>JALIZH010032900.1:0-22269 GCA_030522465.1 Rhipicephalus appendiculatus | reverse complement strand
CAGATACGGACACAAGAGAAGAAAACCAGACAGAGTCAACCAGCAGGCGTTTGTGTTTGGTTCTGTTGCGTCCATGTACGTGCCTAGCCTTTTTTTTTATCATGCATCCCTAATGAGCTCTACACAACTCATATTCAGCCCAATATTCTTATATTCTTAGCAAAATACATTTCTCTCTCTCCGCTAATATGCAAGACTAACTTTATAAGACGCCACTGGTATTAAAATATTAAAACGATAATTTGCTTCACACAGACAATGTGACGAACGTTCCACTCTCATTTCAGAGGGAGGGCGATGACGAAAGTTACTTGGCGTAATTAGATTTATGTGCCCGTCAAGCAATCATAGGTTGTCGAAGTTATTCCGGAGTCTTTCCCAATAACAAGCGGTCTCATTAGTTCATCCTGGTTCTGTCACGTAAAACCTTCCACTTTAAATGTTTACATGATATTATGAATATTCGTCCTCTGAGGGTGTATTCCTGTAGGATGATGCTTTTTTTTTTTTTTTGAAGCTATGTATCCTTGGAAGAAGACTTTACGAAAGCGTTGACCAATTATCACAGAAACATTTGCCACTCGTGCGCAGATGTATCCTAGCGTACGTGTACACTGTAAATGTGATAACCGATAAATGTGATTTTCTGCACCGATAGTAAGGTTTACTAAGTTTACAATGTATGCACTCAAAGCTGTAACCCTTACTATATAGGTAAGGGCCAGGCACCAATGACAAACTAGCCACTCCCACCAATCATACTAGCCAACATCATATCTTATTTATGGTGCGTGTGCCTCAGGATATACTTTTAAATCCTGCAGTAAGCGACTTAAGGAACGACCGGGCTCGCGCGGCACGAGAAATTCTATATCATTTAAGCTCCTTTGCATTTCCATGGTGCCGCTTCATTTTAATCCGTGTATGATACTGAATGCATCGTAGTTCTGTTTCGTCAGGCGTGGTACTTCAGTGGCTCTGGCATTGCGATCCTGCGCAAGAGGTCGCGGGTTCGCCTTGGTGGCTCTTTTTTTTTATGAACGCAAAATACGAGAAAGCTCGGGTGCTTGTAGACTCAGGCGCAGATTATGGAGCCACAAGCGATCAATATTTTCACATAGTCCTTTCCACGGCTAACGTCATAATAAGTTCATGATTTTGTCGCATACTACCCCACAGTCTGCTGTGTGTGTGTGTGTCTGAGTGTGTGCGTGCGTGTGCGTGTGCGTGTGCGTGTGCGTGTGTGTGTGTGTGTGTGTGTGTGTGTGTGTGTGTGTGTGTGTGTGTGTGTGTGTGTGTGTGTGTGTGTGTGTGTGTGTGTGTGTGTGTGTGTGTGTGTGTGTGTGTGTGTTTTGATGTTCACCACGATTCATCGCAGGCTACAGGAGGGAAGTACTATCGGTAGGTGTCGAAAATTGAATATTCATGTAAGCTCCATCATTTGGCCCCCCGTGCGAGGGTTGAGGGGGCGCGAGGGATGGTTCATCTCCATGCAAATGATGTCCCGTTCGCTTTGGATGACCACCAGTATGGCGTTAAAGCAGTTGAAGGTAAAGTGCGAAATAATGATCCACTTGTGGCAGTTTCTGTTGTTTCTTACGAGTCACAGATTATATAACTTTTTGCTTGCGCCATCCCAGCGTGAAATTTTTTTTCCACTTCAATAAAGTTATTTGTCTGTTTTCTTTTCGTGGCATAATTTTCGTGCTGGTAAGCGCCATTTCATCAAAGTGATGCGACAAGGAAAGTTCTACCTGGACACATTTTCCTGCAAGTCGCAAAAAAGAAGAAAAAAAGAAAAATACGGTGTGCAAATATTAATTACGGCGCTTGCAAAGGTAACAATTGCCATTTTCGTCTCGTCTCGTTTATGTTTCTTGTCACAGAAAGGGGTCTTGCATACATTGGAATACTATATAATAGTCTCCGAAGCCACGCGACAATTACGGGTAGAATATATTTCGGAATACTAAAATACTGCCAACATTATAGGGGCCGTTTTACTTTTTTTGTATGCTATTTTCTATTTCCTAAAGTTAACTTTTCATATGAGTAATTGCTACACATCATATGCTTACATCACTATGCTTATGTTCATGAACCCGTACTACAGCCTCTACAGCTGTTGGTAATCACGCGAACTTGATGTCAGCTCTTATAAGACTATCATTAAGCTCAATAACCAATAAACATGTCGCATTGTTACTTCATCAAACGTGTACTTTTCTAGCGGGATCGAAAGTGCCTAGATAACTTGTGTGGAGCTTTGTATTTAAAGATGGGAGCCAGTGAAACTTTCGCGTGCTGTTCAATATCGACGTGATTCAGCGCTTATCGCTCGGGCCCGGTGTGCAGCGATGTGTGTTCAGACCACGGTGCTTTGGACGTAATTACCCCTGACTGCCCCCCAAAAAGCATAAAAAGCATCGGCCAACGCCCCTGAGAAAGAAAGTGAGCGATATATTTCGAGCGGGACAGGTAATATTAGCGTGTCATTAGGATGAATCTGGAAGCCACGACTTTCTGGGTGGTTTTTTTTTTATCTCTTCACCATTATTGCGCAATTTCGTGTTCAATAATAATTACCCCGTGAGAAATATGATGGGCAGTTTATCTTTTTTTGCCGGTTGAATACGTGTCGGGCGTATCCGATTTACGGACACGGGCAGATACGTAGATTTTTCTTAGTGACGAAATTTTTATGTTTTCTTTTCATCGGCTTTTCGAAATACCTAGGTTTTCATATCTGGGTTTTACTGGACACCACGAATCACTTAGTTTGTAACGAATATGGCGGTCGTCGCAGGTGTAGGCGTATGCGTTCAGTATAAATCTCTGGTGCCAATGCTTCAGCACTCACTCGTATACGAGTATACTCCTCGTTTGTACGCTGAGCGGCGTCACACGGTATGTTTTATTTGTGCATTATCTTCACACCCCGAGTACAACGTCGGCAGACGACGGTCTAGGGCTAAAGGCCCCCCTCGAGGATGCGCGTGCACATGCCCGGAGTTGCTGTTTCGTCGACGCAGCACGGTAGCCCGACGGAAGAACGTTTGTTAGTCAGCGTTGATCACGATGGGAAAGTCACAAGCTCCGCGACGGTCTACGCGGACGACGGCGGCCGAGGTTGCAGTACAGGTCGCGATAAAGGTGGCCATTCTGGACGACGGCAGAACGACGATATTGCCAGACACACTCCTTTCTGTGATATATGTTACTGGCCCATTGCACATGTATATACAGCCTTGCGCAAACCACGCCAGAATATCTGGGAGTATTCCAGATTATTTTGGGATCATGTGTTATACCTGAGCGCACAAACGCAAACATCTTAGCTTATTCTCGAACAAACGTGGCCGCCAGCGATAACACTCGAATGTTCGATCCCGCATGTATAAATGCCAACGCCCCATGCCGCGGATCAGATTATAGACGGCCGACGCTCTTTTCGTCGATTTCGGTGTACAGCGTACGTTGATTGCTGTAGTTTGAATTTCAGTTTCCCGGCCACAAGTTCCACCAAATAAGGAGTTTAGTAATCTTGGACACGCCAACTGCTTCCTTCGTCAACGTCACGACCACGTGACAATGTACAGTGACTCGAGTTCGGTGGACCGAGCATTCGCCAAGGGCACCGTCTCGGAAGCGGCCTTGCGGATGCTACGGTATAAGGAAATAAAGCAATGCATGATCGTCTCGTTCCACGCTCGCATGGGACAAATCGAGGGCGCCCCGTCCAACCTTAACGACTCGGCCCACAGAGCTGCGCGAGGAGTCGTCGACCGCATACAGCTACCGAGTGGCACGGCGCTGAAGTTCTGGACAATAGAGATCCCCGGCGACATATAATGAACTGATTAAGAACGTTTATCTTGGGAAGGGGAACTATCCCGTCGCCGCACACTAAATTTAACAGGCCTCAGGCACTGACACTCAGACACTTGCAGGTCGGGCCACATCCTTGTCCCACGTCTAGCACAGGATCTATCCCGAAATTCAGACGTCAAACACTTGCGCGCTTTGTTCAGACTTTGCAAGCTTAAACCACATGCTCTGGCGGTGCCCAGCATTACGAGGTGACGAAGAGAAGACGTTACGTCTTCCAAGTGGGATGCTGTGCTACGCAGTCAGAATTTGAAAGCACAACTATCAGTCCAACGGGTCTGCGATGTGGCGCAGAGGCTAGGCCTATCTGTCCCGACGTGAGAGCGGCCCACTACGTGATAGTTCATGCCCCGACGGACCTGGATAAAGCTTTTCCATTCAATTCCGTTCCCTTCACGCTATATGGCAGGGGTGTGGTTCTTCTCGGGCAGCAATAATTTCTTAAAAGGCTCAACGATGGGTTCCTTGTTTAGAGAACAGGAAGGCTTGTAGGAGTCGTGAACTTTGACACAGGTTATGCCATGGTATACCGGATTGTTATGTTGCGTGTTATCTATGTAGTTATGTTATGTAGCAAAGTGGAACATGGCGATGCTTTTAGCTTATAGTAAATATATACCGTGTGTGAGGAAAACGCATGTTTTGGACAAGTGCTGCGTTCTGATACAGCGGCTGATTTACACGCACGATCAGGAGGCACACAGAGTTTCTTTGCGCGAATCTTTGCGTGTTAATGTGTCCATGTCCCAAACTTCAAGTTTGGGACATTGAAAGATTAACGTTCGACCCCGACATCGAGTCTGTACATTACAAAGCCGTTCGTTTTATATGCCGTAGGTATCACACATATTTTTCGCCTTTCTCTAACCTTTCTAGTCTCAACCTTACCCGTTTCTCAACACCGAATATTTAATGTTTCTGCATTCTCTAAATAAGTCATCGCACCTCGATTGTTCAGACAGATATGTTAAGTTCATTAATCCTTCCTCTACTCGTAGATCTCATAAACTAAATTTTTTAACATTTCAAACTGATATGTTCAAAACAGTTTTTCCCCTCAGCAATTGCACACTGGGATACTTTGCGAGGGGGTGTTCGTGCATTTCCACGTCATGACTTTTGTATGCACTTCATGTGCGATGTGTAATCGCTACTCCTGCAATATATCCCAACGGGGCTGTAGTATGCAAAAAAATAAATTTAAAAATATGCTGCATAGCCAAAATGATCTACCCAAAGTTGAGTTTATCGGTAAGGATCCAACGTCAGGGTAGTGTGCAGTGCAAACAAGTACATAAGACAATTGAACCAGACAGTCCTGTCTTGCTTCAGCTGAGTGTGTGTTTGAACGCGCTATTTATTCTTCGAACGTGTAGCCAGGCAGCCGCTAAATGCATCACATAGCGTTAATTTCAACAAAGAGATGGGGCAAATGAACAATTGTATGGCATGTCCTAACTTCCGAAGCGATACGAGACGCGCGTAAAACCGTGCGCTGCTATCCCACCTGTCAAAAGCAATGCTGTGTGCTCTCCGGTGCGAAAGTCGTAAACGAAATTTGGTCGTTTTCCATATGTGTTTTGTGTAGACTTTACATAGATGCGGAATTAAACGTTACATGTGATTTTTGTCCGAGTTTGTGTCATTCCTCCCTGCTGTATATGTATGTTTCGCAAAATTTGTTCATAAAGAAAGAAGGAAACACAAAAACACCGCTAAGTATTTTTTTCTTTTTACATATGGCATAGTAAGAGTGCATTTCTATTCTTTCAAGAAAAACAAAATTTTTAATTAACGGGCAGCTCGGTTTCAGAGATCGCGTCATGCTGGCGCCTCACTTTCTCCTTACTGAATTTTTTTGTTTGTATTTTTTCTAGTAAACAACTGATGAAAAAAAAAGTAATGAATTATTGTTATTCTTCTAGCGCATTAGAACGGTTTCATCTGCTTGTAAGTTGTGGTGAAGCGATGGAATATATAGCTGCACAACTCTCCCCCAGGCAAAGTAAATATTGTCGTGCTCACCCAAGCGCCGGTGTCATTTTTCACTTGAAAGCTGGCGACCAGTAATTAGCGCTTACTCCAAAAAGTTTTTCTTGCGGTGCATCTACACATTTCTTGCATGCTTCAAACTTTTTTTTCTCAAAGTGTGGCAGTGACTGTTTTTCTTTTTCTCATATTAGTATTCGTGCACGCATACTTTGAAACTAGCCAGCACCCAGGTGCCTGCGTCTGTTCTCCATCATTCTATTTAAACAGTTCATGAAATGAACGCGAATGATAGCAATACACCGTCAACTTCCTCTGTGAAGCAGTTTTTACCACCGATAAGGAATATCATTGCGCCTTGTTTAAGTTCACTAGTTATTGGCTAAGAAGCATACAGTCATCGTCGAAAGTTTAGAGGCCACTAGAACACCAGAAAAGGGCTGAATATTTCTACTGCGGTGGCAGGCATTTTTAAATTCAGATTTCCGGCCTATTCTGAAACGTGCTGACAAGAGGAACTGTGCAGTTCGACCTAATAGAGAAGCACATTACGCGAAATTCAAAGCTTCTTCAGACCTAATAGTCTCTGAACTTTTGAGGCCGACTGCACATCCTTGGTCTCTATCGCGCTACGATGTTTGAAAAGAAGCGGAACTACATTAAGCGAAGACAACATAGCACGTATTGTTCCCAGTATGTTGGAGAAACAACCGGCAACTCTATCATTACGGTCATCTAATTAATATTAATTGTAATCAATTGTATCAGTATGTAAGTACTGTCCTGATATTCAGGGGACCAATGACTGATCTGTACGCATACTTAAGAGAAGTTTGACTGCAGTGTTTTCAGGAATGTTGTAACTGTATGTTGTTCTTCTGCCGGTGAAAGAAGAAAGCTCTCGAAATATGGGAAATACCGCTTGTCTACACAATATTTTTCTTTCGTTCTTTTGTTTAAACGGCATACTCCACAGCGAGACGGTTAGTGGGCGCTACTTTCTGCTGCGGGAGTGCGTAAGGAACCTTGTGAGTTTATCATGGTGAGAAGTTTGCGAAATTACTGCAAATAATAAGCTTCCTCCCCGAGCAGCTTCCGTGACTGGCGCGTCTACATGAAATTACCGTGCATAAAGACTCCTTGAAATGTACTACATACGTGGGTGACGCGTATCGGAGCGGGTACGCGGTTGGTGCTGCTATTTTTTTTTTTTTTTTGCAGCTGGTATATATGCGTCAGGTGTTCCCCGGCAGTGGAATACACCTGGTCGTCGAAGTCCTTACGTCCGCTAACCTTCTTGATAGTCTCTGAAGAAAAGCGTGTGCCATGTACTGCGTGCGGGTTATAGGCTTCACGTAGGTACGGAAGTATTCCATGTAGAAGCGGTGGGCCATGAAACCATTGAATACGTTTTGAAGTAAGCGTGCTCTCTTAAATATTCAGCGGGCTACAGTAGTTTTCCTGTATCCGTAGACTCACTTTAAGAATAGTACGATAGCTCCGCGGGTTCATAACAAGGTTTTTCGAAGCCTGTTTGATTAGGTTGGTACAAAATGGAAAATACAACAAAAACGCACAAAGAGGGGTCTCAGAAAAAGTTGAGAAATTTACTTAAACAAAAGCTTGTTTAAAAAATGACAAGAGCAGGTAAAGATGACCGATGAAACACGGACTTGTTTGCACCAACAACGATAACACCAACAGTCGTAACTATAGCTATGTAGACTTTGAAATACCGACCGTTATAAACTGGCAGCATGGTCGAGAACCGCATCATGGTCGGATTCTTGATACAACAAGAATGAAGCGCGAATCAATGAAGAATGAGTAATGAAGCACAATACATTAAGAATAAAGAATCAACGTGCGAGAAAAAGAAACAGTGATTTAAAACTATTTAGAAAAGAGCATTTGATGGATAAATGTAGATTTCTTGCCTTTGTTAAAGCATTGATAGATATCGTGGTACAACGTTAATTAATTAGCTGCTGTTGAAAGTCATTCATCGCGCGAAGGGAGTGGACATCGACAATCAAGATTTTGAAGTTTTCATCATTAGAAGTACGTTGTGTAAACCCAGCAAAGAAAGAAAAACTGGACTCGATGAACAACAACGACCATGTCAGCAGCAACAACTAGAACCACTTCAGATGATCTAAAATGCACATGTGCGAAGTGGAAAGTCTTGCACTGCTGTGCAGCCCTGTGAACCTCTTGCTAAATATAGCCGCGGGTGCGTCGTCAATGTTCATCCAGCCGCGGACTCCCTGGAGCTAAGGCTGGGGCTTATGCAGGGCGTCGTGGTTTTTATCCTCCTAGCAGCAGTAACTGTCATTCCATCGCCCTTCTCCCCACACTCCTCACCGCTTCGTGCTGCAGAGTAACGAAGAAGGAAAGACACAGGCGCTAGGGAAAACACGTCGCGTCAGAATCGAGTGGTTGTGCGCTCATCTCGTAACTGAGTCGATTGGGTATAGCGTTACCCACTGGTAAGAATAATCTTGTAGAGTGCCTGTGATGGACGTTACGTGCACTAAAATCTATTTCATTTTGAAGCTATTGACGTATCGCTTCCGTGTTGCCATTTCCGCTTTAGCGCTAATGTGCGTGGATTCTTTGTACATCTTTGCGCCAGAGACTCTCTGAAAGTCGGCTAACTTAAAACAGGACTGTGCTTTTAGTTATACGGCTCAGAGAGCTCCGTGAGCTTTGGGTGCTCCAGTAGGGTTTAGGTGCGCACTGCTTTTTGATACTTTGGAGTACACAGCTCTATCGAACCCTTCTTTTTGTTTTTCATTAAAAATGTACAGGTGTTCTCTTTGTAACATACATTGTACGCTTTCTTCACCCATAAGTGTGGTTATACAAAATTCACAATGGGGAGGAGTTTCCTATAGAGATGGCATTCACCTCTTCCTGTTGTAAATTTTAACGCTGAAGAGGAAATTAAATTAACATATCCTATAAGGGATTGATAAAATGCAAGAGAAAGAAAAGCTATTTTTCGGACGGACGGACGGACGGACTTCGGTTTCGCCAAGCTATATACAGCTTCGCTCTAACTGATACAGTATTAGCACGCCATACAGAATTTGTATTTTTAAAACGAAAAATGACCATAATGGCTTTGCTTCGTAGAGAGTGGTAGGTGAGACGGTTGCTCCAGGGAAACTGCCACTTCCCAATTTTGTACGCGACGCGTGTCATCCCGGTACTTGAGCTTCAGCATGCCTCATGTTGCGCTGTTCTTGGGGAATTTGAGGAAACTTTCTTTTTCATCGGTGCCACCTGCGCTGCTGCCTCGATTCAGGTCGCTATCAATCACGTTGTCGGAATGCCTACGCACCATCCTAGAAAAACACGCCACAAACAAAGGAACCCAGGTGGGCTCCGCTTCAACGTATGCCACGCGTAAGCTGCGGCGCAGCTCGAAAGAAAGTAAGAGCGAAATTGTGCAAGGCAGTTCGAAAAAAAACGCCGCGTGTATTCCCGCAGCCGTTTTCGGATGCGTGCGAGCATCTCGAAATGTCCTGCTTCAGCAGAAACTGGAAAGTGCGCGTATAATGGCGTGTAAAAGGAAAACTTATGTAAGAGCACTGGTGTAAACAGATGAAAATGGGATTGAAGGCTGTGAACGAAAGAGCAGAATAAAAAAAACACGGCTTTAGTTTTTTTTTCCCCAATTGAGGTGAAACTTCATAACGGGATCACTCATCTCTGACAGTAATGCTCTTTCAAAATATCGATAGCAATTTTGCTCGTGCAAGGGCTAATACAAGTGCGGTTATCATGTTTACGCCTTCTTTAAAAGAGATCTTCATGTGTGTAGGGAGAGATTGGCATATTCAGTGGTGCTGGCTACTGGTTCTCCCAGTAGCCAGCACCACTGGTTCTCCCATGGCGAAGCAATATGTGCAACATTTGGGGCTACTAATGTAAACGTGACATTATTTCTGTTCGTAATGCTGAAGTTAGGCAAAGCTGTTGTGCTACTAGTTGCTTACTGATAACTCTCACATTTTTTTTTCTTCGGGTACTCGTTGGGCCGTCCTACTTGGTGGTAACTATGGCGGCACGGAACCCACTTCATTATCTTCTGTATGTATAAAAAAGTAATTAATTTCACTTCTGACAGCGAAGCTGCTTAAGCTCGCCGTAATTTGTCCATCGGAAAGAGATATGATTATCATCATTAATCAGCACGCGCTCTCTACATCCCCTTCTTCAAAACCATCAAACCCAGTAACAAACTCAATGAGTGAGAGAACGAATACACAGAGAGATAAAGAAAGAGATGGAAAGAAAGATATAGAAAAGAAGTCACGAGGTGGGATTCAAACCCTCGTACCCTCGATCCAAAGGAGAGCGCCCTAACCACTTGGCTATACAAACACGCTATCATAGCACAGCACAGCCTTGCAAAGTATAGTGTAGCAAGGAGGTACGAAAAGGAAGTGAGCGTGAGCAGGAGAGAAGTGATAGTGAGGAGGATGGAAATGAGGAGGGGACAGAGTAAAGAATAGCACAGAAGTAATGAGAAAGAAAGAAATAGACAGAAATAAAAGAATAAGGGAGCGAATCAAAGAAAAAGAGAAAAAGAAGTAGAATGAAATATAAAGTGAGAAAAGGATAGAAAGAAGGAGAAAGCAAACCGAGAAACGGAGATAGAAAGAAAAAGAAAGGTATGAAAGAGCAAGAAAGAGCAAAAAGAGAGAAAAATAAATAACTAGAAACAAAGAGAGAATTTGCGAAAATTTTCAGAATTGTATAAGCCAGGACTACATAAGTGCCCTCATCTCCGTTGTCTCTTTAGCAGTGCGCCTCCAGTGCAAGCTACGCTATTTTTAGGAGCTTGTTTGGCAAGCTTCTTAAGCTCGCGCCTTGTCCGGCGGCGATGGCGGTGGCGTGTACACTTCTCCGCTCACTGCGCATGCGCGTCCCCTTACTCTGTCCTCTAGGCATCCCTCCCCGCGGCGTGCACACTCCCACTGCGCCATGCGCGTCCCCTTCTCTCTCTCCTCTCCTACGCTCCCCCCCTCTCCTCGCCTCGCGACGCCGACGCAGGCAGCGTCTGCTAGCGAGTTTCTTGGTTGAAAAAACCGACTGCTCGCGCTGCACAACCGTTCACTGGCCACCCCGTATATATGGCACTGGATCTTGACCTCCAAGGTAGTGCCGGTGGGAGATTTCTCCTGTGCGTTGTTGAACAATAAAAATTCGCAGCCTGCGCGTTAACTAAAAGCGGACTGCGGGTCTCTGTGTCCAGTCGGAGTCTTCTGTCTCTCATTGCCCATTAGCAGCGATTGGCATGTTCCAGGTAGGAAACACCGGTCCATCACTGCGTGCTTTGCGCCTCCCCAGGTTTCTCTCCTGCGCAATGCTGCGATGAGTGACAGCGTCAACGCCGCCGCCAGTGTAAGCGTTAGCGCCCGCTGCTTCGCATCTACACATAGTTCCCTTTAGCGGGAGATGGTGTAATTTTCTCTTCGCCGGGAGCTCTGGCAGTGAAAACTTCGTTACCACTCGGCCGCATGAACTCCGCACAGCAGCGCGGTGGGCTCGCAACGAACAGCAGCTGGGGCTCGCGGCCCGAGCGCCGCATGTAATGTGTATATAACAACGTTGTCACGTCTATATATGATGGTAGGAGACGTGTACGGAGGATTCGCGAGTTACCCGATCATCTCCGAGCAAGCTCCTCCAACATCATTCACTTTGTGGATATGGCGTAATTTTTTTCCTTACCTTCGGCACCTTTATACTATGGAATCCGAATTATGTAAATGTATTTAGGAGTGTATCAATGACCGTTCAACTTTAAACAATCTTCAGACATAAAATAAATGAAATTTGCTTAAAAATGGAGACTTGCCTACATTATTCTGTAAATCATGCTTTGCCGTTCGTATAGTAGAGATGAGGAGAAACACCCTTACAATTTGAGGCAGTGGGAGTGTGTCGAGAAAATCTGGTGATCTTTCTGAAGTAACACGAAGAGAGTGAGAGAATGGTCCCGGCAAGAATAAACACAATAGTTTACCCTGAAGTGGAAAACGGGGAAAGTGCAGGTGTATGCTGTCTATACACGCAAGAGTCTTACGTGTATGACAAACTAAAGAGTAAATTAACTTCCAATATCGACTGGATGTAGAAGATAATTCACGCGATTTACTTGAATAAGCTGGGTAGAAGGAGGTGTCAAGAGGGAAAAGGGTGCATTAATAGAAAATAAGTCTATTACATGTTACGGAAGTGCTATAAGGGCCTAGCCAAAAATTGTTCTTTTTATTAAAGTTGTACCATAAGACAGACGCCATGTTTCAGCTTTGGGTCATCATTACTCAGACTTGGAGAAAGTATAAATCAGGATGCTTATACCATGCCAAGGAATACGGCATACTATTCCCTGTTGGTCCTCCATGACTGTCCATATTCAAGTACACCGTGACACCCCACATGGGCAGCGCTGGCAGCGCGAAGCGTGAAAAGACGGAACGAACGGAATTGTATTCCGCATTCCGTCGAGGAGTAAAGGCCAGTTAATCAACCTTAGAGAAGTATCTACCAGCAAGTTGTATTGTTCTGGTTTGTTGCAGTTCATCTTTTACGCACAGCAACCGCTTTGTTTGCATTCAGGCACTCAGTACACGAGACTACACTGTTTCTTTTTTCCCATTTTCTTCTCACCCTCAGTTGCCTAACGACACGGACAACAATCGCTAATAGCTGCGCCTGACTTTTTATGTATTCCACCCGGCCGAAATAGCAATGCACCATCCATTGTCTGCGCCTAGGTTGACCTGAACGTGACTGGGATGCAGCCACCGAGAGTTTCAACGTAGCCAGGATGCTGGCCGAAGGACAATCCGAACTGTGGGCGAACGTAAACATCATAAAGTGCTTGTGGCCGCCGCCTCTGCTGTCCGTTTTACGGTGGTTCGCGTGGCCAGTGCGGCGCACGGCGTGGCCAACAGTAGGCGTCCGTTTTACTACCTCCATTCAGTAGCAACCTACAGCTCCCACGGGCACTAAGGAGATGGAGTCTTGGTAAGTGAGCTGCGTTGAATGCACGTGTACGCAAGTAAATAAAGCCCTGTTGTAATGCGCGGACAAGGGGTACGAGCTGTGCGAGAGCGAGCATCAGGAGGCGAATGATTTTAAGGCGTTGCCTTTTGGGACGAGGGTGGATGACCTTTGACGAAGCTGCATTGAAGGAGAAGGAGTCCTGTAGTGCCAGTACACTGAAAGAACATGGTTCGTGCAGTATGAGTGAGCCGCGGCAGCATTTCTGTAGCGAAGTCATCGCGCGAGCACAGCATACGATTCTATGGCGTACTCAAACGCATAATGGACTTCATGAGTGAATGGTACTTATTACGCATCTTCCATTATCTCCGCAAACGCGCATAACAGCCAAGTAGGCAAGCCAACTAAGGAAGCAATGCAAGGAAAGAGAGGCTGGTTTGTGGTAATGCAGGTTTTTTCCTGAACCGCAGAGGTGGTAGAATGGTTAGAGTGTCCACCTCCAATACGGGACGTACTGGGTTCAGTTCCCATTTCCGCCTACCACCTACCGGTTTTTTTAATGGGTAGAAAGGCGTGGCGCTTCGTGTTGTGGGTACTAATTTCTCGAGAAGGTGGCCTCTCCATCTTTCAATCATCGACGCTGCGCCGTGCTCCCTTATGAGTTGCAGATGTAAGTGTGTTTCATGTCTTCAAATCACCACTCTATTACTATCCTTAAATACTATTTTTTCGTGGAACATGTTACCTTAATACGTGTGACATTTCGTTTAGGTATATATATATTTATACTTAATATCTCAACAATGGTGCGTAATTACTATCACACACTCCCTACTCGATTTAGTATAAAGTACTTTCATATTTTAAAGATAGGAGGGGAAATATAAGGGCTCGTTTTCTTTGTGGGACACACAATTACTTGAAACTAACAGACAAGAAAGCCAAGGAAAATATAGGGGATATTGTTTGTAGTAATTAGGATGTAAACGTAAAGAAAGTAGAGTGGACAAAAAGGTAACCTGCCACTGGTAGAGACCGAACCTGCGACCTTCGAATAACGCTTCTGATGCTTTGCGAACTGAGCTACAGCGGTGCTCATCCCCCCCATTCACTTTATAGGGTATATATGAGCATTTAAACCTGGGAGTGTTAGTCAGCGCTACTGGTAGCCAGTGACGGTGAGTGTGGAACAGACTTTTTCTCCTTGCTGGCAAAGAAAAGTTGGAGGACGCTTGCGCTTCGCCTTCAAGAGTAGAACGCGATAGTATAAAAGGGCCCCAAGCGCATTGCCTTCAACCATGTCCGCAAGAAAAGCAACGTCTGTGCGTGTAACACTGGCTGTTTCAAACTATCCTAGAATGTCTACTGGATGTACACTTGCTAAGTGCCCACTACGCCATAGTTTGTCCTTTTGGAAATTGGCGAAGTACCCACTACTCCTCCGTAAGGTGCCACGTGCACTTGCGCAGCTGCAGACTTAGTAATGGGTGAGCAGCTTTAAACAACCTACTCGTTGCGTAATTCGCTAGTTTTGACGCCTGGTGTGGTTCTACGATACTGCTACGTAATATTACATGTGCTAAGGAACTTCCTTCCGCTACATGACATTCATATAGTATTTTTTTTTTCAATGCAGTTTCAAGCAATGGCGTGGCTCTGTGGTTGAACACCTGCTTGTCAGGCAGATGGCCTGGGTACGATTCTCACTTCGGACCGACAACTTTTATTATTTATTTTGTTTGCATCTTTCTCAATTTTCGGTCACGGACCAGAAGATGATTTTTCGCTCACAACCAACGACAGCTACACCGACGCCGGAATTACCCCAAAACGAACTCTTTAACGCTATCGCGTTAGAAGATACGGAGGTCGCAGGTTCGGTCCCTACCAGCGGCAAGTTATCTCTTCGTCCTCTTCACGTTCTTCACGCTTACATCACAATCACTACAAACAACATCCCCTATACTCTTCTTGGCTTTCTTGTCTGTTAGTTCTAACTAATGGTGTTTCGTACTTTAGTTACATACTTCCATTTATTCATTTATATTTATTGGCGTTGATATTTCTTGAATACACCACATGTTTCGTGTCCTGTCCTCAGTAATGGGTACTTACGATGGAGGCAAAAAAGGGCGCATTTGCGCGTACGAGAAAGCTTTGTAACAGCGAAGCTGTTTAATGCAGCCGTAATTTGGGCGGCCTATCCTATGTGGCCTATTTTGTGCGGCCTATCATGCATGTGCCACAGAAGTTTGGAAATCCTATTACTCACCACTTGTTCACTAAAAATGAAGGCGACAGTTAGCCCAACAAACGGGGATATGGCTTCATGGACTAATTTTGTTGTTGTCCTTCGGAATGCGGTTTAGCACATTGCGGGCCGCTTCCACTTCGGAACAGAAAGACCCAATCTCTCTACTGCGTCGCGGGCCTCATTCGTCTGCCCATAACTGTTGTTCGAGTCCAGAGTTGCTAATAGTAGCCTCCCATATTGACGGCGTGATGACTTCGCCGCCGCTTAACGTGGGGCAAGACAGAGCATGTGTTCTATATTAGTTAATTCCGCACATAAGGAACATGTATTAGTTGGCTGTATTTTGGGATAGATCTTGCGCAATAGCGCGGGGTTAGCGTACGCCCCGACCTGAAGTAGCCTGAGTGTCGGAGCCTGAGGTCTGCTTAATTTTCTGTGTGGTAGAAGGTATTGTCATCGCCCCAGGTAAAAACGTTTTGTCAGTTCGTTACACGGATGGTATCCAGGGTCCCGTTACAGGCACATGTTACAGGGTCCCGATTCGCCAAAACGGCAGCGCCACACCCCCCCTCCCTCCCCCCCCCCCCCCCGCCCCCTAATTAGCTACGTGGTCTACAAGTCCTCGCGCAGCTAGGTGGGCTGACTCGTTGAGATTACGCGGGCCTCCCTCAATCCATCCTATGTGAGCTGGGAACCAGACGAGTGTGTGATCTGCCAAAGAAATCTGAACAAGTCTGAACATCTGCCTTTTATTTTGCCTTCAGCAGAAAGGGAAAGCAGGATGACTTACTTATCTTGCTCTTGGAGGGTAGGAGGAGAGGGCGTATGAGACTTTCGGGCTGTAGTGACAACATTGAGAAATGAGAAATTCGTAAACAAGGGGTTGGGTGGTGGAGCACCCGTTTCGACACGCGGACTTGTCTTTTTCAAGGCTGCAACTGACTTCCTTAGCGTTGGTGTGTGTATGCTTCGTACCCTCTCCTCCAATCCAAAGAAAGGAGGAGGAGAGGGCAACTGTGAAAGTGAGAGAGGGGCTGCGGGACAATGATAGGCCACCCTGGCGAATTGGGTGAGTCAGAGGGAAAAAGGCATTCTGTGAAAAAACATGGCTTATCTCTCCGTCATAGGAATCGATATAACACGAAAGTGAAAAGTACACGTGTCCGCTGAGTTATGGTGGTCGGAAGAATGAACCACTTAGCAATGGTAAGTTAGAAATTCCTACAACAAGGACTTAACGCTTATCAGTTTCCGTTGGGTATTTATTATATCGCATGGACTCAAGAGCTTCTTTTTAAACGTTGATACCTGCTGGCTGGAGTCTATTAAACTTGTGAATAAGGTATGGCTCTGTATATTTTCTGTCTCTTGGGACCGGAAGTTTTACTGAAGGATGTAGAGTTTCAGGTCGTTGAAGTTGTCATCTGCTACATTAAAATTCTGTGCCACTGCTTTCGGATAATTTCTTCGCCGCGTCCGCGCGGTGCCCGTTTAATCTAACATCAACAGGTTGTCCTGTTTTGTTAATATACCGTTTGTCACAAACGGGACATTGTCACAAACGGCGGCCTATCATTGTCCCCCCTCCCCCTCTTTCACATTTGCCCTCTGCTTCTCCTTTTTTTCGATTCGAGAAGTGGGTACCAAGCATACATACACCAGCTCTAAGGAAATCAGTTGCAGCCTTGAAAAATACAAGCCCGCTTGTCGAAACGTGTACTCCAGCACCCACCCCCTGTTTACGAATTTCTCATCGCAAGCTTCCGTCTTCCCCTTCTTGCCTTTCTTTTAAAATTGTGAAATGGTTTTCAACCCAATTACTGCTTATTTTCCTAGCAGATAAAATCGCGCATAGGAAAAAAAATATCAGAGAAAATGAAAGGCTTCTTTGGGCACTTGTACGCTTTATGTAGCGTTTTCTTCTTTTATTTTCCGCTAAATGACATTTCAGCTAAACCCTCACTGCGTTTTGTTGAGACAGTAGGGTACGTGCTTTCGCGCTTTCTCTGTATTCAAAAGTGAAAACCACAACTGAGTGCTGAACATGGCTCGTACTTCATTATTTAATACCGCATTTTATTGTATGAACTGTTCACTGTTCTTTCACAGCTGAGTACAGAGTGTTCTAAATCATCTCCCCTTTTCCCGAACCCGCGTCATTACTCATATTTTGTCATAAGCAGGCTAAAATGGGTTCTGCGTAAAGTTGTCTACAGAATGTAGAAGGAAACGAACCTTTTAAAAATAATTTTAAAGTGCGCCTGGAGGGGCAGAGGTGTTCGTTGGCTCTCTCACCCCACTGACTAATTAAGGTCACCGCTGTTGCAAGAGTGTCTCCCGATGCTAGGGACGAAAGAAAGACCGCGGTTATGGGATCACGTTTGCGTCATGGTTTCTAATTTAGCAACTACGGACCTCGATAATTGGTTACGTACACTGACTCGTCTTGGTGTTCAGCCTAGTTTACTCTTTGTTATCAAGTTTCAACCCAAATGTTGCCTAATTTGTTTACTGCTGCATTATCGACTTTCTCGTATTGCTTTGGTTTTTCGTTCACGTCTGCTTGTAACTTTGTTACGACGGCAGCAGCATTCACGGTATTGTATAACACGGCTGTCGCAACGAGATGCTTGCGCGCTTTCGCTGCTTTATGGGCACTGACGTCACTCATTAGGAGGGTTACGAGAACGCAGAATCTGGCATGGAGCCAACGACTCTCTCGTCATTCAACGTCCCCAGGCACATCGAGCTGCTTTACCAACGAGTCACATGGGTCCCAGAAAAACAGACTTAACTAAAAAAAAACAGAGCAGTAAAGAAAAAATTGAAGGACACTTTGTATATTCCAAAGTTTGTTCGGCGAAAGCGTGTGGCCATTCCACTGATTATGCCATGTCTTTTTTTCTTTTACACTCTCAGTGGGATAACACACAAACCGAATGTGTGCGTGTTTTCTTTTTTAATTTTTACCCCGAATCGCACGAGACGCGAGACTCATCTTCCTCCGTTCGCATGCGTTAGTATTTTCTCACGCTTTGCGCATCGTGCAAACGCCATCCGCGTTCCAGCTCTTAAATTGACGGACCCTTTGCAAATTCGAAAGTGTATTCCGTGAACGCCTGGGTCCATTGAGACGGCGTCGGTCAGAATGATTGCAAACTCTGGGCACAGCGACACTACTCAAGCAAAGCGCGAGCGCTATAGAGTCCGACGCAACCGGCGTCCGTCTGCGCATCCCGGCGGCCACCTGGCTCCGTGCCAGAGCTCAGATGGACAGACGGACGGACGGACGGACGGACGGACGGACGGACGGACGGACGGACGGATGGACGGACGGATGAACAGACAGACAGGCGGACGGACAGACGGTCGGACGGACACCGCACGGACACCGGACGGACACCGGACGGACGTGAGCATGAGACATTAAAGGCTTTCGTCTTAAAGATTACACCATCTCCCGCTAAAGGGAACGATGTCTAGATGCGAAGCAGCGGGCGCTAACGCTTACACTGGCGGCGGCGTTGACGCTGGCGCTCATCGCAGCGTTGCACAGGAGAGAAACTTGGGGGGCACAAAGCACGCAGTGATGGACCGGTGTTTCCTACTGGAACATCCCAATCGCTGGTAATGGGCAGTGAGAGACAGAAGACTCGGACTGTACACAGAGACCCGCAGTCCGCTTTTAGTTAACGCGCACGCTGCGAATTTTTTATCGTTCCACAACGCACAGGAGAAATCTCCCACCGGCACCACCTTGCAGGTCAAGATTCATTGCCATATATACGGGATGGCCAGTGAACGGTTGTGCAGCGCGAGCAGTCAGTTTTTTCAACCAAGAAACTCGCTAGCAGACGCTGCCTGCGTCGGCGTCGCGAGGCGAGAGAGGGGGGAGCGTAGGAGAGGGGATGACGCGCATGCGCAGTGGGGGGTGTGGACGCCGCGGGCAGGGATGCCCAGAGGAGAGAGGGGGGGCGTAGGAGAGGAGAAAGGGGGGAGCGTAGGAGGGGAGAGAGGGAGGGGACGCGCATGCGCAATGAGGGTGTGGCCTCCGCGGGGAGGGATACCTAGAGGAGAGAGAGGTGGAGAGGAGGTTTTTTATTTTGATTTTTTTTAATGCGCAGTGGGGGGTGTGGACGGACGGACACCGGACGGACGGACGGACACCGGACGGACGTGAGCATGAGACATTAAAGGCTTTCGCCTTAATACAGCATTCGCTGATACTCAGTGGCTGAAGAAATTGCGTAGTTTATGACTGACAAGCCTGGTGGCAACTTTGCTATTCAATTCTTATCTTGTACCCACTGGTTGTATGTGTTGTTAGAGAGGTTGACTTCGGGATAGCGAGACCTAGATAGATAGGTGCTGTTTAGGTTTGATGTTGGCTGACTATCGTCGGCTTCCGGACACTCCTGCAAACGTCATCAAACTAAACCGTGGACGCAACCTTGAGAGAAGTCGGAAAGCAGTGACATTTCCACCATGGTAGAACTAAGTCCTCAGATTTTTCTATTGTTTCCCGTGTGTCATCTGACACTAGCCCTATCAGTGCCTACCGTTCGGCCTTAATCCTTACGGCTAATAAAATGTTTCGCCACTAGGAAATAAAAGCTTATACCGAGAAAACAAAAATAATCAGCTTTAGTTACGCCTCCGATTGGGCAATAAATATAATACATAAGAGGTATAGCGACTAAGCTGAAGCACAAACAAGAACTAAGCTTGAGATTACAAGCGCGCCTGAAACCAGAGTGGCGGACAACTCCCAGAACGTTTGACAAGCTAAACAACTGTATCCGGTTTCGTGGCTTTCGCAGAAAGCTTTCTCTTGGTGCTGAAATACAAAATCAACATGTAACACTGAGCTCCTACTCCACAGGGAATGGACAGACAGAAAATGCGGTGTCCATAATGTACGTTTTTTCTGTCTTTCTACGCCGAACTCGGATAAACAAACTGAAAATTGGAAGTTTCCGAATGAAAACAGCCACTAATGCACGCTCAGCGAGATACCGTTATCCTGGCTACCGAAAAGAAGGTTTCTTCTGCAGGCTAACTCACATAGCTAAAGGAGTTGGAGTGTTTGTCGCTATTAGGAAGTAAAATAAACTATAAAGAGAACCCTAAAAGATAGACGTCGACTATAGACAGGGAGCTTAAGTTCGCTAGGGAGCTCTAGTCACCATGCCTTGCTTCTGTACTCTCGTGTTTTCACGAACGCCAGAATTGTACTTGCTTACTTTCGAGGTTGCCTCTCTATCTTTATATTGTTTACCGGAATACCGCTTTCTCTCTTTCTGTTTGCATATAACAGGAAAGTTGGATAAGTTTTCCTACTTCATGGATGTTCTAAGAAGATTAAAATGCGAGATAAAGTACTGATTCAACATTCATGAGTAAAAAATACTTATCTTTACAACATTCACAAAGAACCACAGGAAATTTCCTGTCCAATGTTCTTGACCGAGTGTCACGCCCTATTAGGCGAATAAATATTTCTGGGAAAACGACACGTGACAAATCGATACACCCGATCACCGCGTCAATAAGGACGCATATTTTAAATGACCTAGAAAACCTGCACATCACAATCGCGTGTGAAGATGTCTTACTCAGTGCCATAAACTACAATTACTACGCTGCAGCTAAACAAAGCAATTAGTGCTCACTATGCTTTACTTGACTTAATGATCCGTTGGAATCATTTGGTTGCGTTTAACAAAGAAACGAGCTCCTCGAAAGAACTCCCCATGAGTGTAATAAAGTAAACTCGAGAAAGGGCGCAAAAACTAGCGAGACTGCTGGCTTTAGTTGACAATCTTGTGAGGTTGTACGTTGTATGGAGGTATCATCGCCCTAAGACGCCACTTAGGATAATGAGTCGGGGAACTAGTAGATGTTAACAGGGTCAGCTGCGAAAGATTGCTTACCCACACGATTGCGCCGTACGGGGAACTTCTGATCCCTCCAGCAAAAGGCGTGAGGCGTTTTGCGATTATCATTAGGAACCGCCGTTGGTCGACTCTACAAATAATAACTGACCACTAACGTCACGCCCACGCTCTACAACGTTGCTCAATTCTGTCGTGGTCCCAGAACTGCAGGGCAGGGCAGGGCAGTGCAGGGCAGTGCAGGGCAGGGCAGGGCAGGGCAGGGCAGGGCAGGGCAGGGCAGGGCAGGGCAGGGCAGGGCAGGGCAGGCAGACAAGCAAATTTGTTTTTCTAAAAGCAAAAAAGTGGGGCGCACTACGGAACAGGGACAAGAGCAGAAGACGACAACACAGGCGCACACTCGCAACTGGAAGTTTATTGAAAAGGAAACACATATATAGCTTACATATATAGCTTTTGCTTTTAGAATGAATCGGTACCAACTAGCCCAAATGACTGGTTTGCTACAATTTTTTTATTGTTTGCGTCACTGCACGGCATTTCTTTATATTTTTTTGTGATTGTGTCATACACCATGGCGCACATCGGTATGAGTGCTTGTCGATCCTACTCTTAACCGCCCTTCCTCCATGTTCCAGTGCCGCAGGACCAATGAAGCGACAATTTTCAGTGCACTACGCTCCGCGTTATAAACTGGTCAAAGCGGTTCTTTCTCTTCCGTTGTGCGCATATTCCTTGCAATATAGCTGTGTCATGTTGACGTCGTTGGTCATCCTGGTGCAACTGATCACGTTAAAAACAACCAATATGAGGTATACCGATGAGATGCCAATGTGCCTCTACCATAAGACGCTGTCAGCGCTTGTCACTGGTGGGTATGCCTTTGGAATCACGCCACACTCCCGTTCATTGTGTTTCTCGCCGCCTGACATTTTGTTGCAGGTGTGGGCAGGAGCCCAGGTCCACCACATGTAAAAACGATTACTTTCTATCTCATTGCGACGCCTCATTACACCGCCATGACATTAGGATCATATCACGTTACACTAGCTGCCTGAAACGACGTTGCCAGTCGCACCTTCTGTCGGTGCTATCAATATTCGCCGGTGAAAGCGAGAATAGGAGGACCGAAGAATATCAATACGGAGGCAGGCACGATGCCTGTCATATGAAACATGTTCCGATTTTTTTTTTTCTGACATACGCAAACAAGCGTGG
>JALIZH010032899.1:0-106895 GCA_030522465.1 Rhipicephalus appendiculatus | reverse complement strand
TATCAGCGACGTCACGGGCCCTCTGGACAGCCTGTAATTGATGTGTAAAGTCCGTACTGTGCAGTAGGTCATCCAATTTGGTATTTTCTTCCAAGTTGGAGCTCGCGTTGGACGGGCACGCGCATAGCACGTGATCGAAAAAACAGCACTTATGTCCCCACTTAGAGCACGACTGCGGGAAATTGCAATCAATCGGATTTAGCACTCTGCGGGTGAGCTATGTTCGTGTCTGTATGATCCTAAACGTGACATACTGGGCTATGCTCCTGATAAAATGTTTAGTGATGTTATTAACCTAGCAAAAATAAAACGACCTGTATATTTCAGTCATAGGTCCTTATTAAAAAAGTTCAAATTCAAAAAATCAAAATTCTTTATTTTTCGAAATACATGTGCAATGGATTTCGGGGCTAAAAGCTGCGGTCTGCTGCTTGACAGAGGTCCCGAAATGAAAAAAACACAAGGCAGCGCTTGACTTTAAGGTACACGTGGCATCTGACCTCGATGCACATGCTTGATGAATCGAAACATGTCAGTAGACAAAAGATCATTCCAGAAACAGGTCATCAGAATAGTTAACTGCGAAATATGTGAACATTGCACAAAATGTTGAGCAGCATTGATTTTGCATAGAATACAGCAAAAGTTACAATAAGGAATATAGAACTAAGGATGATAACGAAATGTAGCTGATTTATCACCCATGCGGCCTGGAATACTATCAACGGAAGCCTTGAAGAGTAGCCTTTCAACATTTCAGGAAATCAAAGTTGCCTCAAGTTCCACATCTTAACTCTTCAACTGGTTGTCGGCAAGTTCTTTTCCCAGGATATTTTTCCCAGGATATATTCTAGCTCATATTTGTGAAAATATTTGCTGTGAATATACTAGAATGCTGTTGCGACTCGTTTGTAATAAACCTGTTTTAATAGTGACGAATGCCCTTTTCACGAAGGCGTTCTGGCGATGCGTGCTGGATACTTCGAAGGGGACATCGTTACGGCGGAATTCCCCGAAGCTGGCGTGAGTCTTTTTAATCCGTAGCACTTCTTGGCGAGCCAAAGGCACTTTCAATCTATCTATCTATCTATCTATCTATCTATCTATCTATCTATCTATCTATCTATCTATCTATCTATCTATCTATCTATCTATCTATCTATCTATCTATCTATCTATCTATCGATAGCGAAATGGTTAAAATTTGCACTTTTTTGTCACGCGTTTACATGGATGCATGTAAATGGTTTTCTTGACGCCCTCGATCTGAAGAGCAAAGTGAAAGCGAAGAGAGCCGGTTCGCCTAGATGGCCGGTGTCGCTCTTTAGCTGAGGTATGACCGTGCATCGCGGTTCGCGATCTCGCTGGCTAGTGGTTTGTAAACGGGCGTTGTTTCACAGAAATTGCACACTTTCGCCCTGATTAGGTTTACGATGCAATTTTCGTGTAGTCAACTCAATTTCCTAGATAAGATAGTACGTATTGAAAACTGGATAATAAAAGACGAGGCGCTACAGAGAGCCCATATATAACAAGAAGTACCTTGATTGCTATTTAGTTGCCACCCGCGAGTCGGCAAACGAAGAACATTTGTTGCTCATAACGCCTTCACGGGCTTGTTGGTACACGATTCAGGCTTAAGAATAATAAGAATATTTTGTTTTTTACGTGCCAAAGCCACGATATGATTATGAGGCAAACCGTGATGGACGGCTCCAGAAAATATTAACGCGATAGCGTTAAAGAGCTCGTTTCGCAGAAATTCCGGTGTCGGCGTCGGCGGTTGTGAGCGAAAAATCGAGAAAGATGCAAATAAAATAAATAATAAAAAATTCCGGGTCCGAGTGAGGATCGAACCCAGGCCGTCTGCGTGGCAAGCAGGTGTTCTACCACAGAGCCACGCTTCTTTTCTTTTTTTTCTTTTTTTTTTATTGCAGTGCTCGGAGCCACGCTTCTGCTTGGAATTTCTGCTTGGAATTACATTGAAAATAACTTCCTCTGCTTGGAAATGCAGTGAAAATAACCTTCATGCTTTACAAGCACACGCGTCCGGTATACAGGCGTCACAATGCAACATGTTATATCGCAGTAATATTGCGTGGTACAAACGTACATTGCTATCGGACGTCAGAACATGGGAATATTGTGACGAAATCATGGTTCAAAGCCAGCCACCCATTACAAAAGGCACACACGTTACTGCGCGTTTTTCCCTTAAGACCACGTAGTGGGTTCATAGCAAGTTCGAACAGATCCCCCGCTCATAATTGCTCGCGGTGTAAAGCATGCTACCCATTACATAGTATGCACTAAGGCATTGAAGTACGCACTAGGTACAGGATATTGCTATCGCGTTCAACTCTTAAAGGCGAAGCTTAAGGGTCCCCCCAATTTTTTGACCATCTGGTGTTCCTTAGCCTGAATTGACATGGGCACTGCTAGAATCCCGTGTACGGTTCACTGCACAGTACACGCGCTTGTAGCATTTCGCCTCCATCAAAATGGGACTGCCACGGCTTGGATCGAACCCGCGTCCTTCGGGTTAGCAGCCGAGTACCGTAACCGCTACACCGCCGCGGCGCACCAGACTTAAGAATGGCCCAATATGAAGGATTTGCGGCAAGATTTGCGGCAGAGTTTTCATTTTATAATATGGTCATTGCACTAAACAGGGTTTACGTTTCACATGCATTCCCTATCTCATTCGTCCTCTCAGCGCAATTTTCACGCGCAGGCGGAGCTCGTCCACCGTCGGAGCGGCACTTATGTAATGTGAATACCCGCTGCATCGAACGGCCGCTGCCGCGCATTTGTCAAGCAGCTGATCGCAAGACAATGATTGCTGTAACATGAACGTGGGAAGCCTCGCAGGCGAGCGCGAAGCGTTGTGCGCTATACAAGCGTAGCTGTCGCCTTCTCCGCAGGTTCTGACTGGTCGCGCCAGAGCCGGCGGCGTGGGCGACATCGCGAGAAGAAAGCATGACTGATGACGAGTGACGAGTTTGGTCGGTTGCACGTTTACACTAGACCGACACGATGCCCATGAAGACGCGAGGCAGAGGCAGACAATCGGCAGACAAGTTACTTCTTTACAAAATATTCCCCTATATGTCACACCAACTTGTCTGCGAAGCTCCCTCCCCGTTACTCCCCATCCTGTTTTTACTTTTCTAGTCTTTTTTCTGCCCACACGCTGGCTTTTATCCTCCTACGTTTTCAGGCTGCAGGACAGCCAACAAAGTGTACATAAACACGCTGGCGTAATTGACATGTGTCTTTACAGTCATTTCATTACCGGGCATATTAAATTTGCATCCCGTAACGTAAAGACATGGCATTCATGCTATTCACGTATTGCATTGGGACAAAATGAACACTGGCTAGGCAATTCTCGGCTCGGATCTTGTAGCGATGCCTATACTCGGCGACAACTTTTCTTGACAGCACTGTGGAAACTACAGAACCAAAGCGCATCCCTGCTACCATGCCGAAAAAAATAGTACTTAAGTTTACTGATAATGTTCTCATTTGCCTTGCTGCAATGAATACTGCTTTATGTTTAATAAGACTGAAACAGTTGCGGGAAGTTGTAAGTAAGATATAGTTATTGTTCACCTTGCAAGAATGCTTTCCTTTTCTTTCCAATTCTTAGACAGCACCACCTTTTCAGCCCACCCGTATTCCAAGGAAACATGGCATCCGTGACGTCAGTGTGCAGCCGCAAACGCGCTGTTTAGTTCTCCAAAAAAATATACTCGTAATAGGACACAAAAATTTACAATGTTTCTACCATTCACAATCTTGAAGTATATGTTTTTCTAAACGCATTAACGATGCGAGCGAGAAAAACCGAAAGCAACCGCAAGCTGCCGTACTATTTACGGAGCAACACGAATATGCGAAAGCCCCGCCTCCGTAGCCTTCGCTCAAATGTCAAGATAAGTTGTCGCCGAGTATAGTGTTGGCTAACTAATTACCAGCAGTAGATAAAATCGGCTAATTATGGATAGTGCTTGCTAACATTGTCAAGGGTAACCAACTATTGGCTGATGTTGACTTGTCCTGCGAATTCTGTCTAGTGGTGGCTGAAGTTGCGTAGCACTGGACGGAATTAGTCAGTTACAGGTGGCTAATGCATGCTGATGTTGGCTAGCACTCGACAAAGTTTGCTCACTGTCAATTTTGGCTAGAGCAAGTTCACTTCCCATAGTGTCGACTACAACTGGTTAATATTGATTGAGCGATGTCTAGCGTTGCCTTATGATGGTTAGTGTTCGCTAATGTTCATTACCGGCTTCTTAGTGTCGGCTAGTCCTAGTGCATGCTAATAGAGGCAAAATGTGGCAAATGTTGGCTAGCGCTGACTAACTGTCGACTTGTGCTGGCTAGTGCTGACTAGTGATTTAGAGCACTAGCTGTAGTCCTCGCGGTATAAACCGAGAAAAGTTCTTGTTGCTTGAATGGGACTTTATATTTCAGCAAAGTTCAACGCCGAGCAGCGTCTGTGGGTAGTATTGTGGTGCAGCACATTCGCTCCCTTCTCGCGGCGTGTAGTCGACACGTATAGACTTGTCCTTGTTTTTGCCTAAACCAATACATTCAGCAGACTAATGGTCTCGTTCTTTTCGGCAGACTAATGGTCTCGTTCTTTCCCGAAGCCTATAAGTAGAGCTATGGCTCGACAACATGGTTTAATGGCGTTGAACCACAGCAAAAGTTTTCCGCTAACTATTTGCTAACACTAAATAACGCGGGGTAACTTTAAGTTACCGCTATTTAATGCTAGCTAATACTGGTTTATGTATGTTAGCTGTCGTCTAGTGTGGCCTAACGTTGATTACTGTCATGTAGTGCTGGCTAACTGTTCAGACGACAGTGTAATAAACAGCGCACATGCATCACCATGATACGCCCACATATACGTTGCTCGGCCCCACGGAAATGTGCCCGCGAACCCTGCTGCTATGCGCGTCACCGCGCGTATCAAGCCCGTATAAAACAGATGTCTGCTCTCGAGCGCGAGCACCGACGTTACGTCGGACTACAAACTGCCCTATAGTCGACACAATACAGTCGATGCGCCTCCTAAGCCCGCGTCGCGCAGACATGTTCTCGGTTCACTAAAAAAATATCGATCCACCTCGTAACAAATCGCTCAACGTCGAAAAGTGACGTCATAGTCAGCTTTGGGCAACGTTGCACATAAGTTAGAAGAAAAGGAGGGACATCTAAATGAGTTGATGACACACGGTATCAGTATCGTATAGTGCCGAAAGTGCTGTACGACTGTACTTGCTTTCTGCATCGCTGCACGATTTCTCACTGTCTTCGGAGCAATATTATGGAGGTTTGAAATGCTAGGTAAGAGACAGCGGAGCGGTTAAATGTTTTGACAAATATTAAGGGCGACGTATTAAACTAACGAATCTACGCAGCGGGGTGCAACCTCTGACGAGACGAAGCTGTGGCCTGATGGAGTCATTCCTTACACTACTGATAGCACACTTGGTGAGTGGATCTGTCACCTCTACGCATGCGCCGAAGTTTAGATGAATCTTAGCATACTGGAACCACGGATCACTATAATATATGTTTTATATATCACGAAATCGCTTCGTTTAAAAAGCGCGGAAGTTATATTTTTTCACGGCAAAAAACTCGGACTGTTCTCGCTGGCGTCACAATAAAGTAAGGTGAAGAGACTCATAATGATATTGGAATTTAAACTACGCAATTCAGTGCTAGTGGATGACACGAGCACAGCCTTGTTACCAGTAGCTGTTGGCTGTCTTCGTGAGGAGGACGATGGCGATGCTTGACGCTTAGAGGAAACCT
The DNA here is from genome assembly GCA_030522465.1 of Rhipicephalus appendiculatus. Classification (NCBI taxonomy): domain Eukaryota; kingdom Metazoa; phylum Arthropoda; class Arachnida; order Ixodida; family Ixodidae; genus Rhipicephalus; species Rhipicephalus appendiculatus. The sequence goes on along the minus strand of JALIZH010032899.1, from coordinate 101,060 downwards.
GTGGCATCTTCAGATGGCGGTGGCAGGGAAGTTACGTCGTTACAGGTCCCGCTACGGGCCGGTCTAACGTGTAAACCACCAAACACGAATATGCGACAGCAGAGCCGTCTGCGAGAGACACACAGCAGTCGAAATTCTGCAGATAACAATTTGCAACGGCCGATTTTACGGGCAATAAAAGCGCAAACGACGAAATACCGGACGATTAGATACGCTTGAAAGACGCGGCGTGTCCAGTGTGTGCTCGCCTGTTCTCCAGGCGCTTGTACTGCATGAGGTTTGCACGAACTCGACGAAGGTTACAGAAGTTTTTTCATCGTCTTGAATGTCCCGTGAAATCCCGACCGTAAAAGTATCCTTGTGCGTGCTCAGCCAGACGATGTAGAGCGCACGCATGTTTTCTCTGTGTTATGCGGCAACGCGAGCTGTAAATTTCGTCTGCACTGATGGGACGTCGCCGGATCGTCTGAGAGCGCGCCCTGAACAGGACTGCCCAACGCTCCGCCGGCAAACAACACGGTGGCGCGTAGGCGTGCACTCACGTCCTAGGGGGCGCAGCCGAATGTGCGGCACCGCACGCTTGGTGCCCAGATGAACGTAAGACACCCCACGACTGCGCAGAAAACACCACCAGTGTGGTCAGCCGAAGATGCGAATAGTGGTGTAAAGTTATTGGACATAGAGAAGTGTTCGACAGATATCTAAATGCATCTAAGCCTTCAATATACCTTGTGTCACATCTTATGTACCCACTCAGCGGTATTGGGCAAGAATAGAGACATACATAACGCCTCATGAATAGTGGCGTATACTTAGGGATTCAATTTGTCAATCAGATGGCAAACTGGGCGAGTTAGTAACTGTTGACGCCAACATAAAGTGCGAACAGACAAGGACTAACGAGATTCTTTTCACAGATGTTGATCAATTGAACACGAAAAATTGTTCAGGCCTTTCACATGGACACAGGTATATAAGCCAAGTGTCCGAGACTTTACATTGCTGGGAATTTTATTTCCTGATACCGTCCTTTGCTCGATAGCCGATCATTTTGTTCTGGAGCAAAATTACCATCTTTTAGTTGTAACCAGTTATCCTGCAAAGAGCTGTTGACCGGACGCGCTCAATCTGCGAAACACCATGTATGAGCCGATTTTTCTAATAAATAGTTCTGTTGTCAGTAAGCGCGCGTCCTATTTTCACGCTCCGGCTTTTTTCGTTCGCGCCTTACGTTCAATGTTCAAGTTGAGTAATGCGTCGGCAAAGCATGGACAACGGGAAAGTTTTAGAAAAAGAAATACGGGCAGTTTGCAGTAAGTCGAGCAAAGCTTGGCACAGCGAAGCACGGGCCCGTCACCGCTCGTACTCCCCGTCTACTGACACGTGTAGCTTGGAGATGCGCGGCTTCCTCCGCCGGTGTACGCCCTTTCTTGGGATGCCCCATGACTCTCTGGACACGATCGGGCGCAGGCAGGCTATGCACTATAGAGCGGAGGTTGTCCGCGATGTCTCCGTCGGTGGGCGTGGCTGAGCTACCGCGGATGTGCGGCTTGGACAAGTGGCGCGGTATCTGGTCGCTAGACATCGCGATGCTTGCCTCCTCTTTCTTTCTATATTTTGTCTCTCTCTGTACTTCATTCTCTCTATTTCATTGATGTATCTCTCTTTTTCTTTCTGCGTTTAAATATGCCCCTTTCTCATTCTTTCTGTGCTACGCTTTTCCCTCTCCCCTTCTCCTTTTCCTCCTCTTCACCATCACATCTCTCCCACTCACGATCACATCCTTTTTCCACCCCCTTGCTACACTATACTATGCAAGGCTATGCTGCTAGCGTCCCTGGAGAGGCGAGGCGCATCCAAAAATAAGATTGCATCTCTGCAGCTTCTTCAAAAAAACTTTTTGCTGAAATAGCATTGCGTGCGAAATCTCTTGCCAGCGAGTTGTAACGATGTACCATTCGACATTTTTCTTCTCATTGGAATGCATATTCTGTGGAAGACGCGCATGTTGCAGAGAAACGGAGAACCGATAATTTCGTCAACAGCCCGCTTCATTAGGATGATCACTCAGCTGAGAAATTTATATGAACATGGAAAGTCAGCCAGAATGGCATATTGCATTGGTGAAGTGCTTATCCTTATCGCCGTACTAGCGTATAATTGGAAAAGGCCGTTACTTGATGTATTCGCTCTAGAAATGATTGCGAAATCTTTATTGTCGTCTTTTCGTCATTGTGTCGCGATAAGAGCAGAATTTTTTTTTTTCCGGCAAGATCTTTTCCTGTCTCTTTCTTTCTTTCTGTTCTCGTTCTCAGGGGTTATGAGAGGCCACGCCGTTGCGGTGAGAAGTGAGATTTGGCCAAGTTCTGTGGCACATACCCGTTCACTATGATGATAGTTTTCGGGCTTGGTCACACACTTTAAGCCGAGCTAGAATAGCTTCACTGTTAAATGAGAAAACAACTCATAAAAACAACCGAAGATGTACCAATATAATGACAGGTTCTTGTCGCTACTTCATTTCCAACTGCGAACATCACCTTTAACCCTTTGTGCGGCAGTGGGACACATACGTCCCACTTTTCCGTCTACAGAAAAAAATTTCTCCCACATCACCCGTTGCCATTAGCGCAACATTAAGTCACTCATATCTTACCTAAGTCATCGTAATCTCGAAAAAAATTCTTTTACCACGCTTTCGAAGGGCGGATGTAGTGTTACAATAGCGTTGAATTTCGGTCAATTTTTTATGATCGCTTCTAAATTTTCCTCTTTTTGAGATACATAGAACCTACCAATCAAAATGCCGGATAATATCCTCCTTTTCTGGTTTTTGAGAGAGACGATCTTAGCTTCCAGTCATCACGTGTTTTTGTAAATTTGCGAAATAACTTGACCAATAAATGCATCGGAACAATCCCCTTCAAAATTATCCCGCTAATCGCGCAGCGCAATTGCGGATATTAATGCGTGGAAATATTTTCTCGGTATTATATACCTCTTGAAATGTAGCCACATGTTCAGGGATAACATCGGCACTCGAAAATTTCAACAGCAAAAGCTAGTACAGCCAAATGGACAAAAAAAAGTGGTCGATGCATGCGGTGAAGTAAGCTTTACAGGGGCATACCACACCGCTTTGAAGGCTCAAGAGACGCAACTGCAGGCGGCGTTCTCCTGCTCAAATGAGGTCCGCACAATTTTTCTCTTCACAACTTTAGAAGTGATACTCTGTGCCACTTGCTTCGGCCGTTTCATCCCAAAATTCCCGTTGATGCAATCGCGAGATGGTGCCTTCATGAGGCAGTGGGACAGTGTTTTCCCACTTTTTGAAAACACTCTCATGAGTCAGTGGGACATATATGTCCCACTTTTTTTCAGTAAACTACTGGCTTGATTTTGATGAAATTTGTTTCATACTATTTCTTTCTAGTTTATATCAATAAAGGACAGCCGTTTTTTATATTACCATGTCAAAAATATAGGACGACCGACAAAGGGTTAAAGGAGTCATGAACCTCCTCTCACACTTGGTAAGAAAACACGTCCTGCGGATAACAGAAACTGCTGTGAACATCTCAGACAATTCTTGGAGTCTTGTGCGGCAAGTAGAGCCTATAGAGCCTACAAGCTGTGGAGATAGGTTTGCTACACAAGCTTACCCTACGAAGCGACCGGGAAGGGACGCGACGTTCTCCACCGCCATCGCGCACAAAGACGCTACGGCCGGGTTCGTCGACTCACCGACACGGCGCAGAGATGGCACTCGAGGCAGGTTGTCAACAAACACGGGTTTATTAACCCAAGATACAGCACAGTGCGACAATCACGGGATTGCGGGCCGTTAGGGTACTCCGCAAAACCGACCGAGTGAACGCTTGCCGGCAGGCGCTACGGCTATCACACAAAGGGCAGCAGCCGAGCGCACGCACGAGAAGCCTCCTGCCAAAGCAGCGCGTCTACCTCTCGTGCAGGCCTGTGAGCATCTGCGACGGCGCGCGAGCGCCGCGCGGAAGCAAGCTCGGGGGAGAGGGAGGCAGTCACGGGCGGCCAATGACGATCGGCGAAGAACCGTCACGTGTGCTAGCGTGATGCGAGGGGAAGGCATTGTCCGCGCATGTTCGGACAACGTGTCTCCGTGCAGGGAAGACCGACGCGTGGCTTGCACCAGACAAAAAGGCCTGGCGGCGAAACCACGGTGGCCATGTTCCCGGCGCTCGAGGAGCACGGGGCCAGCACGAGGCGCCAAAGGGGAGGGCGCGCTCGATTCCCACATTCCCCCCTCCTGAAGACCGAGGCCAGCCTGTGAAAGAGGCTGTCCGACGCCAAGTGGCAAGGTCAGCTCAGCTGGGGGGCCAGGACAGAAGAACGTTGCCGCACAGCACGGACATGCGAGGTTGTCATTCCCGTTGACGCGAGTCCATTGTAGGCCTTGGTCGCACAACAGTCCCACCAAAAGTTCCACCACACCAGGAAGAGCCCACTGCCAGGAAGGAGGTCCGCAGCCCAAGAGGAACGGGGCAGCACAGCACAACGGGTGGCAGACAGCTCGCTTGGAGTTCACCGGTCTGAGGATGGCAGCCGGGAGCGTGCGAGGCGTGGCTGCAAGGTGCGTGCAGCAGCCAACCGCCGAAAGTCGCTGGGGCGAAGGCCGGCAGGAACGGCCGCCTGGAACGGCAGGCAACCAGGAACGGAAGCCGGAGCGACCACGCTCGGGCCTGGGCCAAAGCTTGAGTGGGCGGACCAGCCGCCGAGGCCGCCAGGTGGGTTGGGCAGGAAGGTGGTGTCAGAAGGGCAGAAGGCGGGGACCAGGCCAGAGCAGGGCAGACCAGGAGACAGCAGACCCACTGGTCAGGAACAGGCTGGCGGCACAGTAGAGCCAGGCGCAGGGAGACGACAGGGCGACGAAGGGGGGGGACAGGAGTGCCCCCCGGCATAGCCGGCTTGCCAAAAAGGTGCCTGTCTGACGGTGCTGCCCAACAAAGGGGCGCTTGCCAGGGTAAGGCTTGAACAACACATCAGTGGGTATTTTCGACCGAGAGTGCCTTCTACCACTTTCAGACGTGTGTCTGCGCACCTTAGCACTTATTCTCCTTTCACTAACGTGGCATGGAATAAAGTCCAGCTACCTGCTAGTAGGAGAAAGGTTGCTTAAGTGCGTTTCCGCAGGTTGTACCGGTGGCGTGGCTTGGGGCCAGCCTTTTCACGGTTTTCCTGTGGTTCGGTGACCGCCTCCCCCCCCTCCCAAGTCGTTGCTGCGGGCAACGAAAGGTTTGAGGTCGGAGACGTTAACTGGACCACCGACTTGTCTCCCTTGGGAGTCAGCCAGCTTGTACACCAGAGGCGACACTTTGGTCTGCACTCGGTATGGGCCTAATCACTTGGCCGACAGGGAGGCCGAGATGCCTTTGGCGGCGTCACTCAAGACGTGGTTGCGTCTGAGGACGAGATCGCCGACATCGTAGTGCACGTCCCGATGCGACCGGTCGTATTGAGCCTTCTGTCCAGCTCGCGCTTTTGCCAGGTTGGAGCGCGCCAGGTTGAGGGCTGCGTCCATCCGTGAGCGCAGTTCCGCCGCGTAGCCAGACGGGCCGGCTTTCGTGGCGCACGCCTCACTGCCACCCCGCAGAACGCGGTCCATGGGGTTAGGCAGCTCTCTCCCGAAGTTGAGGAAAGCGGGCGTGTACCCGGTCGAACGGTTCACCGTGGACCGCATGGAGAAGCCTATCTCGTTAAGACAGGCATCCCAATCCCTGTGTTGCTGCGCAAAGGCTGTCAGCAAGGGCTTGAGGTTCCGGTTTATCCGCTCAGTCGGGTTGGCCTGTGGGTGATACGTGGTTGTTTTGCGCTGCTTGATGCTGTTATGATCGGAATTTATGGCTCGGCGCCACTTGGACGATCGGGATTGTTTCGCCAGTCTGCCCTGCTTTATTCCCGGGTCAGCGTTCCCCGAAGAGCACCAGTAGCGGCGACAACATGGCAATCATGCTCTAAACCCTCCAGCGCACCTCGTCAAACCCCTTTGGACACTCCCGACCGACTTTGACTATTCTATTGCCTGGGACGGGCTGTTTGCAGGCGAGACTGCTTGCTTTGTTCATCGTGCTACGCGACGCACCGAACAATAAGCCGAGAACTTGGGAGATACGTTTCCCACATTCCGAAGTGACTTCGTGGCCCGCCTGGGAGGCACCTGCATCGCAGCCGCTGTCGAGGAGCCATCGCGGCACCTGACTACACGGCTGGTTTCCAGGAATGTGCGATACCTCGGCCAGGTCATTGTGCTGTGCAGTGCGGGGCCGTATTGTGTCTTGTGTTGTGGTCTCCCCTGCCGCTGGACAAACTGGGCGTGCCTCTTCCCTCTTTCCAGGTTTGGAAAGGAGGCGGCGTTTGACCTTCCCATTTTGAGGCGGAGATCAAGACGACATCTTGATTGGACTATCGTGGACTTTATTGTTTCCCGTGCAGGGAATCTTGGGAAGGCTAAGGCCTTAAAACGCGAGCGCCGAGGCGCTCCAATGATCTTCCTGCATCATGTAAAATCACGCTACCATGTAAATACTGTAAATAAAAGTTCCTGATATCAGCTCCGGCTACTCTGCTCGACTTCTCCCTGCGACTTGGCTGGCTCCGTTCCCATGGGCAGACCCCCCGACTACATCAACTGGTTGGCAGCGACGGGATGTCCCATGCTGGACTCGGGCCTCAACGATGGTGAGTGCTTGACTTTTCTTTGAGATATGCCAGGTTTTAGCTTTTGTGTTTTTCTAAAACTGGTCGAAACTTCTGTGCGTATAGGCTTCGTTGTACCGCTACCATACGTCACAGCTATTCACCAGGTTTTAGTTATCCTATTCTAAACCGGCAGTAATTTTACCGTGCGTGTAGGCTTCGCTAGTTCGCTTCCTAACGTCACGGCGTGTAAGAAAGTCCTCACTCGTGAAAACCATGGAGTTGGTAACGAAGCTAGAGAGACCAGACCTCTTTCTACTTTGTGAAGAGCTGGGAATTGAGGTGGGGAGAGGTGAGAGAGAGAGCCGCAGCTGATTAAGGCAATACAGGAGTGCGGCGCGGAAGATGACGAAATTGAGGAGAGTTGGGAAGAAGTTGAAAAGAAGAAAAGATGGGCTGAGGAAGACAGGATAAATGAAAAAAGACGATTAGCGCTAGGAATATTACAAGCATCAATTAACCCGATTAACGGGAAATCACCCTCCGATAAGAAAGTGAAAGATATTCGTGTCGAGACCACAACCGCAGCGAGCCGCTCAAACGAAAAAAGAGAAACCGAAGGCGTTTAAGGCTAGAAAGCCGGTCGTCTGCCACCGTTGCCAAGAGCCTGGTCACATTGCGATCGGCTGCCGAAAGCCTAGAAGTGTTCTCCTTTTGGTGGACAGCCGCGACCGTAATCTGGAGCAATCGAAATCCCGCGCTCGTGAGTTAGTTGTGAAGGAAACTCAATGTAACTTACTGCGGGACTCAGCCGCAACAATCGGTACAGTACATCCCTACTCCGTGAAAGATAAGGTGACCACAGGTGAACGTGCGTGCACACGGCAAGTAGTTTAGGAAAAAAGTGATTGTTTGCCGTTAACCCGCGTAGAGAGTCAGGAACCGTTCGGACTGCTCGCAACAGAGGCTGCAGTGTCCCAAAACCTGCCCAGGAATGATCCCTCTCCGAATGACTCCGATATGCTTTTCGGAAAGAAGGGCCTTTGTTTTGGTGACGATTCAGCGAAAGCTCTGACGCGTCCGACGGCGTGTGAGTCCGCTCATGAGAATCAGGGAGCAGAAAGCGCTAATGAACCGCTGACTGAAAATCGCGACGAATAGGCGGGTGGCGAGACATCGGAGTCGCAGGAAACGATAGCCGACGAAGAAAGTGTGCGCTTGCCGGTAACCCGCGTGGATGGTGAGGGACTTTTCGGACCGCTCGCGACGGAGGCTGCCGTGTCACAAAACCTGCCCAAGCGTGATCCCTCTTCGAATGACTCGGATACGCTATTGGGAAATAAGGGCCTTTGTTTTGGTGACCCTACGGTTGAAGCTCTGACGCGTCCGACTGTACGTAAGTCCGCTCCTGAGATTGAAAGAGCAGAAAGTGACAGTGATAGACAGGTTGAAAACCGCGAACAGGGCGCAGGTGGCGAGACGGCATCGTCACAAGAAACAAGAGTTGAGAACAGTGTGCGCTTGCCTGTAGCCCGCGTGGAGAGTGAGGGGCCGTTCGGATTGCCCGTGACTGAGGCTGCCGTGTCACAAAACCTGCCCAAGCATGATCCCTATCTTCCTTCGAATGACTTCGATATGCTTTTGAGAAAGAAGGGCCTTTGTTTTGGTGACCATTCGGTGAAAGCTCTGATGCGTCCGACGGCCGGTGAATCCGCTCCTGAGATGAAGCGAGGCGCGATTCAGGCAGATTCACAAGTTGATAGCCGCGACGAATGCGCTTGCGACGAAGTATTCAAGTCACTGGGAACCCCCTCTAATGAGGCTCAAGGAAAAACGGGAGTCCGGCCTAGTATTGCATCATTCAGAAGGGCTAGGAGCTGTCAGCGTGACAGACTGGAAGGCCTGTTTGCCGGCTACTTTGTTTTCCTTGCGTTCGGTGCCTTACGAGGACCCAGGGCCAGACCTTGTACTTACATTCGGCTTAAAGCACGCATCGTTCTGCTTCTTCCGAATTATGGACAGAGTTTTGGAGGGTAGCGAAGATTACGCTCCTCCCTATCTAGCAGACATTAAAGGGACTGTCTACCGTCGTTCATCACTTTTATGTTTTGTATCGCAATAAAAAGCGTACCGTCTGAAGTGCCGAACCTTGCAGCGGTTTCTCTGGAAAGTGAGTAGAAATTTTTAAAAGAGAATTTTGCGATCTGCATTCGGTCCTCTTCCATTGGTGGGATGAATGCCCACAACACTGGTTGGTGGAGGCGATGACGACTGTAGTGCTGGTGAAAGTCGCAAACTGAAACCGCGCGCTCTTTTTGCAGACTTCATCAATTTTTGTTTAATAATAAAACAAATACCGTAGTGGTCGTTTAAAGCACGCATATTGTCAGATAAAGTATTATTACCACGGTTTCTCCAGCTTTGTTCAGTCTGCCTGACAAACCACCGTGGTCGAGCGGAAAAGTTGGTCTGTTCCAGCAACACTGGTACGCCGGGGTTGTGGAACGAACTGTAGTGGTTCCACTCATGCCGACCGCGCTACTAAAATGAACATGAGGAGTGCTTCACAAAACAACAGAAGGTTCCTGCTGTCTTTCAGTTATGTTTAGGTGTTCTGTGTTGTATATGCGATATGAGAGCCAGCATGGACGCCCTGGTGAAGCGGAACGTGATGGCAAAATCTTCTTCAATGTAGCACCTTGGTGAATGGTGTGCACTTTACTCATGAGGACTCGTGCTACGTTACTAGATTACGTTGGACTCACGGGCATGGTTCAAAAATTCCCTGAAGTCAGTCACGCTGCTATTCGCCGAAGACAATTTTTTTTCTTATGAGCGGTGCCGGACGCAGTGCTCGCGTTTCGCCGCCGTAGGCAGGCAGGTATACAGGCAGGCGAACGCGCCGCCGGCAGCGCCACCGAGCGCCTCTCTGAACGCGTGAGGAAAAAAGCAATAATTACTCTTTCGCGCAAGCTAAAGCTGCCTCAACTGCGTAAAATGCAACTTCAAGTTACACATGTTTGTTTCTAAGCAAAATGAGTCTACCTGCGAGGATTTCTTGTCCGACCAATAGATTTAACCACATCGCTGTTTGGTGACGCTAGCGGTCATTCTTTGTCGACTTTCGACGTGAAATTAAAATTATAATTCTTTTTTTGTGGAACAAAAGCATGCTCATTGCCGCCGATGTGATGAACGATCTTCTCATTTTCGCCACAATCAGAAAAATTTTTCCGAGCGGTAGACAGTCCCTTTAATGCCTTTTCCTTCAGCTGGAAGGAGTGTTTGAGCTATCTCAGGGATGTTCTGGGGCCATCGCGTGCCGCGAGCTAAACACTGAGGGGCAAAGTTTGCCATGTCGCAAAAGCTGAGGTGTGTTTGGACCACGATGTTGGGCACGATAGTGGAAACGCTGTTGGTCTCAGCCTTGCCTTTTCCGTTTAACACCAGTGTAGCTTTAGACACCTTTTATTTGCTTTCTGTGTACGTAAGACATTTAGCGTTTTGTTTTCATAACATGTATTTAGCGTTTTGTATTAGTCACTTCATTTCGTTCTTCTGACGCCCGTAGCACCTGCGTGCCTTAAAAGATGTACGTGGCTTTCTCTGGAAATGATACAAAACGTTAGGATATTGATTTTCTTCGTACTTAGAGTGTCTGTGTTTCTTATGACTTTGTTCACTGATCCGTGACTTTCACGAGCGAAAGTGAAATTGTAATTTTCGAGGGAGTTTTCACCGGAAAATGTAACCTGGCATTTATCAAGGTCAGTTGAGTGCTCTCTGTTTGTTGTGCCTCTGGTTTTGCTTGGTTCGTTTCCGGCGCTTGCAAACCTTTGCTCAGGTCCAAAGATGGGGTCAACCTACGTAAAAACGAATTCAAGGGAGCAAGTCTACGGTCTCTACGGAGTGCTTTGTTGCTGCATCCCCTTCGAAACCTCCTGGGGCGGTGGACGGGCTGTTACGATCAGAATTTATGGCTTGGCGCCACTTGGACGATCGGGATTGTTTCGCCAGTCTGCCGTGCTTTATTCCCGGGTCAGCGTTCCCCGAAGAGCACCAGTAGCGGCGACAACATGGCAATCATGCTCTAAACCCTCCAGCGCACCTCGTCAAACCCCCTTTGGACACTCCCGACCGACTTTGACTATTCTATTGCCTGGGAGGGGCTGTTTGCAGGCGAGGCTGCTTGCTTTGTTCATCGTCCTACGCGACGCACCGAACAATCAGCCGAGAACTTGGGAGATACGTTTCCCACATTCCGAAGTGACTTCGTGGCCCGCCTGGGAGGCACCTGCATCGCAGCCGCCGTCGAGGAGCCATCGCTGCACCTGACTACACGGCTGGTTTCCAGGAATATGCGACACCTCGGCCAGGTCATTGTGCTGTGCAGTGCGGCGCCGTATTGTGTCTTGTGTTGTTGTCTCCCCTGCCGCTGGACAAACTGGGCGTGCCTCTTCCCTCTTTCCAGGTTTGGAAAGGAGGCGGCGTTTGACCTTCTCATTTTGAGGCGGAGATTAAGACGACATCTTGATTGGACTATCGTGGACTTTATTGTTTCCCGTGCAGGGAATCTTGGGAAGGCTAAGGCCTTAAAACGCGAGCGCCGAGGCGCTCCAATGATCTTCCTGCATCATGTAAAATCACGCTACCATGTAAATACTGTAAATAAAAGTTCCTGATATCAGCTCCGGCTACTCTGCTCGACTTCTCCCTGCGACTTGGCTGGCTCCGTTCCCATGGGAAGACCCCCCGACTACATCAATGCCAAAGGCAGCACACGCATCCACAAACACCTTGGCCGTGAAATAGGACGCATTGTCCGTGATCAACTCCGCCGGAAAGCCAAAGCGGGTAAAGACCTCGGTCAACTTGTCCCAGATTGCGCGTGCCGTTAATTTCCGAAGGGGAAACAACTCGACCCACTTCGTGAAGTGATCTGTGACGGCCAGGAGAAAAACATGGCCTCTCCGGCTTCTTGGGAAGGGTCCCATAATGTCACAGGCCACGACTCGCCAGGGTTCTTGGCTGTCGATCGGATGCATGAGCCCGGGAGGCTTGCCCCCACGAGGCTTCACGCATTGGCACACGCGGCATGTGTAGATGATTACTTGCGCTCTAATCTTCGTCGGCTGACTCTAATTGGAAAGCGAATTCTTCTCAACGCGGAAATTTGGGCTAGTTGGTGGGTGTGAAATATCTTGGTAAGCGCAGCGGAACAAAAACACAAGAGAAAGGAACACAGATTGCACGGGCGCTTCTAGCGCCCGTCCTGTCTACGTGTTCCTTTCTCTTGTGTTTTTGTTCCGCTGCGCTTGCCAAGATGCGCGAATTCTTCGCTGCGCGGTAACTAGCAGGGCGGCTGGGCCGCGCGCACAGGAGCCTTGAAAGGAGCGACTCGACTCGTGGGTGACAGTTTCAAGACTCGTTTATTGAAGATGACTAGCAAGTTCGAAAGAAAGAGAGAGGTAGAATAGGAAGAAGGAAAGATCGGAGCCGATCCAACGAAGGCTACCGTGGGAATGGTGCGGGCGAAACCCCCTTCGCTCCCGTCGGCTTTGTGTTGGCGGCCCTCCTCTCGACCCGTGAAATTGGGCGGCGAAGATGAACGTCTTCGACGGCGTCCCTACGGCGGCGAGGCAGGACGAACCCTTCGGCATTCTTAACATCCTCCCCCGCAATGAGCACACGCTCATTCCTGGTCGTCTTCGTCCCATGGTGGCTGGTTAGTCGTTGAGCTCAAGCGGGTACAAGGCTTGTACTGGTCGTCGAAGCTCTCTTTTGTTTGGCAGAAGTATTTGGCAGGCGCGTGTTCGGCCGTCTCTTCCTGGGAAGGTTTTCAGAACACGGCACATTTTCCACATCTGGCGAGGAGCTCTGTCTTCTCCAAGGAGAACTATATCTCCTTCATTAATACTTCTTCTTTTTCCTGGCTTTATTACATGCGCAGAACGTAGTGGCAGGAGATATTCGAGCCTCCAACGTCGCCAGAATGAGTCAACAAGGCTGCCGCGCTGCTTCCACCTTCGGATGTGGGTACCTGCTGTCGATTTGACTTCCGTGGTCTCTCGGAGAGGAGGCAAGCTTGTTACTTTACGGCCGACCAGGAAATGTGCAGGTGTCAAGGGCATAAGCTCCCCCCGCGTCCGAAGAGACAAAGGTCAGCGGTCGAGAATTAACCACAGCCTCTGCTTGCGTTATAGACTGCGCTTACTTGCATATCCGCTCTGCCTCTTCTACAGTGTCAGCACCAGTAACAAAGTCATCGACATAGTGGTTGTCACTCACTATCTTAGCTGTGCGGGAAAATTTCTCTTCGACACTTTTCAGATGATGACGTATGGTAGCTGCGAGGAGGAACGGGCTACACGTAGCGCCGAATGGTACCCTTGTCATCCGGTACTCTTTGATTGGGGGCGGCATTTCGCCTTGCTTTGGCGTACTCTGATACCACAGAAAGCGGAGGGCGTCGCGATCCTCCTCAGCCAGCTCAATTTGGAGAAAAGCCTTTTCGATGTCAGACATTATGGCCACATTGTGCACTCGAAATCGAATCAGGATGTCTGACAAACTTGGATTTAAATTGGGTCCTGCGTAGAGAACGTCGTTCAATGATAGCTTCCCTGCTGCTTTGGAGGACGCATCAAATACGACCCTCAACTTGGTTGTTTCGCTACCTGGCCGGACAACTCCTCGGGGTGGCATGTAATAAATGGGCCCCTGCGGGGACTCACCCAGTTCGTTGACTTCCTCAGCGTGTCCGGCTTGCAGGTAGTTCCGGATTGCCTGGTCATAGCTGCGGATCGTCTCGTCATTTCGCAGTAGTTTTGCAGAGAGTGAGTGAATCCTGTGCGATGCCGTCCCCTTGTTGTCTGTCAGCTGCGATGCGTTCTCTTTCCATGGAAGTCCGACTTCGTATCGACCGTTCTTGGGGACGATGGTGTCCTCGAATGCCCTAAGAACGTCGTCGTTTTCGGTGGTCAGCGGTGCGTCATCGACGATCCCAAGGTGTTCCAGCTCCCAGAATGACCTAAGTTGACGAGAAACGTCGTCTGATTCTGTGTTCACGCCGACTCGCATCACGCCGACACTCGTTAGGTACGTTACGGCAGGCGATGTTTTGTCTGTGCCCTGCAGTGACCATCCAAACACAGTCTCCACGGCCACGAGCCTCTCATTGATGCGCTTGACACTTCCTGTCGTGATGTCCCAGTAGTGATCAGCGCCCCAACGAGCAGCTCAACTCCAAATCCAGGATGGTAGCCATCAGGTACTACGTCAGCCAGTTCGAAGCCCTGTTCCTGCGCGATGTTGGCAATGCAGTCATCCGGTGGTGGCAGCAGGTCTCCGCTGATCTCTGGCATCTCCAGTGCTTCGATGCGAACTCTGGTGTTGTCGCGCCAGTTTCTCAGCCAGCATTCCACCCGACGATAGCTTCTTTCCTCTAACGGCCTCTGGCTTCCGAAGGCATAGATGGTCAGCCTCTCCTCTCCGATGACGTGGAGGTTTAGACGACGGGAAGCCTCCTCTCGTATGAATGTTCTCAGGCTACCACCGTCGAGCAGCATTCGCACCAAAGCACGCTTTTTTTCTCCTTCCGCAAACGCTCGTGCCGTCTGTAGAAGTACCCTTGCTTTTCCTCGGGTTCGTTCCACCTGTAGCGATGACTGGACTGTGACATCCGCTGGTGCAGTACCGTCACCTGTAGGAGGCGGCGCTGCTCTTTGGTTGAGTTCGCAGACGCCCGTTGCGTGCCGTCCTGAGCACTTTGCACATTTGAGCCACCTCGATGTTCGACACTCGGCGGCACGGTGATTGCGTTTCGCGCACTTGTAACAGCGCCGCTCCTTTGACATCACCGCCCTTTTCTTGTCTATGGGAATGGGGGTGAGACAGCTTGCCGCGGTGTGCCCTTCTTGATTACAAAAGGTGCAATGCTCCTCGCCTCCAGTCACTGTTAGAGCAGACGCCGACGGTGTTTGATAGCGATCTCCAGTGATTGGAGCCTTTTGTCTCATAGCGGCATCAGGCACCGGTCGTACTGCGCGCTGGGCTCTCTCCCGGCTCTCTACCTCCACCTTCAGGAAATTTAGGAACTCCTGAAGGTCGTCTTCAGGAACGGCTTCGGATGTTGTCCTTTTTCTGTAGTACTCGAGGCAAAGCTCATGCGGGATGCTTTTCCGAAGAACAGTCAATAAAAGCACGCCATATGCACTCGAAGCCACACCCAGTGCCTCGAGACTGCGGACACCCAACTGGAGTTCATCGTAAAGAGTTCGTAGTCTCTCGATGTCATGAAGACTGTGCACCGGGCGGACCGCAAGCAATCGCGACATGTGCTCCTCGATTATGACCTCGTCCTTGCCAAATCGTTCGGTCAATGTTTTCACGGCAATTTCGTAGTTTCGATCGCTGAGTGGTAGTCCGTCGATAGCAGCCGCGGCCCTTCCGGTTAGATAGCTGCTCAGATACTGGAACTTGTCGATGGTATGGAGCACTGGATTCTTGTGAATCGTAGACTCGAACTGGTTCCAGAATCTGGTCCATGAGCGTAGATCCCCATTGAACTTCGCGATTTCCAGTTTCGGAAGTCTGGTTGTTAATGACGGCAACTGGAGAGTCGCAGGCGCTACTGTGCTCTGAACAGAACCAGAATGTACTACTTGTTCCGAATCATTGGTTCCTGATGAGGTGATTGACCTTATTTCACTCAAGGCTTCGTTTTTTAGAGCTCGCTTGATTTTGGTCTTCATGGTAGTGATTTTTTTGTTGTAGTCAATGCATTCGGCGAGCGCGGCATCGAGTTCCTGCAGCTCAGTCTTCTTCTCGATGGTGTCGTTGACTGTCTTTAGCTCATTTGCTTGCTCTATAAGATTTTCAAAATGTTCTTCGAGCTCACCGATTGCTGTGGCTGGCGCTTGAAGCAAGACGCTGCTCTCTGCGATGATGGCGTCGATGGCTTGTCGAAGGGTGGCTTGCTTTTTCTGCAGTCGTTCCATGGCGCTTTCGATGTCAGCTGGCGAAGTAATCCCGGGTTTCGGCACCAGAAAATGTAGATGATTACTTGCGCTCTAATCTTCGTCGGCTGACTCTAATTGGAAAGCGAATTCTTCGCTGCGCGGTAACTATAGCAGGGCGGCTGGGCCGCGCGCGCAGGAGCCTTGAAAAGGAGCGACTCGACTCGTGGGTGACAGTTTCAAGACTCGTTTATTGAAGATGACTAGCAAGTTCGAAAGAAAGAGAGAGGTAGAATAGGAAGAAGGAAAGATCGGAGCCGATCCAACGAAGGCTACCGTGGGAATGGTGCGGGCGAAACCCCCTTCGCTCCCGTCGGCTTTGTGTTGGCGGCCCTCCTCTCGACCCGTGAAATTGGGCGGCGAAGATGAACGTCTTCGACGGCGTCCCTACGGCGGCGAGGCAGGACGAACCCTTCGGCATTCTTAACAGCATGAGCGGGCGTAGTGAAGGGCATCACGCTTCATGCCAGGCCAGGTAGCAGAGCGGCACAACTTTTGAAAAGTCTTAACCCTCTATTGCATAGCGTGCCATATTTGGCACATACCGATTAACATTTTTTATAGCGGGTGCAAGAGGACTAGTGGAGAATGTGACACAGTTAGAGTAATCCTTATAGTTACGTGCACTAAATATAAAAAAATCGCTGTCATCCCTAGACCAGTATGAAATCTAGACATGAAATAGATTGCACGGTGCACGTGCAAGCTCGGATCATGAACGACAGTGACTGCTATATTTTTCTTGGAACCATTTTCTCGTTGCAGAAGCAAGAAAAAAATTATTTTGGCATATCTCGTGGCTTGGAAAATTCATGCTCATTAAGGCTCTTCTCAATTCCGTTTTCCACTACGGAATATAGTCGGAAATCGGTATGTGCCATATTTGGCACAGTATGCATGTGAGTGATGAAATGTGCAATATGATGCCATCTATGTTTTGTTGCACAGCGCAAATACAAACGAAAAGAAATCACCTGAGATCATGCAGCACAGCTTGTTTTTGCCAGATTCCAGTTGTGGTGGTAGGTTTTGAGATGCTTCACGAAAATATCGAGTGTCAGCAGCAGTACCTGGCAATTTTTTGTTACATTATTGGCGTGGGTGCACGAAAAAATTATGTGAAGTCTAACCAGTGCCCGGCGATATTTAGATTTTACGATCTGTCGGCAACTGACGCTCACAAGCACGAGACAGCGGTTGGAAATTCGGGCAGGAAAGTACAGCAAGGCGGCACCATGCGAAGAGCCAAACGTGTAAGCGGCCATCTTGCACGTAGATGTCGGCAGTCAGATGCACTAACCAAAATGTTCAATTATGCCTGAACACAGGAAGCAATTGATTTGCTTTATTCCACAAATCAAGCTAAAAAGACCGCAATCAGTGAGATTTTGTTTTTCAGCCATAGCAGCACGTTTGCTCCCCCACGTGCATAGTGTGCCATATTTGGCACAAACCTTTATTTTCATTAATACAGTCACAATAAATCTGAAAATTTTTGTACATCTTATTCTTCATGTAGTTAATGATAAAAAATGATCAAATAATTTTTCTATTGATTTTCTCATAATTCATGCAATAGAGGGTTAAGGCCACTTGCATGTCCGGCCAACCGCGAGTCGTGGAAATTGCCGAGGGTGGCTTTCCTCAGACTGTGGGGTATCACCACCTTGAAATACTCCTGGGGAGCTTCTTCAGACGGGACGTAGCGCAGGAGAACACCATCAGCATCAAGCAGTTATGAATCCAACGTGACCGCAGCAATACCAGCCTGCGTCCGGCACTCGGCGCCGACAGCAATACCAGCTGTCCGTTTGCGCCCGGCGGGTTGACCGCCACGCTCCTGTTGGGAGCTCAGCTCATTGAGCCCGTCAACAATTTGCTGACAAAACGGATCGTCCTGCTGTGCCTTGAGTAGGTCCTCTCTGCTGAAGACGATACCGTCGGACGTGAAAGGGTCTACCAGGTATGTGTCCTCACCCGAGGCGGTAGACTCGAAAGTGACTTCGCCGTCGGGTTGCGCGCCTTCCGACTCCTTGGAGCCAGAGGCCCCGGAGTCTACTAGGTGCGACTGCTCTCGGGAGTGGCGGACACAGGTGTCAGACGCCAAAACAGGGGCACGCGACAAGGCGTCAGCCACGACGTTTGAACTCCCTTTCCGGTAGCGTACAACGAAGTTGTACCGCTGCAATGTCAACGCCCAGCGCGCGAGGCGGCCCGAGGGCTCGCGCAAGCGCTTAAGCCAGGTGAGTGCCATGTGGTCCGTTTCCACCGCGAACGGCACACCGTCAACGTAGCAGTCGAACTTCCGGAGAGCAAAAACTATAGCGAGACATTCCCTTGCAGTCACGCTGTAGTTGCGCTCGGCGGCGTTAAGTGACCGGCTCGCAAAGGCGACAGGCCGGAGGATGCCGTCGTGCTCCTGAAGCAGCACCGCCCCGAGACCCAGGTCGCTCGCGTCCGCCTGGACAACGAACTCCCTGTTGAGGTCGGGCAGCTTCAGATCGGCTGTGGCCACTAGAGCTGCGGAGAGCGCCTTAAAGGATCGCTCTTGCTCTGGGGCCCAGCTACATCGTGCCGACTTTTCCAACAGTGCGGTCAAGGGCGCTTGGAGGTCCGCGCAGTTTGGGATGAACTGTCTGTAGTAGTTCACCATGCCCAAAAAGCACCTCAGGCCCTGAATGTTCGCCGGCGTCGGGTACTCCACAATGGCCTGTACCTTCTCCTCACACGGCAGAACGCGAGCGCTCTCGATGGTAAAGCCCAATAGTGAGATGCGAGTCTCAGCTATTTGAGCTTTCTTCGGGTTCAGAGTCAACCCGGCGGCACGCAACCTCTCAAGGACTTCCTCCAAGTGGTGGAGGTACTCCTCGAACGTTCGAGAGAAGATGACGATGTCATCGAGGTACGCCATGGCGAATTGCCATTTAGCGTCCCCGAGAATGCGGTCAATCAGTCTCTGGAACGTAGCTGCAGCTCCAGAACAGCCAAACGGCATGCGGGTAAACTCGTACAGGCCTCTGTGAGAGGTAAACGCAGTTTTCTCCGCGTCAGCCGGCTCCATCTGAACCTGCAGGTAACCGCGGCTAGCATCCAAGGTGCTGAAGTAGCAGGCACCGCCTAGAGCAGCCACGATTGAGTCCACGTTAGGCATAGGATAAGCATCCTTCCTCGTGACCTCGTTCAGCCGGCGGTAGTCCACACAGAGACGATAGGAGCCGTCTTTTTTGGGGACCGTTACAACCGGTGAACACCAGGGACTGTTTGAGCGTTGGACAACTCCGGTCTCAATCAACTCATCCAATGCCGGGTCAATTGCTTTCCTCTTGGCCACACTGACGGGGCGAGGATTGCATTTCCACGGTTGTGCATCGCCTGTGTCAATCCGGTGCCTCACGAGAGAGGTGCAACCCGGTCGTTCGGTGAACATGTCACCGAAACGAGTCAACAGTGACGACAGGCGCGCCTTCTCACGTTTCGGCAAGCTGTCACGCAAAGGCGGCAGCGAGCGATCCGAGCTGCTGCTTACCGGGGTGGTCACCGGCATAGCCGGAATCTCGTTCACCGCGGTAGCGCTATGCTCGAGAGAAGGCGGTAGGCGCGAACCGTTTTCCGCCGCGCCGGCCAAAGGGCCAGTCTTGGCGTCGGAGTGAGGGACACGAGCCGAGGGGGGCTACGCTTTGTCTCCTCTCCTCCGGCTCTCTCGTACCGTCCGGCGACTTACGGGCAGCCGTGACCATGGGAGGTGTAGCGAATGGCCGTAGAGCGCCGGAAGGGCCGTCTCTGTAGCCTCCGCTTGCGACGTCAATCACGATACCCGTGCGCGCGAGAAAGTCGCCACCGAGAATCACAGGCACGGAAAGACCGGGGAGATGCACAAAGCGCTGTCGGCGCGCGATTCTCCCAGCGCACAACCAACCGCGCAGCGCCGCACGAAGTGGCGGTACCGATGGCGAGATGGAAGGCAGTGTCGCAAGCTCGAATGCGGACAGAGCGGTGGCGCAAATGAGCCAAAACCTCTTCGCCGAACAGCGAGATCGAAGCCCCACTATCCAGCAACGCCGCAAACTCTCGACCAGCGATCGTAAGGGCGATGAACGGCGCCGGCGTGGCTGGAAAGTCATGTCCAGCGCGACACGCCATCGGTGCCAGAGGTTGGGTTACACCCCCGTGCTCTCGTACTGCTGTAGCCGCCGGCGAGGGGGAGCTCACCGACGGCTCGCCCCGTTTCCCGACGGGCGAGCAGGCCCTTGCGTAGGTTGGGGCGCGTTGCATGTTCGCGCGGTGTGGCCGCGCTCATAGCAACGGTAGCAGACGACGCCTTTTCCGCCATCCGTGGGGGATTTTGGCGATTCGTGAGAGCCGGGAGTTCTCCGTTCGCTAGCCGCAGTGGGGGGCTCCGCGATCGGATCTCCCCTCGTGCATTGGGGGGCACGGGGGTCCCGTTCTCGTTCGCCCTGCAGGGCAACGGGGCACGCCCGGGCGTACGAGTACGGGTCGAGAGCGCGGTCCGACAGAGCGGGCGCGTCTCGTTGTTCTCTCTCGCGGCCGAGGCCGCCTCGTGACTCGGGGAACTGCGGGGCGACAAGTCACCACCAGCCCACGCACAACGAGGCTCGAGAGAAGCGGACGGCGGTGGCGGCGGGCGGTAGGCTCTCGCCGCCAGTAAGTCGCCCTGAATGCGCTTCGCATCGGAGGCCAGCTCGTTAAGGTTACGATAACGCGCGCTCCGAAGGTAAGCGGCGAAGGTTGGATGAGCCTGGCGAATGGCTCGCTCCACCTTCTCAGCGTCTGATGCCGTAGGGTCGGCAAGGAGTTAGAGCTCCTGCAAAGCCCGGACGTACTCGAGAAGAGATTCGTCGGGGTGTTGCGTTCGAAGCTCTAGCTCGCGACGCATGCGGCGCTCATAGTCAGGAGGAAGGAATTCGCTACGGAATAGCGCCCTAAACTCCTCCATCGAACGAGCTTGGTGGCCGACAAGTCGGTACCACCGTGCCGCTGGGGCTGTCAGCGATACAGGCAACAGACTGCCTAGCATTACGCTGTCGTTCAGCCGCATGGCCTGCTGATAGCGGCGCAGCGCCTCGAGGTACTCCGTGGCACTCATGCGGTCCAAATAACCGCTGTACTCAGGCAGAGGTACCCTTAGGCTACTCGGCGTGCTTGGCTGAGGGGACTCGGGGTCTCCCTTTAAAGCACAAGGCTGCGAGCGCGCCGCTTGCAACAGGACGTTTAGGAGCTGCGCCGCAGTTGCGTGCAGCGGCGATTGCTCCGACGCAGGCGCGGCCGTGACAGGGTCGCGCGCCTGTTCTCCGGCATGCACGTCAGACCGAAAAGGGCCAGTAAACGGCATGGAGGAGGGTGGGGTTTTTGCCGCACCGACGGGTGCATGAGGCCTGACGCGATAGGCAAACGGATCGACGGCGGAGCACAGTGGCTCACGTCCGTCGAAAGTGCCGCCTACGCGAGTCTGAGGCATGCGAGCGTCGGCAAACGCGGCGACGTTGTCGGTAAAGCGAGCTGGCTCGCGGACAACGTTGTCAACCCTTTGCACCAAGGTGGGTCAGTGAGCGCGTGCATGCCGACACCTAAGCGGCCTAGGAAGGAAGGCTCGGGTGCGGCGGGTTGGGCAGTCAACTGCGCTGCTGACAAGGGAAGGCCAGCGAGCGGAGACGACGCGTTGGAGGGGCCCGTAAGCGCGTGCTCCGCGTGCGTCTCAAACAGCCGAGGAAGCCCACAACTGGCTTGGCTAGGACTGTACTCTACATTCGAGCGGTTAGTATCACCATAGGGGGGCCCCAAAGAAGGGATCTCTCCCGGTGACCGACAGCACGAGATACGGCCGTCGAGGCGACCGTATCTCGTGCTGTCGGGTTCGTCCGCATCGAACGAGATTAGGTCCGTCGCCACGGGATCGAGCAGGAACGAGCGCCTCGGTGGGGTCTGCTCTGAAGCCATGCCGAAACCAAGTTAATATAATATCTGGGGTTTTACGTCCCAAAACCAAGCTGATTATGAGAGACGCCGTAGTGGAGGGCTCCGGAAATTTTGACCATCTGGTGTTCTTTAACGTGCACTGACATCGCACAGTACACGGGCCTCTACCATTTCGCCTCCATCGAAATGCGACCGCCGCGGCCGGGATCGAACCCGCGACCTTCGGGTCAGCAGCCGAGCACCGTAGCCACTGTTCCACCGAGGCGGACTGCCGAAACCAAGTTGGGCGCCAGTTATGTGGAGATAGGTTTGCTACACAAGCTTACCGTACGAAGCGACCGGGAAGCGTGTTTCCGTATCATATCCCCTGAGATGTATGGGGCGAATTCTGCGCCGCTATTGGCTGGAAGTGGTCACGTGATCTAAACGCGCTTCCGGTATTTTTTTGTTTATTTTTCTTTCTTTTCAAGAAAGATGGCGGGCGCCCGTGTTGTCGTTTCACTCGTTTGTTTTGCGCTGAAGCCATACGCGTCGCCGAAACGTTAGAGCTTTTCGCTGACAAGCGTTACGCCCAATCGTTTTACGACGGACCTAGTGGTGTATGCGCGGATCGTTTTACGCTAGACCAAGTGGTGTATACGCGGATCGTTTTACGATGGACGCAGTGGTGTATGCGTGGATCGTTTCATGTGGACTAAGTGGTGCTCAACATTAATCCGGGAGTGTGTACAGTTACGCCCAATCGTTTTACGACGGACCTAGTGGTGTATGCGCGGATCGTTTTACGCTAGACCAAGTGGTGTATACGCGGATCGTTTTACGATGGACGCAGTGGTGTATGCGCGGATCGTTTCATGTGGACTAAGTGGTGCTCAACATTAATCCGGGAGTGTGTACATGCCCCTTCGGCGTGCTTTATAACGCGATCTTGTGTTTGACACGACGCAAGAAACCCTAGCTTGCGCTGCCGCGCTGAAGCCATGCTCCGTACAGATTGAGCCGTTTGCCGCAGACATGACTGACGCCGTAATGCTTGGGCTTTTCGCTGACAAATATATATTTGTCAGTGCAGCGCGCGGATCATTTTACGATGGACTAAGTGGTGCTCAACATTAATCCGGAAGTGTGTACATGCCCCTTCGGCGTGCTTTGTAACGCGATCGTGTGTTTGACACGACGCAGGATCCCTAGGACTTAATTTTGCTCGCGTATGAGTGCATTCTCATTCAGCTATGGTGCAAAAAGAGAAAGAAAAGACAGGAGACGCTTTGCGGATATTTCTTCTAGAGTTACTGCATATGCTACC
Source organism: Rhipicephalus appendiculatus (assembly GCA_030522465.1). Classification (NCBI taxonomy): domain Eukaryota; kingdom Metazoa; phylum Arthropoda; class Arachnida; order Ixodida; family Ixodidae; genus Rhipicephalus; species Rhipicephalus appendiculatus. The sequence goes on along the minus strand of JALIZH010032899.1, from coordinate 78,131 downwards.
TTTAGGTACAGAATGATGCACGTACTACTTGGACTCGCAGTATAGAAAGAACGACGTCATGATATTTGAGCACAGGCTCTTCTTAATTAATGTTCAATGTTCACTATTGACATTAAAATAACAATGCAAAATCCCATGCAATCCCTAAAAAGTGTCTGTTACCCCTTAACACTTGTCTAACAGAACAGTGCAGTTTATTCAGATGTATACATCACTACTTGCCCAACAGCACATAATATTTCTCAAATAGAAACCAAATACAGGACATATATTTTTTAACGAGAAACCAAACACCAGCTGGAACCTCTTCGATTTATAAACTATCTGCTATTTTCCTCTCTATTATAATTTTGCACTGACTTATACTTTCCATTCAATTGCATATTGTGTCTAGTTTTTCATCAGGCTCGCTTATTACATCACTAAGTAGAGTGCTAGTACAATACATTGTTTGCTAAGGCTCAATACTTCATTAAAGGTTTGCTGTTTTATTGACAAAAGTATAACGTATAACAGGTTCTCGATGCAAGCCAAGAGATCAGTGAAGGTGCTTTCAGTGAGATATTACCATCTGTTGTTACCAAATAGGTATGTGTTTTCAAAGTAGGTTATAAGTTATATGGATGCCATAATACTTTTTCTGGGGAAAATGTTGACAAATTTTGAACGAAATATACCAGGATGTTTAACAGGTCAGGTAAGCTCTTCAGTGAACAAATTACGAGACATTTGGCATTATTTGGCACTAACTAGTGTATTTAATAGACATCTATATATGAGGGGTGGTTTTAAATATGCATTACTCATGCCATGCTTCCTAGAAGGCCTTTGTATCATTTATTAAGGATAACAAGGTGCTCTTTAATTGTCATGACGCATGGGTGTGAAATACACATCAAGAATGCTTCCAAATTTCATGCTTTTATGTTACCTATAGTGAATTGGACGATATTATTTCAGGAAGAGACAAGTCGGCATGAGCACTACAATAACAAAGAGCTGAGCTTGCTGGTTCATATTCATGTAAGAGACAGGTCGTGCAAACACGGACACAAGAGAGAAATCAAGGTGCCACAAATGCCGACTAACAACTGAAAAGACTCGCAGCGGCAGAAAAGAAATTAGACATGCAAACTTGCCTATCCTATCAATCCGGCAAATGTGGTGGTGTTTCTGAATGAAAACCGTTCAGGCGCGAGATTTCTACTTTATGCAAGTTAATTGGCAGCTGGCTGATGCATGCATCTATCTATCTTTACATTGTCGAGAGTATGTAAATGCACTACGAAATTTGATGAATGTGCAGTTTTCTACAGGCACAGGAATGAAGAAACTCATCTAATGGTTAAGGAATGGCATATGAATAAGAATGGTAGCACAGGCGTGAGCCAACCATCAGTTAACTTACATAAATAAGAAATCTACGTGACAGTTGTCTGTCACGTAGACTACCATCACTGATGAGTATCACCTCTTGCCTGGGCATGCGCAGATAAGTTTCGTTTTTACTTTATATTTCGCCACTGTGCGCGTGCGCCTTTTCATTTGTTTGCTGGAATTTGTAGTGTCCTGACTTCTTTCATGTGTCCATATTTGCATGTCACATCTTTTAATTTTGAGCTTGTTATATGGCGTTGTGATAATTATAAGCTTGTAAAGGTTCTAATCTGCACATATTCAGCTCAATTCAAGCACTTTGTCATATCTGTATTGCTTCAATGCTAAAATGCTGCTACAGTCTTTTTCCCCAGAAACTCTTGAATATGAAAAAATTTTTTTAATAAAACATTTGTATAGAAATTGCAAGAAATCCACGACTTTCTATCTTTCTCGGGAGCCCTTACGATGTAAAATGTGAAGCATTATGCAAAACACATTTTAATAAAAAAAACGAAGCTCTCATAAGTCTCATTTATATGGCTAGATTCACATACATAATAAATTTACTGAAGGAATCTTGTTTCTAAGTTGTCCCATGTCTCATTAGACATTGGGCCACAGACATTACTTACTTTTCAGTGACTCTAAGGTCGGCTAATGTACCTTCAAATGCAGAACCATGTACTTTGTCTTTTCGTAAACCATTTGCTCTTATTAAAAAAGTATATCTGCTGTGGTTGCTAAACAGCTGTGACATTTTCAGTGGCAGGACCAGTCCATCTGGTAGTTAGTATCCTGGTTGTGAATAATGATGGGTGTTGGGCAAGCAACATAAATGCGTCCCAAAACAAACTAGACTTTGCATAAGTTTATTTGCTGTAAGTACACCAGAAATACATTTAATCCAGTACAATCAAAACTTTTGTGTGTGACCTCATAATTTATTGCAGTAGTGGGAACAGCGTCAGAAAATATTCGGGGGGGGCCTTGGTGTCACATCACGGTACGTTCTGCAATATAATGTTAAATGGAATTTCCAGTGCAGCCTCCTGGCTCTCTCCTGAAAGTAAAAATAGGAGCAAGTCAAAGGCAATTAAAAGAAATCAGCAGACTGCAGGGTCTAAGCTTTCCCAGCACCAAAAACTTTGTAAGGTATTCCTCTATATTTTCATAGTTAACTAGTACAGCACAATCGCGCACGGCATGGAACACTTCAGGTTGGTTCAACAGAAAGCAGCAGGTCAGAACCAACTGTGTAATGAGGTCAGAGTTAACAGCAGGAAGTGAACTATGAGTGTTCAAGTAACACCAGCTACATCTAAGCCCTTGAGAGCTCTCTTTCTATCGGTAATGATTTCTGATGACCTGACAAAATATCGAAATGTGGTCGAAAAAATCACTATGAAAAAAAATCGTTCACACACACAAGTAGGTTAAAGATGTCAAGCCAAAAGGAAAACAGGTCAATGCAGAAAAAAATGCCAGGCCAGCGTGGAACACGTAGCACAATCGCAGCATAAGATGGAGAAGTGGCTTTCCATAGGGCCCTTGGTAAACTCTCATGGCATGCCTACTGCAAGTACACTAGCTAGGTACCCACTACACCAATCGCCATCATTTTCCACAGTAACAAAGTACACACTGTGCATCTGTAAGGTGTTTACATAGCTTTCACACTTTGTTGATGCTGTGGCTGATGATAAGGATGAGGAATTATGCTTCAGGCCTTTGTAACGAATGGGAAGCTTTCGACCATCCACTCGTTAAGCAGTTCACACAGTGTGATGCCCTGTGCAATTCTACAATTGTTCCAAGCAATGTTACATCTGTTAACGTGATGTCTCCCTTAACATGATGCCTGAAAAGAGTATTTTTGTGAAGAAGATTCAAGCACTTGCATGGCTTCATGGCAGGATGCATGATTACCATATGAATTCTGGCTTTGATTCCAGCTCACTGAGCTTTCTTTCTTACTAAAAATGACAGCTGCGATGGACCCTGGTGGCAGTGGCAGACAATATTGCCACTGAAACTGGCTATTATCGTGAGCTCATAACAAATTACACTGCAAAAAGTATTTCTTTTGTGTTTATTTATGACACACCCGGAAATCATATGGCCCTACCAATGAAGAACAGCTGTGTGATACAGTTGTACGCTTATCATTAAAGAAATGACATACTTTGGCTGTCATTACTGCACAACTTCCTGCAAAAGCACATTCTCTTGGACCGAATTAGTCATTTGCTTGCAGCAAGTTAGGCACTGGGGCCATTGTTTGAATCGTACTTTTGAGCAGCAATATGCCTATGACCAACCTTCATGAACTTGTTGAAATTGACAACTTCCTCATGACGAAGACAGAGCAACAGTTTTTAAGAGGCTTGCTGGATGACAAGGAGAATCTGATGAGCCTCGACAGAATCAAAGCTGGCTGCTGTCTGTGCAATCATGCACAATACAGGCACTTTTTCTATGGCCCCCCAATGGGCACACGGCAATGTCAGTTCGTCTCAGCTGGATACTCTCTTCCATTGGGATGCACTCTCTGAATTATAAAGCAGATGCAAGTCCTAACTTTTTGAAAACCTCGGGTGCGGAGTACCGCTTGGATGTGTTCCCTTGAGTCTACCACCATCTTGAATCATGCCCTCTCAGCCCTCTCTTGATAGACAAGAAAACCACAGCTCGGTGGCACTTCTGCTTCACAAAAAGTGCCATAGAATGCGCCTTACTGGTCACACACGGCGCTCGATCTGCAGTTTGTTTACGCGGTAACCTTATGGCTGGCTGCACACAAGCTGTCTCTACCATGCTTTTTCGTTCTTCATGCCATCGCACTGAGCCTGTACTATCCCAAGTTGCTTGTATGCTGCGTTTCACTTTGCATTGTCCTGAACAGTACCGCTTGTGCTTTTCCTTACTGCTTGTCGCTCTTGTGGAAGAGAGGCTAGCTTTTACCCTTGCTGTGTATCTGTGCTGAGCTTGTGCTGCACTGATCGTCAATTAAAATGACACCAAGGCTATGCTGAACATCAATAACCAGACCTTTTGCAACTTTGAGCTGAATGTACACACCAAATATGAGCAAAAACCGCCAAAAACATCTCGTACTAATACCTAAATGGTTGCTTGATGCCTGATGAAACAGAAATATCCGACACCTTTCAAATGCAGCAAAATGAGGCGTGCGATAACTCACGTACGCCTCATTTTGCTGCATTTGAAACCTTGCCTGCCATTGGTGATCTGGAAATTAATGGAGACGGGAGTGTTGAACCTTTAGACGAGAGAAAATCCTCTCGACCAGATAAAATACCTAATGCCTTTTTAAGAAGGTATGCAGAGTGGTCGTCTAAATTTGTGACAGTTATATTCAACAAATCTCTGTCATCAGGTACGTTGCCGGACGACTGGAAACTGTCCAAAATAAGGCCTTTATTTGAAAGCGGGAACAAACAACTCATTACAAATTATTGGCTTATAGCTCTGACCTGTTCATGCTGCAAGTTATTAGAGCACATTATTCATAAAAACATTACTTCCTTTTCTGATACTCATTCTATTCTCTCAGCCACTCAGCATGGCTTTAGGTGAGGTTTTTCCACCATCACCCAACTCATTGAAGCCGTTCATGATTTCGCCTCCGCTATAAATGACCAAAGTAAATTGACACAGTGTTCTTGGTCTTCGCCAAGGCATTTGATAAAATCTCCCACACAAAACTACAAGTTAAGCTTCGCGGCATATAAAAAAATATAACCGGCTTTGTAATTGGCTTCAAGCATACCCGACATCTCGGCAGCAGTATGCTGTGTACAACGAGCTTCCATCTAAATTTCTACCAGTTGTGTCATGTGTTCCCCAGGGCTCCATAATGGGACCCTTGCTTTTCTTGCTGTTCATAAATGAGATTGGTGCCGGCAGTGACCAACAGCAGCTGTTATCTTTTCGTCCACTTTTGTTTCTTCATATTTACATTATATTTATGTCCACTTTTGTTCATTCGTGACGGGTGTAATTCAAGACTTCGACTGTATGCTGATGATCGTGTTTTATATTCTGTTATAAATCACATGATGATCAAGTCAATGTGAACGCTGACCTCAATCACATATGGAAGTGGTGCGATACTTGGCAAAGGTGTGTGAATTATGCTAAAAGTGTTGTATTAACCACTACAAATAAGAAGCACCCAATTATTTTTGACTATTCAGCTGACGGTCACCAACTTGTACGTGTTTCAGAATACAAGTACCTAGGTCTTCACATAAGCCATGATCTTCGTTGGAATCTTCATGTAAACCACATTGCTAATATCGCCATGACAAAATTACATTACTTGAAGCAATGTCTTCGCAATTATTCTAAGGATATTAAACATTTAGCATACAAGTCTCTGGTTTTACCTCCGCTTGAATATGGCAATGTATTATGGGGCCCATTTACAGCTGTTAATATCAATAACCTGGAAAGGGTGCAAAATAAAGCAATCGGGTTTCTCTTCAATTAGTATGGTATTACGTCTGTTACTGAACTGAAGAGCAGAGCAGGTATATGGACATTATCCGATCTAAATAAAACTGCATGCCTACGTTTTGTGTGTAAAGTTGTGAAAGGGAGATTAAAAAGCAACACTGATTAATACGTCATGCTTTCTTCAGGTTACACCACAAGACGCGGAAATCCGTTGACTGTACTTCCTTTTCAAACAAAAAACAATGTTTTCAAGTACTCATTTTTCCCTCTCTCAGTATTCGAGTGGAACAAGCTTGATAGTACATGGGTTACCCTAAATAGCTGTTCAAGGTTCAGTTCCTGTAACAACTTCTTGGCTTTTTTTTACTCTATTAGGATTGATGACCACCTCTAAAATTTTTTGCCAGCGCAGCTAAAGCTTTTCCTGAAAATTGCTCCTTGTTCAAAAGAAAAAAAATACTTTCCTTATCAGCTCTCAGTTAATTTGACCTTATTCTATCTTAAGAATTGCACACCTGGCTGAATTCGACAGGTTCTGCCATTTGCAGTGCACCTTCTCTGGAACTTACAAAGCATGTCAATGCATTCCGAAACACATCTAGACCTTTCGGTATCCTCAACAGGCTTTGTAACAGATCTAACGGTGGCTATCATTTCCACGGGACTCAAGTTCGATCCCATGCAACACTTCAGTCCTAGTTTAGGAATGTACATACAAGAGCTTATCTGTGCCCTGCCGCACGTTTACCCGAAAATGTTAACTTACCAACTCTCCCAGCTTGCTGTGCTATTCCCGTAAATGAGTTGCTTTCTCTTTTGATTGAAAATGGCTGCCAGGAGAAAGCACTAGCAAAGAGCATGGCAGCCAACACAAACTCGTGATGCAAGAGGCTAATGGTTGTTTATGTTAAAACAAAGTTGGTGTCAATGTCATGACGTGAGGCGTTTCGCGTGTAGTTCTGCCACATGCACTTCAAAGTTGATTTTAAATATGTGCTATGCTATATTGGCCCTTTGTATTTTGTAGATGCATATATTTACACACAAATCTATCCCACAAGTTATCTTGTCTTTGAAACTTCATGTCAGTACTCCTTTTAGCTGAACTGCGTGGGGACAGGACAAAAAAAGGTGCATTTTTGTTTGTTTCCTTGCACAGTTTTCCCTGTGCCATGTGGAACAGTCTCGGCAGAAAACAGCGCTTTGCCATTGGTTACCAGACACTGGAAGTCGTAAAGAAATACATCTGGACAATGAACGAGCAGTAGGGCAGCTGTTAGGCACATCAGAGCAGGGTACGTACCGCTGGGAAAACACCAATGAGGGTCTGCATATGTATTCGATCGAGCTAATGGTGATGAGCAAGTAAATTGCAGCAATAATGTTCATGCCTAACCGTCATTTGGGCTAAAATTTTGCCCATTGCGACCACCTTTAGCTGCAAAGACATGAACACAGTGCATGCCGCCATCTCATGTAATCTGGAAGGTTGTACGAGAGCTTATACTGACCCAGAACGCAATATTAGGAAGGGGAAGGTGGAACCTGAAGTTTATTTTATTATTATTTATTTATAAATGCGGTAGGTTTTCTGCAGACCCATACAGCAAGTGGGCATACCTCATCACAGACATTTAGTAACATACGACATATGTCCAAAAAGGCAGCAGGGACGATGCGACCAAGACTGAAACACTTTTCAAAAGCTAGTACATCAATAATATAATACCAATATTGTTACACTTCGCTACTCGATAAAAAAAAGAACAAAGGCACCATTAGAAATCACATACTACACATGACAAAAGAAATGCACAAGAAAAAAAGCTGTGGTTCAACTCTGCAAGATACTTTCTGCACCCTACAGAGGCTCTATTAGTTGCTTCACAAATGTACAAAACTGATCCAGGTTTGGATTATTTACAGCTTCACTTGGCAGTGTGTTCCAAGTGTTCTCGCTGCAAGTGAAATAAGAATATTTAAACGTATTGCAGTGCACACTGAATGACCTGATGCATTTATTGTGGCTTGTCCTAATAGAGCGCCAACCGGGCGGTTGAACATGGTCGTCTTTACTGATTTTAATGTGGCCGTAAAAGTGCAGATAAAAAAAACTTCATAGAAGCAACATGACGCTGGCAAGACAAAGTTGGCAAGTGCACTTGTTTGCGCATTTCCGATGCGCTGTCATGCCAGGAGTAGTTTGAATAAATTAACCTCAAAGCCATATTCTGTAATCTTTCAAGTTTGTCGCCAACACATTTTGATGGGGACCCTGCACTATACTTCAGTATTCTAGAGCAGGTCTGAGCAGGGTTTTATAAAGTTTAAAGGCTGGAGGGGGCTTTGTTCAATATTCTGCACATAAATTCTCGCTGCTTGTCTTGGCGCATGTATTGTTAATGTGCTTACACATCTCAAGTCCTGTGAAAATGTGACACCCAAGTATTTTACGTTGTCAACTTGTGCAAAATTCAAGCCATTGATGTACTGAATGGGTAAAGGTAGTTTTTTCCTGGTTAGGCTGATGAACACTATTTTAGACAACGTTTCTTTCTATACCCCACATATCACACTAATGTTTTGTAAAGAATTAAGTTTTAGATGGTCATCACTACTGCGTATGGCAGAATAAATGACACAGTCATCTGCGAAAAGTCACAAAGTTACACCTGGTCTGCACAAGAGGAGATGTCATTCACATAGATAAGAAATATGTTGGCTCTAAAAGATACCCTTGGAGTATGCCGGAAAAAACGTTTAGGCAGTCAGAATCAACATTATTTAACGTTACATACTGAGTACGATCTGCTAGGTAAACCGAGATCCATGCCATTACTTTGCTGTTAATGCAAACATAGTTTGAAGCTTGGCTATTAATTTAGAGTGAGGCACGCGGTCGAACATTTTCGCAACATCTAAATATTGCAAGAGTTTGTAATTTATAATCAATTGTGCTAACGAAGTCCTGCATTATTTCCGCGAGTTGCATTACTGCGGAGAGCCCTTTACGGAAGCCATGCTATTTAGGGTACAGTATATTGTTAGTTTCTAGGTATTCTATGACAGCTTTGTTGAGGATATGCTCCATTCATTTACAGCTGCAAATGGTTAGTGATACGGGTCGATACGTTTGTACAATAGATTTGATACCACTTTTATGGGTCAGGATTACTCTAGCGTGTAGCCAATCTGCCGGAAGCGTGCTATTTTTCAGTGAGACCATAAATATTTTAAACAGAAACGGGTAAGTTGTTATGCGTAACACTTGAGAACCACATTTGGGATTACATCTAGACCAGGTGATTATTTTCCATCTAGTCGTAAAAGCAGGTTCAGGATACGTCGATCAGTTATCTCGATTTCCGGCATAGCTGAGTTACGTTCAACAAGCTGTCCTTGGACTGGGCATGCTTGGCGGAATGCAGAGTGAAAAAAGGAATTAGATGAGTTAGCTATTGCGTGCGTATTTTCAATAACAATGCCGTTATTTCCATGTTATGGATTGGACTGTCCGGCCTAGCTAGGTAACGCCAAAATTTTCTTGGTTGCACTGTCATAAAATCTGCTAAAGTGCGCGAAAAAAGGTTATTTCTTGCTTGGCACAACAGGGTTTTAAATTCTTGGTAGTACTGGTTGATTACACTTGGATCGCATTTACACTTGCGCATTTTTTAAAGTTTTCGTTTCTTATGAATAATTTCATGCACTATCCAAGGAGTTCTTCGTTTTATCCGCTTATGCTTCATCGGAATGCAAGTGTGTTCCCATTGAAAAATTCCTGCTTTAAACTTGAGCCATAAGTTGTCGACATCGTCGCATGGTTCAGCACAGAAACTGTTTAACTTCATTTCATGTAGTCAATAATACTTTCATCGTTTGCTCTGCAATAATCTTTAATAAGTATGTGTGAATTTTCAGTGATACTTTTAATCAGGCCAAGATTAGGAAATTGAATAAATGCCAGTTTATGGTCGGAGATTCTATCTTCCACCGCAACTTCAGCGTCTATTGAGCTAGATATCAAAGCAAGGTCTAAGATATTAGAAACACGCCCTTGGACGCATGTCGCTTGTGTTACGCGTTAAGATAAGGAAAGGCCTAGCATGGTATCCAAAAGTAGCTCGCAGCTGTTTGCCTCCCTATTGCTGACGGTTAAATTATAACAGTCTATTCCTGCCAAGTTGAAGTCACCAACAAGTACTAGCTTTGTCCAATCATGCATTTTCTCGAGAATGTAGTTGTGCAGTTCCATAAGGTAAGTTTCGGATGCCACAAGTCTATACTCCACCTATCAGTAAAGGCATGGCTTCAAATGTGACAGTGCACCAAAGACTCGCGTTAGGTACACCACGTTCCTCCTGAAACGTCAGACCATCCCTTACAGCGATGGCTACACCGTCTCCACGGCTATCCCGATCTTTGCGATTTCGGCTATAGCTTTGCGGAATTATTTCAGAATTGTGTATACCGGGATGAAGCCATGTCTCAGTAATCAAGATATTAGGTGCATAAGCCAATGAAATCGCCTCTAGTTGATCCGTCTTGTTCACTATGCTTCTAGCATGGAAACATAATAAAGAAAACAACTTATTTTCCTGAAATCATACATTTAAACTATGACTATGGCCTTCGTGGCCAGCCTTCTCGGAATGAGCCGACTTCAGAGCTATTCTCTTTTCCACGTGCTCATCCATGCATACAACGTCTAATTCATTTTCAGTTTATTGTAAAGAACACAGCCTTATCACAATAATAATAATATCTGGGGTGTTACGACTCAACACCACGATATGATAATGAGGGACGCCGTAGTGGAGGGCTCCGAAAATTTCGACCATCTGGTGTTCTTTATGGTGCATTCAGACGACGGATGGAATCCGGATTTGTCGCGGACGCGGACGGCTAATCCGCGGATGATCCGCCTGCAGGCGCATCCACACGACGGACGGTGCCCCAGGAGAAAACAGCCGGATTACTCTCGACCGCAGCCTCTCCGCTGACCTGCAGCCGCTGCCAGCAGACCAGTTTGAGAGTATTCAACATGGCGGCCTACAGAACGCGAAGCGCGCCGTGCTATAGAGTGCTTTGACAAGCATCGAGCATTGTGGAGGGCTGTGATTTGTTTCGGTGAAAACGGTGTTGTTGGCGGAATGGCTGGATTGGAAGAAAAAACTGCTTTACTAGAGCTGCTGAAGACTGACCTCGCTGCGTTCGCGCATGGTGCACCGCGTACGAAGGGAGAATACAGTGATCGCCGATATCGGCAGTTTTTGTTCTTTTGCGGATAACAGATACCGACAGTGCACATTGCAATGCTGCACATTGTTTCCTTCTCATCAGTGCTCAAACACTGGCCGTGTTCTGAGACTGCCGCCATCGGCGACACCGCCGCTTTGCCTGCCTCAGAATCCTGCGTGTGCGATGATTAACCCTTTACGGGCTGACCCGCACAAACGTGTGGGTCACTAAAGACGCTCACGAAACGGCACCTGTTTCAGTTTCGGTTTCATAGCTCTGTAACGCTGAAGTCAATGTTTACAGGAATATATCTGTTTCAGTAGTTGAATAATTTCGACACCAGGGGGCGAGTAATCTGCCACGAAAAAATGCCGTCTGAGCACGTGCGCCGACAGCAGCTACCTCAGACGTGTAAATCAACGCCCCTTCTTGTTATACATTTTTTTTCGGGAGTGTATGCATATGATAGGAGTATTAAGACTTAGAAAAACATGGTTCGCTAAAAAATTTACCCGTTCTTACCACACACACTGTGTACTCACGCGTGAAAAAGTCACCCGCACGTTTGTGCGGGCTGGGCTTTAGTCCTCGTCAAGTGCACGGCAGAGCGGCGCAGGTTGGCTCGTTCGCGCGCGGTTGCGCCTGCGCATTCTGTTTTTTTTTTATTGCGAATAGCTTTCTTGGCATCTTATTGGCACTTCTTTGGTTGGTGTTTCCTGATGTTTTCTTATATCTGAAGTTAGCGACGCGAAGTAATGTGCGTGAATTGTGATCACCATTGACGCAGAAAAGATTAATTTTGTGAAGGTGTTGTGACAACATGCATTTTATTTCAAAGAATTAGATTTTACATTGCCTACCATATGGAGTGTCAGTATCACCAGTGAAATTCTAAGGATAATAAATAACCTTGAAGGTTAAAATTCCTTAAATTACCTAACTAGGGAACATGCTTCTGTGGGCGCTGAATTTTCTTTTTTTTCACATGCCGAGATTTTCAAACCAGAGAATGAAAAAGACATAGAAGAGATATTGAGCCTCCTGATGTCTTACGTCAGAATTGGGTAGAGACCAAGCTGACGATTTGGCAGGGATTCATATTCGCGGTTCGAGCCAACTTATTGATGAAAACTGGAGTATGGAAGGCTAGTTTTTGAGCAGTCGCCTCCGTATTAACTGGGTCAGGTGACCACTCACCCTATCCTGCCAGTTTCAGTGAAATTGATGTCTTTTGGAAGAAGACACAGTCGGCTGCAAAGCCTCACCTGCTTGGAAGTGGTGAGACAGCCGACGTTCTTGTTGCTGTCAAGACTCCTTTGCCGACTTTCTCACACTAATTTAATGCAACGATCTTTGAAGTTACTGCTGATGACAAAACGGCAGTGTGCCCTAGCTGTAGACATAAAACAACTTTGCAAGTAACTGCGCAAAAGATCAAGCAGCTTTAGGTATCGACCTGACCATGGGCTGCATCCGATCTCTGAGGAACTTTGCTCGTCACCAGGCGCCCAAGAATTGAAAGCGGGAAGAAAAAGGTGTCACAAGATCAATCCTTAGACAACTTTATTGGAGTGTAAAAGGCGGCCAGCATAGCCAAGCGATTTGACTCAGCTATACGTACCACTGGCGATCAGTATACAGCTTGACATCTGCACATCACTGCAGGATGTCAAGTGTAGCTTCTAGTTCAAAGACGCGTTGTACGAAGTGCAACTTATACCTGTGCCTCACAAGTGACACACAATACTCTAAAATATTGCATTCGCAGCGCTGACCATGCATTTTTTTTGCCTTGTCTTAGCCGTTATGAGTGTATTCCTCGCTGCAGTGAATCACATGAATAAAAGCCCAGCCCGCACATATGTGCGGGTCTGTTTTCTGGGACAAAAACTCCAATTCTTACAGTTTAACCTTTGAAAACTTAATTACAATAGAGCAAACATCAATAATTTTTTGAGCAAGTTAGCAATTTTTCTAGTATATTTTTCTCGGGCAGGAAAGGGTTAAAGCGACAAGTTACCTTCCAACCCGTCAATCAGCGCGCATTAAAAGTGATGGATATCTCAAAGGTGATCGTCTTAGAATACGGCCCCGGAAATAACCTGAACTAAGCGCCAGCAGAGCTGAAATCACCTGCAAGGACAGCCGTACGGCTCGAGCAGAAGAAAAGTGTATTGGTTGCCAGCTTGTTTGCCCGCTAAAGCTGCGGCGTTCCGCTGCCAGAATCCCGATGTGAAAAACAAGTTGGGCTTATCCATCCGCGAGCCACGAGGACGAGGCGCGGAGGACAAGAATCGCTGATGTGAGGTCACGTGACGCGCCGTCCGCGACTCCACATCCGGATTCGGTCCGTCGTCTGAATGCACCATTAACGTGCACTGACATCGCACAGTAAGCGGGCCTCTACCATTTTGCCTCCACCGAAATGCGAGGGGCCCCTGGCGGTGCCACTGAGCCCACTGAAGGAGCTATGTGTAATGAGTAAGCAGTGTAGAAATTTGGGCTAGTTGGTGTGGGTTCATCTTGGTCAAACTGCTTGGTGAGGCAGGATACTAAGAAAGAAGTGAGACAAACAAGTGCATAATTGCAAGTTTTTGTGAGACGCCATTCTTTTATGCGAGGACTGATTGCATTAACTACAGTAAGAAGTATGTGTATGTAATTAGAACATGTCATATGAGTTCCGTAATTTCAGAAAATATTAGATCGATATTTCTTTTGGCTTCTATCGGATTTATGCAGGTCACTGAAGTTTTATTTATCATACAATGGACCGCATTTATAAAAAATGCCAGCCACTGCAGTGGCCGGCAGATTTTGCTGGTAGAGGACACTGAAATACTACCCTTGTATATCGGTGCTGCTCCTTCGGCAAAAGTGCAAGATAAAACAACCTGTCTAAATAAAAGGCAAAGCCTTTCATTCTAGCAAATTGCATGTTGCATATTGTTAGAATTTACAATACACCAATTATTTATTAACTGCAAAAGAACCAAAAGCCTAAAGAGTCTGTCCATAAAGTGCAACACCATGTACTTCTCCACATAACTTAAATGCCTAGGTTGCACTGAAAGCACAGACATAATCACAAGCCCAGTTCTTGCTGATATTAAACAGAGAATATGAGTGGAAAATATATGAGTCGTGAAGCATCAGGAAAACCCGTACTGATTAGCAAATGAAATGTGTATCCCGAGGAAATGTCGGGCGCTCTGATGTCATGAATATACAGAAATCTAGGGCTGTCAGCTAGAAGCCGAGAAGCTGTGAGTTAATTTCACTTTTTGGGACATCATATACAAGTGTACATGCATGTGTGCATATATTTATTTTGTTAAACATGGTAAACGACTCGTGCTTAGTGACTCAAAATGTGTGTTTGAAAATGTGGGACTGTCAACTGCTAAAAAATCATGCCATATCCACGAAGTGAATGATGATGAGTGGGCGAAGCTCGATCGTTTTCATCCATGGCAGAGAGAGAATGTATGGTCTGGAACGCGCTTATACTTCATGGTCATCAGCGTCATCGTCATCGTTATGACGTGTAGTGGGTACATTCCACTATACTGGAACGCGCTTATACTTCATCGTTATCACGTGTAGTGGGTACATTCCACTATACTGCATCATCGTCATCTTTATCACGTGTAGTGGGTACATTACACTATACTGCGTCATCGTCATCTTTATCACGTGGAGAGGGTACATTCCACTACACATGGCTGCCTACCTACCTACCTACCTACTACTACTACTACTACAGAGGAGGGACAGACTGACCCACACCCTAAGGAGCTTCGCCCCTAAAAAGGCTGATTTGATGGTGCGCTAAATTGATTAAGATCGATCACATCACTAGTACGCATTAAACCACGCCATTTGAAAGGACCACGTGCTGGGGCATGTCCCTGTTGGTAATTTCATTTTAAAGACAAGCAATAAAAGTGAATTATATTATACTGCAGATCCTGCCCAATCTTTTTTGAAATTTTAGTCACCAGCATACCGAAAACCAGTGTTACGAAGGTTGACCTTGATAGTAGGAGTAGATAAGAAACAGAACTAGGAACAGATCAGAAACAATGCTTTCCACCAGTACAGAAGTGGCGAATCTGGGCCTTTCATCCAATGAAGGTCAGCGAATACCAGCACGAATATCCACAGTAGTACCCATATTTGAAAGGATGTGCCCGCTGAGGTGGTTCAATGCCAAACTAGTTGGTTTTTCTTGAGTGCACTTGATTGTTCACATTAATTGGTTTAGGGCCTTCCTTACACTTGTCATACATCTTTGATATACAGTAATTCTTTTCTGTTTAACTAGCTGTGACTTTTACTCCTTACTTGTCATACGCGAGGACATTAAGATGCTGTGTATGTCAATTTTTCAGATGCAATCTCATACAGTTTGCTGTGATTTCTCTGCTCACACCTTGTTTCCTTGTTTGTGATCAACTAGCCGTGTAATTGTATTCTTTGCTTGCTTTTGATTAACTAGCTACGTAACTCAACATTTACTTTGTCGTGTGCAGTACCGAGTGCTGTCAGAAGCAGCAGTACGGTTCCGTATTCAGCAATTTCTCAGATGTACTCACATGTTGTTTCATTTATTCTTATGTCGTTTTAAATTCACTCCTGCCCAAGACCGGCAGTGTGTACGAGATAACTAAATAAAAACAAACAAACAAATGAATCAATAAATAATTCAGATGTTCAGGCTCAAGTCCGTGTTTACCAAGCGGGTTCGTATGCCTAGTGCTACCTCCGAGGGAACACTGATGTTCAAAAACATTTTCTTGGGGGGAGTTTATGCTCGCTGAATAACATGATACAGTAAAAGCTCGTTAATTCGAACTCGAAGGGGACCATCAGATTGTTCTAATTAAGCGGAATTCGAATTAGCAGGTGGGTGCTAGAATGAACGGACATACCGCCACACTGCACTGGAAGAGCCCAAAGAACCATCTTTAGACGCGTTATCACGAACTAGGCGCTACTATACGTTAACGTCAGGTGATTTCGTAAATTAGGTTCATGGAGCTCTAACAGCAAACGGAAATTAATTCATCAGTCAGTGAGAGGCCAGAAACAAGCAACGACATACACTCATGTGCATGACGCTATTTATGCTCCAAAACACATTTATTTACATAACATAGCCAGCGAAATCAAAATTAAAAGTAATCAGTAATTTGCATTTGCTTGTTTCTTCTTTCCCAATCCCATGGGCATCATTTGTAGCATGCCAAGAGCTCCAGCACCGCGTACGAATTCTCATCTGCTGAGAAATGCTGCTGTTTTATTGTTTTGCATCTCTAGTAAATTTGGTTCGGCTGGGTTTTGCAACACATTGTGATCACTGTGGGCCGACTTCTGAGAGGAGCGATGAAAACGAGAGGCTCCCAGTTCGAATTAGCCGTTGTGGATACCGACGCGTTCGAATGATCGGGAGTTTTCCCCCATAGAAATACACAGGGCTGTGCCGGGACCAGGGCTTCAGCTCAAATTAACCGAGTTCAAATTAACAAGCTTTTACTGTATCATGCAAAAAATCACTAAGAGAAAGAGTAAGACTAACTAAGCTGCAGAGAGACTATAAAGAAAGCTACATTGGGCAGACTGCATTTGCATGAACTGGACGAGGGAACACACTATTTGTGAATAGGGTAGGAGGACATATGTTTCTGCGGACGGCGTTCTGGTGCAAATTTGTGGCATTTGGGCAAGGTATTAGAACATACAGTTCATTCCAAAATTTAACACGGTTCACATATTGTGGTGTTCTAATCCTGCTTCGAATAAAAGATCATCCTTAATTGTCATCAAAGTTTGGCTGCTGTATGGTATGTTAAATTGAGACCAGAAGTGTTATTTCAATGTGATCATGACATTATGTCTTAGATGACATGCGTTGTGAAGTACTCTTCTTTCACATAATCATTTCTTTCAAAACATGCCACAGTCTAGGAAAGCTTTTTGCAGTTAATGCTTGTTTGTGGGCTAATTGGTCTTGAAGTACAGTGAAGTGATAAACGGCACGAAAAGACACAAACAGGAGACGGACATGTGCAATGACTCACAAATGATTTCATTTTCAGAAGTGCATGAAATATAAAGCATTATATATATATTTTTTAATAAGTGAACATGTCTGTCTCCTTTTATCTGTCTTTTCATACTTGTATTATTTCACTACACTTCTTGCTAGTTCTTTTTTTCATGCAAAGCATATTTTTTGCAGTTCATTTGTCAATATTTGTATCAAGAACACTCCTGTGTAATACGTTCAGTGAGTAATAAAAGGAATGTGTACAATATTTCCAATAACTGTGTCTGCAAATATCACGTGTGCCTGTACTGTCCAATTATGTCTTTGAAATCAATGCTCATGTTTTGTTTCACAATAATACACTTTTTTTTTCTCGAATATTCATGTTGCATGGGCAACAGTGGACACTACTGCTTGGACTGCATGTCTGATACAACATGGCAGAGATATGCGTTAGGATGGCATGTCCCATTTCCTGCTTGATTTTTTCCTGTTGATTTTTTCAAAACAGCACAAAACATTTTTGGACGTTAGTTCAGCCATCAGTCAGAGCGAGAACTGCGCTTTCTACTTTTAATGTGATCGAGCTATCGAAGGCTTTGAAGTTTTACGGACTGGCGAAGAGATAGTCGGACAGGCTAAGGTACTATTTTCGAAAGACGATTTCGTGTTTCCGTATATTTTTACCTGATGAATGTAGACAGCATCCCACTAGTCTGTGCAAAAAAAGGCCCCGCTATGCGCATTTCAGTGTCCTTCGTAAGTGCGTAGTTGCATCTAGCGAACGCCTACGATCCAACCGCTACTACTACATGCGTTTCATAAGCACTACTGAGTACGCCAACAGCGCACAATCTGGACGGCGGTGCATCGCGTGATATAAAAAGAAATAAGACGGCAAAGGACCCTTGGGAGAACGCGCGGTGTAGCGAGATCCAGCACCCCGTCAGAAAACGACAGTAACTTTCAAACAAATTCGCCTCGTCTTCGCTTACGCGCAGAACAGAAGAACGCAGCGTAAATTCCACAGATGAGACAACTACTTACCTTGAAACAGCTGACATCCGAAGTAGTACAAGTCCCGCGTCTTCTTCGCCGGCCGGCAGCTCAAACGAACGCGTAATAAAGAAGAAATCGGAGCGAACCAGCTGCGTAAAAACACAACCCGTTTCAGCGACACTTGTCAGCGAAAAGCCCAAACATTCCGGCGTAATTTCTACGGCGACGCGT
Organism: Rhipicephalus appendiculatus; assembly: GCA_030522465.1. Taxonomy (NCBI): domain Eukaryota; kingdom Metazoa; phylum Arthropoda; class Arachnida; order Ixodida; family Ixodidae; genus Rhipicephalus; species Rhipicephalus appendiculatus. Next base: position 59,749 of record JALIZH010032899.1, on the reverse strand, counting down.
AAGGCTTCAGCGCAAAACAAACGCCAACACGGGCGCCGCCATCTTGCTCGAAAAGAAAGAAAAATAAACAAAAAATACCAGAAGCGCGTTAGATCACGTGACCACCACCAGCCAATAGCGGCGCAGAATTTGCCCCATACATCTCAGGGGATATGATACGGAAACACGCGACCGGGAAGGGACGCGACGTTCTCCACCGCCGTCGCGCACAAAGACGCTACGGCCGGGTTCGTCGACTCACCGACACGGCGCAGAGATGGCACTCGAGGCAGGTTGTCAACAAACACGGTTTATTAACCCAAGATACAGCACAGTGCTACAATCACGGGATTGCGGGCCGTTAGGGTAACTCCGCAAAACCGACCGAGTGAACGCTTGCCGGCAGGCGCTACGGCTATCACACAAAGGGCAGCAGCCGAGCGCACGTACGAGAAGCCGCCTGCCAAAACAGCGCATCTACCTCTCGTGCAGGCCTGTGAGCATCTGCCACAGTGCCACGGCGCGCGAGCGCCGGGCGGAAGCAAGCTCGGGGGAGAGGGGGGGCTATCACGGGCGGCCAATGACGATCGGCGAAGCACCGTCACGTGTGCTAGCGTGATGCGAGGGGAAGGCATTGTCCGGGCATGTTCGGACAACGTGTCTCCGTGCAGGGAAGACCGACGCGTGGCTTGCACCAGACAAAAAGGCCTGGCGGCGAAACCGCGGTTGCCATGTTCCCGGCGCTCGAGGAGCACGGGGCCAGCACTCGCGCTAGCTGGGGAACGAGGCGCCAAAGGGGAGGGCGCGCTCGATTCCCACAAAGCGGAGTGCGAAGTTGGCATTTTCTCAGGCGCCCTCTTTTCACCCACGGCCGGTCGTCACTGGTTCGGAGCTGCCAGCGCCAGATTCTTGACATCAGACAGCGGATAGCATGTTATCAACGCGATAGCGTTAAAGAGCTCGTTTCGCAGAAATTTCGGCGTTGGTGTCAGCGTCGTTGGTTGTGAGCGAAAAATCATCATCTTGTCCGTGACCGAAAAATCGAGAAAGATGCAAATAAAGTAAGTAATAAAAATTTCCGGGCCCGATGGAGGATCGAACCCAGGCCGTTTGCGTGGCAAGCAGGTGTTCTACCACACAGCCACGCCTCCGCGTAGGAACATCATGAAAGTAACTTCCTCTGCTTGAAAATGCAGTGAAAATAACTTCCATGTTTCGCAAAGGCGTCGCCATATAACATGTAATATCCCAGTAATATTACGTGGTACAAGCGTACATTGCCATCGGGCGTCAGAAAATGTGAATAACATAACGACTTCGTAGTTTAAAGCCGGCCATCCATTACGAAAGGCACACACCTTACGGCGCGTATTCCCTTTAACACCACGTAGTGGGTGCATAGCAAGTATGCACCTAAGTGGTTGCAGTATGCACTCGGGACAGGATATCGCTATCGCGTTCAACTCTTAAAGGCAAAGCTTAAGGGCCCCCCCAATTTTTTTTACCAATAGCTGGCCTAAATCAAAAGCGACGTTTGGACCAGATGTGCTTCTTGCCACAGGGGTGCCGCCACGTGCCGGGGCAGCGCTCCATAGTCTGGCAACATTGCACAGTGAGTCACACCCACAAACAGGAATCACAACGGGAGAGCGCGACCGCGTTTCATCAGGCGCGCTCCAGGTCATGACGCGCACTAACGTAACGTCTTTCCCCCGTGCCATCCTTCCCTGCGTAACTTCCAGCGCACTTGTCGGGACGAGAGAAGAAAGCGTGACAAACCCCGGTAACCTCGCTCGTTCTTGGCGGAATCGAGACATTTTTTCGGCAATCGATTCGCGAGGAAATAAGGAATGATACTGAGGTCATTCGTTGATTACTTGCCAAAGTGGTTCCTGACCCTTTTATGACCACTGGTCGCCTCGCTGTGCGGTTCGATGGCAAAGGTTTTCTTGAACCTTTTGGTTTTACAAACGGGTGAATTTGTCGACTGAGGCGCGTTGCTTGCCCAAGCACACTTGACAATGTGGACGGAAAGACGTCTATACGAAGAAGTCTGTTATTATCGCCATGCTTATGCGGGGACGCAAACCTTCAAAGCACTTCCTGACTCTGTCATAAATTACGTTCTATTAGCACTTATCTTAACGTGAAGTAGGGTGCGTTTCTTTGGTGAATGTGCAAATAGGATAGCTGAAATATCTCTGTAACTGTAACATAGAAGGGTGGCAGATCGGGATAGTTGGTACTCCATGATTAGAATCGTAATAGCGCGGAAGCAACACAAGGGACAAGAAGGGACGCAGACAAGCACGTTTTTGGAAGGTGCGGGTTCACGCATGCGGGGACACCACCCGGGTTTTTTTTTTTTTGGGGGGGGGGGAGGGGGGTGGTTCTTTTGTTTTTGTGCACTCCTTATGTTCATTCTGTTGATGCTTGGTTGACACGTGTGTACGCTTACTCTTTCTGTTAGTGACTGCAACCACTGCCTGTATATATAAACATTTTGTTTCACAATAAAGCTCAGTGGAAAGTATCGGTTGTATGCGTCCCTTCATGTCCCTTGTGTTGCTTCCGAGCTATTCCGATTGCAATAATGTAACATAAAGGTACGAATTGGAGCTTATCCCTAATTTTGTATTTATTGTTGTCTATACTACACATGTCAAGTTTAATTTCCAGTGAAGTTTCTCCTGCCGGACAACTACTGTCCCCGTATTTTCCTTTTTTGTGTGTCCTCGTTTACCGTAAGCAAATATCCTGGATGGCCTAACTGTTGGTTGCCTCAAGGGATTCCTGTTAGCTGGGCATGGCTTCAACTGTTCGACGGTTTCAGTGCTGCAACATGAGTTCCAACGTACATAATAAACGGTAAGACAAGTGAACTTGGTATAATTCATTAGTTTATCGTATGTTAATTAGTACTAATTTGCTGGAATTGTACCTCTCCACTAATAACGTGTTGGCATTCAAAATAACGAGCTACAACGGCACTGTCTATTTAAAAACGAAGACTCGACGGTGAGTCGATACATGCACGAGTGCTGGAACGCGGGTGCTCTACCGAGCTCGTCCAAGACATCCTGAATAATTATGGTCCCCAAACCGGGCAAATGGGTTCAGATTGACTACATTCGACCTATATCCCTGAGATCCTGCGTCGGTAAGGGAGTGGAAAATCTGTTCTTTCTCGCCTTACCAACTACCTCGAGGACCGAGACATACTCCCGCGCACGATGCTGGGATTCCGTCGTAAACATTCCACGCAAGACATTATGCTTCAGCTCAAACATGATATCGTAGATAATCCCACGCGATCCACCAAAGCGATACTAGGGCTTGACCTTCAAGGCGTTCGACAGCGTTAAACACGTCGCGATACTTGAAAGCATAGTAGTGCTGGGACTGGGAGAGAGAACGTATTACTACTGCGTACTGGATTTCTTTGCGGGTCGCCGGACAAAAAATCTAGTCCGGCGACCCGGACTACATCGCTAGTCCGGGTCGCCGGAACTAGCGATCGGCGGACTGGAAACTCAAGACACAGACATAGGTTCCACGGGCACGCCGCAAGGCTCCTTAATCTTGCCCATGCTCTTTAGCCTCGTGCTTGTCGGGTTACCTCGGAAACTATCTGAAACAGAAGCCCTCGACCACAGTTTGCACGCCGATCATATCAGCCTCTGTGTTGCCAAGGGGAGTGACGGCCACGGAGAGCAAACGCTGCAGGAGGCCGTCGACGCCGTGCAGGACTACCTCCGCGACACGGGCATCGAATGTTGCCCGGCTGAATCGGAGCTCCTGCCCTACAGACCTACGCGCATGGGCCGTAAACCCAAGAACGGTGATTCCGAAACCAAGCACGCAGATAAAAAATTAAACGGTTCCTTGTCACATCTAACGACGCCGTCATCCCGCAAGTTAGCAACAGTAGGGTACTGGGCTTGCGCATGTCGGCGAACGGCTACAACGGCGAAACCATACACAGACTAGAGGGCGTAGTGAACGAAATGATCCGGTTGCTGAAACGCACAACAAATCGACGTAGCGGAATGAGGAAAAGCAATACCATCCACTTGGTACATGGTTTCGTTATGAACCACATAACGCACGTCGCCTTTTACTGCAAGTGGGCAGGGCGGCTGAACGAACCAAACTGGATCGTCCACATCCACAAGGCGTAGAAACGCGCAATCGCATTACCGATCAATTGTAGCACGGCAAAGTTTCTCGAGCTGGGGTTACACAATGACCTAGACGATATAACCGAAGCACTCTCAGCATCGCCAATTGCGAAGTTCTGGCAAAGACCAGAAGTGGTCGACACATCCTCGAGACGCTGGGAATCAACTACCACACGAAGCACGGCGATAAGGACGGGATGCCCAGAAGTATTCGCGAGCGCATCGTCATTCTGCCGTTGCCCAAGAACATGAACCCGACCCATCCCATCGGCCGGCGCAACAGGCGCGCCCAAGACCTGGAAAAGAAATTGCGCAACAGTAAAGAAACAGTTTACGTAGACACGGCCTGATGCGGCCTGTTACGAGCGCCAAGGCGGTTTCGCGGTGGCAATCACGGAGGAACTTGCGTCGCGAGCCTGAAGCTACACACAGAAAAGATGGAGGCGGCCGAAGAACCGGCGATAGCCCTCGTGATAGCTGCCACGGACATGTAGGTGATAATAGGCGACTCACAGGTGGCGTTACGCAACTACGCCAGCGGCCGGATCTCCCGGGAAGCGGCCCGCGTTCTCCTGATTCACGAAGGCAACATTTGCCACAAACTGAACCCAGCGATCCTTCGCATCTGAAATTGTATCTGAACCCAGCGATCCTTCGCCGCTGCTACCCACACTTTTATACATCCGACGAGTGTAAAGCGTTCGGAGCCAAACCGATGCTGCAGCACATGCTGTGGGAGTGTACCGGTAGCGAGCAGCAGTTCCCTACGAACCAGGTAGAGATGGCAGTCTTGAAGCGCGAGGTGCGATGGGAGGTGGCTCAGCACAGCCATGGCCTTGCCGATCAACTGTTGGCCGTCCGGCACGCTGAGGAACTCACCCGCGTCCAAGGACTCGAGGCCGTCACCTAGGCCGGCATACTTGTAACGCCAAACCGCTCAAACCACCAGACATGTTGAATAAAGTTTTTACTCACTCACTCACTCACTCACTGACTCCACCTTGTCAAACCAAGTGCACTCTAAAAGTAGATGTATCAGATCTATCACTTTGCAAAGGTCAAGTGAAGTACAACCGCCAATTCATCTACATTACTTAAGATACATGCAAAACTACTGGAAAATCATGTTTGCATACTGCCACAAGGCTGCTCGTTTCTCTCACAGGCACAACGGCATATCTCGCCCGAATACGGAATGTAATGGATTCAATAGAGAAGAAGACATGCATACGCTTCGTCGCTCGGGTCAACCAGGCAGACTACATCCACCTTAAGTACGATGAAGGGTAAGCGCTAACATCGCTTCGCTTTTTATTGTTTTAACTTTTAAACTCCCACGTCTTGAGATACAACAAACACTGCCGTGGCATCTTCAGGGACCTGCCCTTATCAGCAGCGTTTTAGTTTTGACAAGAACACTGTATGTAGTAAGTAAAAACTATATAATTAAAAGCAGGTGTCTATCCAGGATGATGACGAACAAGCTTTATTCAATTGGCAGAAAGATGCCCCTCCCCCTTCCGGAGGAGGTGGTACCCAACCTAGACGACGGCCATGATGCCGTGGGCCCTAGCGGCGTCTTCGGCCTGCCGTATTAGGCATGCTTGTAATTGTGAGTCGGAGCTCAAGAGCGCCGCCTTCCATCCACGACCGTCTGGGAATTCGCCTCTCATGGGGGCCTCCGGGAACGCCCACAGCATGTGGCTCAAGTCCACCCTGTTATTGCAAAATTTACACTTGTTCGAATGAAGTTCCCGCGCGCAGTGGTTCATCGTTACCGGACTAGGGAACGTATCTGTCTGAAGTAGGCGCCACGCCAGCCCCTGTCCTTTGTACAATGACGAGTGTGCTAGGGGATAAATTCGCCTGCTTAGCCTATAAGGCTGCGTGATTTCTCTGTAAGTGGTCCTCCTTTGAAATATCTCATCGCCCTCCCAGCTCGACCAGGGCAATCCAGAGGCTCCGTTTCAATTTTTTCTTCACGAGAGTGGCGGTGTTTGTGGCGAGGAGATGGGAATATGTACAGGGAAAGAGTTTGATCTCTGTGTCCCTGTTAAAAAAAAAGTTGGAAGGGGGTGTCACTCTCCTCCTGGGAGGGAAGTTGTCATAGAGTTAATATACTGACTACAGGAAAAGTTCCCCATAGGGTCCATGCATTGAAACCTGTAACCGCACGGGTACCGCCATGATGGAACAATTCTCAGCTTTCGGGTGACGTTTCACTCGCATTCGCCAGTGCATGCTGCAATCACCCCTGGCATTTTTTTTCCTGTTTCATCACTCCCTGTTTCACCACAGTTAAAGACTGTCACGTAAAGTCGAGTTGTTGGCTCATGTTAATAAAAAACGCGGAGGACAAGACACTACCATTCACACGACGCGCAAGCAAGCCGGCGCACTCATCCACAGAGCCACGCCCTCGAATGTTGATATTGTCATAGAGTTAATATAACTGACTGTAGAGGAAAAGCTGCGCTGATAAAGCGATAACCACACGAGCAACGACGTGTTGGTACATTGTCATTGCCGTCATTACAATAATTTGCAAAACCGCTAAATATTGATCTTTAAAGCAATAATAATGATATCTGGGGTTTTGCATCCCAAAACCACGATATGATTATGAGAGACGCCGTCGTAGAGGGCTCCGGAAATTCTGACCATCTAGTGTTGTTTAGCGTGCACTGACATCACACAGTACACGAGCCTCTACATTTCGTCTCCACCGAAACACGACCGCCGCGGCCGGGATCGAACACGCGACCTTCGGGGTCAGCAGCCGAGCACCGTAGCCACTGATCCACCGTGGCGGACGCGCTTTAAAAAACACTCAAATTCTTGCAATATAAATCATAAACAAGCGTGTTCACCTATTATAAGCAGACGGAAATGCTTTGATGTATATGTGTATAGAATACATTTAGGAAAGATTCAACGGCTATTCATACAATTTGCTACGCGCGGAAAAGTGCATTTGCAGGATTCTTTACAAGATGGCGACACCATCCTTGTACAATATCAACATTCGAGGTCGTGCCCGTGTGGCCGATTGCCCGACTTGCTTGCGCGTCGTGTGAATGGCGGTGTCTCGTCCTCCGCGTTTTTTTTTGTTGACATGAGCCAACAACTCGACTTTATGTGACCGTCTTTAACTGCTATGAAACAGGCAGCCATAAAACAGAAAAAATGCCCCCCACCTCCCCGAAGGGAATCGTGAGGAAATGCGAATGCATTTCTTGCGCCGAGAGATTTCGCCTTCACCGACTTCTGCCATCGCCTTGAGAGGCGCCCAGCCAGCGAACGGTCGAGAGTGAGGCGCGAGCGGACGGGAGAGTGGGGCGCAGGGAGGAGAGAGAGCGAACGGCGAGAGAAGGAGCGGCGAAGCACTGCACCTACCCTCTCCTACACTCTCGCACCACATGCTCCGGTTGCTAGGGGCGAGAATAAGCGCGCGCGCCCGCAGCTGTTGCTATGGGAGAGGGAGTGAGAGCTGAGAGATAACACCTGCCGGCGCGCGGACACCGCCGCGGACAACGCCGGACGCCTCACATAGCCCGACTAAGAAATGCATTCGCATTTAAAAAAAAAACATGGCTGATCCCTCTGTCAAAGGAATCGGTATAACACGAAAGTGAAACGAGTATTCACATAAGTAGTTGAGCGTTTATTGTGCATTGTTTCGCCACAAGGGAGAAGGAATGAATGCTGCAGCAACAAAGATTGTAATGTGACGTGAAGAACGGCAAGCAGCTCGAAACATGCAGCGCGCACCTCAAGCATAAAGGACGCACGAAATGAGCATACACAAGACGAGCACGGACGAACTGTCACAGCTCGACATTTAAAGCGCGCTGCTCTAACACAAAGGCGCACGAAACGAACGCACAAGCATACAAAGGACGAGCGCGAAGAACTGCCACAATTATTACTTCGTGTGTAAGCGGCGCGCTCCATTTGTAAACGCGGCCGCTGCGGCGAACGAAGCGACCTTCGTGCACTCTTTAACCACTGTAACTTCAAAGCAAACTTGCGGTGAAACACAAGGCGTGCGAAGCGCCCTAATGCTCCAATCAGGAGATAAGCGCGCGCGTACCAGCCACCACGCCCCGTGGAGGCGCACGCTCATCCCAGCGAGAGGCTCGACGACCTTTAGAGCGCGCGCTCCGTGACACCTTCGCGCCATCTCGCTAGTGATGACGAAAACGCGCTGAAGTCGAGGAGCTCTGAGGACCGCCAACGGTATATGGTGTGTATAAATAGCTTTCCGTTAGCAAGCTGAGGAACGTACGCTCCCGTAGCCGACTGGTTTCGCGCCGCGCGCTGCGGATCGAGAGGTCGTAGGTTCGACGCCCGGCGACGGAACTTTTTCTTCTAATTTTTCTTTGATCTCATTATGTTTATATTTTACAACGTCATATCCGTGACGGAAATACGTCAGAGGAGCCGTGGTGGACCCCGGCATAAGACACTTTCGTGTTAAAAAAATGTTAGGCGGGATTGCAGCTATGAAACAGAGAGTCATGAAACAGGAAAAAAAAATGTCAGGGGTGATTGCAGCATGCAGTGGCGAATGCGAGTGAGACGTCACCCTAAAGCTGAGAATCGTTCCATAATGGCCGCACCCGTGCGGTTACAGGTTTCAGTGCCTGGGCCCTATGGGGAGCTTTTCCTCTACAGTCAGTGTATTAACTCTATGGATATTGTACAAGGATGGTGGCGCCATCTTGCAAACAAACCTGCAAACGCTCCTTTCCGCGTGTAGTAAATGGCATAAATAGCGATTGAATCTTTCCTAAAAGTATCAATATAAACATCAAACAATTTCTATCTGTTTATAATACGTGAACACGCTTCTTTATGATTTATATTGCAAGAAATTGAGTGTTAATTTGAGTGTTTTAAATCCCTATATTTCACGCTTTTGTCAATTATTGTAATGGCAACAATGACATGTACCAACATGTCACTGCTCGTGTGGTTATAGCTTCATCGGCCCAGCTTTTCCTCTAGAGTCTGTCATATTAACTTTATGGAAGTTGTAGGGGGGAGTCTGGAGGCGTTCAGGAATGTATAAACCCTGCTAAATAGTAACTATTCTCTCGGACTTTGACAAAAGACACTTGCTAAAGCGTGGCGGATATATTGAGATATACATGTATAAGTGTTTTTCTGAAAATTCTGTCCATTGAGTTATCGTGATGCATCACAATTAAATTCAAGCAATTACCGAAGGAGCAATCCCTGAAATTTCCGGTCATGATCTTTGTGTAAGTCCGCCGCGGTGGTATAGCGGTTAGGGTGCTCGGCTGCTGACCCGAAGGTCGCGGGTTCGATCCCGGCCGCGGCGGTCGCATTTCGATGGCAGGCGAAATGGTAGAGGCCCGTGTACTGTGCGATGTCAGTGCACGTTAAAGAACACCAGATGGTCGAAATTTCCGGAGCCCTTCATTACGGCGTCTCTCATAATCATATCGTGGTTTTGGGACGTTAAACCCCAGATATTATTATTATTATCTTTGTGTAAGTGATCGACGGATTATTGAAGGTCAGATGAAAAAAAAAAAAGATAGGGCTCGAAAGGGTTCTCGGCAATACATTTGAGACTATGTTTTTCCTTTTATCGTTGTGTGGGCTAATGCTTGACACCTGTTCACCGTAACCACTGCGAGATATTCGATTCTCAAGACACAACCCTGCGCAACAGCACTCATTCTGCAGTAAAGTGACTTTGCAGCGTATTCGTCCAGGACTAATGCAGGAGAAATCAGGAGACGATGCAGATAACTGTTAAACTTTCTTGTGGGGCACATATGGCACAGGCCTATAGCCTACACTAGACGAACACACATGAATCATACGTGTGTTCCGTTATAATCGCAAACGAAACGTTCCTGAGCAAGTTAACTGTCCCTATATGGCACGCGTTCATGTGTGACAGGTGTGCATGCACGTGTATGTACAGGCCTGTATATACTGCCTCTCTTGCACGACGAAATTATCACAGTGGACCCGCGTTACGTGTTGCATCAGACACCTTTCATGTGGCGTCGACAGTTTTAAGCCTTGAATGTGGTGCGTTTTCCGGCCATCTCTAACTGTATATGCAATTCTGACGCACCATGCACAGATGTTACTCGTACCTCGGCCGAAATGGCGGTGAGCAGACGCTGTCCCTGGGGTACGGCTGCCTATTCAATGGCACAGTGGCCCACGAGTTGATGCACGCGGTTGGCTTCTACCACGAGCATTCACGCCCCGACCGGGACGACTACATCGATGTCTTTCCAGACAACGTGATACGGGGTGAGTGGGCTTAATTACGAAAATAGCTTGTTACTACGTACGGTGACATCGTTTAATCTTCTGCATTTCACATTCAGGTCGACGTAAAGGCTCAGGCTGACGCTGCATAAACGTTGCAAGTCGCAACACACCTATAGTAATTGAGAGGAAGGTCCGCGACACTGCGATAGCCCGCTTTAAAATGCGAAGCATTTCTTAGCAAACTGCAGGCATTTTGAGCGTATCTATCTATCTATCTATCTATCTATCTATCTATCTATCTATCTATCTATCTATCTATCTATCTATCTATCTATCTATCTATCTATCTATCTATCTATCTATCTATCTATCTATCTATCTATCTATTTATTTAGCCAGGCGCCTACGATTGGGTGCGCTCGTGATCCCCTCCTTAAAGGACCCCTGACAGCAAAAGTTTTGTTTGCGACTTTTTTACAGTGATTTGTAGCTTTGCGTCTGGTAATGCCGAAATTGAATCGTAAATGCTCTAACGCATCGTATAATTAATGCTAGCGTCGTTAATTCAGGACGATTTTGCTTCAGTTCGAAACGCCCGCCTAAACACCATAAGAAACTAGCACCCCACAGCGGGGAAGCGCCTGAGACTACATGCGCTCAAGCTTCGGTGACGCTGAACGTGCCGTTTCCAAATAGGGTGACCCGAGGGTCGGTGAAGAATAAAACGATGTGGGTGCGTTGAGCGTGTCCCCCCTCGGGGAAAAAGAAAAGCATTCCTGGCGCAAGCAGCCAAAACCACCTTGAGAGCAGCCCGACAACAGAGCGAGAGGGGTGACGAACAATAGTCCTCGCCGGGTGCCAGTCGGGGTATTGTGCGCACCCCGAAAATGTTCTCCGATGCCGACCATACTTGCTTGACCTCTGCAACGTCACGAGGGGGAGCCTCTGTCTACGTAAAACCACGGAAAATGTCGATTTTACCAGGCTACTCGGATGAGCACTCACCTTTACTTTAAAACCAGATTAAAATATCTTATAGGCAACGCTCGCCCCTAATAATCGGTGAGAAGTGCCCCCCCCCGCATGCAGGAGTCTCAAACGACCCAAGCACCTCGAGTTTCCAAATTTGGTGTCAGGGGTCCTTTAAGATGGTGTCGACCAAAAGTAGTATGGGAGGATAACATAGTTTGACGACGATGACTGCCTGGTCACGACACGAATAACGTGAAAATCCTGTCGCGTACGTCGGCGTCAAACCATTTCCTCCAGACACGTGTGGCACATACCCATATACCACGGCTGCGGTACACGGGTATGCGCCACAGGCGATTGACAGTTTATATCTACCCCGGAACGACGAGGACAGACATTAGTAACTTAAATGTGAAAGCGTTAAGAGAAATTGATATCGGCAGCGTAGAACCGACGATTGCAAAGATAAAAAGATTCGGCAGATCCCACGTACTATGGGAATTGTGTTATGCGAAGCATGCGGAGAGAAGGTGACTGTGGTTTTTTTTTAATGAGTGAAACGTTACGAAATTACACTAAAGATATGTAGAAATGTTTTACACTCAGACATATGTTGAACAGTCGCATATGTTTTATATAACCAGTTTGCAGTTACGTAATGATGCCAACAGCAACATGGGTATTACCGACACCGGAAGCGGTAAGCTGAAATGTAGCGCTTGTGCTCGCAAGGGTGGTAGCCCTGGCCATTGCTCAGTGGATGGCGCTTAAGTATACAATTGACGTCAACCAGACATGACGCATGTATCATAGGAGTACATATGTAATGTTTATAAAATTAGATAGCCATCACTGCAACCACAGTTTACATTTCACCAACATTACGCCTGCGTAGGGTCTTTTTCCAAAGCAGTTTCGAGACCTGGCATGGCTCTGTGGTAGAATGCTTCATTGCCACGCAGAAGGCTTGGTTTCGATTCCTGCTGGGGCCCTGATACTTATTGTTTGCATTCGTCGGGTCAACGCTGCTGATGTCCATTTTTCTGAATGCTCTCGATTTGAAACTACCAATGTCTGTTCTCGGTGTCCCTGGGTAGATATAAACTCTCAATCACCTGTTGCCAGGGTTGCCGTTAGTGGCTACCTTGCGCCAAATTGGCTGCTTTAGGATTCCGTGTGGCTACGAAAATTTCAGGTTGGCACCAAGGCTACTTTTGCTTACTTTGAATCCGTATTGGTGCACTTAGTAGCCAATTTTCTTATAATTTGTATGTAAAAGAGCAAACAAACCTAGAAGGCACGCACTGGTTTCCGCCTTTTCTGTCGCGTCAGCCGATGCGCCCGCATGTGCTCGCCCCAGCAGCAGTCTGGTGCGCATAGAAGCACACCCACGCAACGCACGGCGTGCTTCCAAAGACCAAGTTGCGCACACTTTGGCAAACATGTGGCTATAGTGCGCGGCTGACACTGCTCGCTGTCTATTCAGATGTCAGTTTCTAACGTATCTAATGCTGATAGCACAGTGCGTGTTCTCACGCGAACTTGATAAAAAACAAAAATCTGCATCTCAATGAAACTGGTCTGAAACTATGGTCAATCTACTAATCAATTTTGGTCTGCGACTTCAAGAAAAAGAATGTTTAAATGTTTAATATTCTCAGCGATTTATTGGCTTGAATGTTCCAAAATTGATCTCTCTCTGGCAAGAATTATATCCTGAACAAACTATATACAGACGCCTTGAATCTCTACTAACCATTCCGATATATTTTCTGCGTCACTTGGTGGAAAATGTGGTTTTTGGAACTAAATGTCAGAAAATGCAAGGTTTTTCGAATCACCCGACACACAAACCGCCTGCCTGTTGAAATCATAAATAGCGCTGCATTATAACCTCATTACTTGTGGAAAAGTTATATGGTCATAGACCTAGATATTATGAACAGGAAGAATGAAACATTCTTTCTAACTGCTATCATAACAGCCACAAAATCCAGCTTTTCCCCTCAATCTCTAACAGCACATCGAAATTGTTGCCGCTTGAAGTTATTGTATAGAATATTTCATAGAATATACCTTCACGACCCATATGTTTTATCACCGCACTATATCTAATATAGCCGTGATTATTGCAATGAGGTAGGTATTCCATTTTGTAAAACCCGAAGCTTTTCTAGTGCGCACCCCAAACTAATGGAATCACCTTCCTCACCGATAAAGCAGGGATAATCATCGTTTTCGCGGGGCAGTAACCACCGTTGCACAAGGACTAGTCTGTTGGAAATCTGTTCATTGTTCTTCTTTACTAACTGTATTCTGTCACATTTTGGTTCTTCTTTTATCTACTATCCTCTCTAATGCCCTTGGCTTTCAGAGTAAACAAGTAAATAAATAAATAAATAATTTTTGTACACACTTGTGACTTGAAGACCAAGCAAAGGCGAAAAATTGGGTTAATATTTCTGTTTTTCCAAATTAGAAATCATATTTGCTCTATAATAATAAGAACTGCAGTAATAATACCACTCTTGTTTTATTTGGCTACAAATTTCGCGGTAAACTGAAATAGCATGGCTACTTTGGATATTTTTAACTTGAATTTTGGCTCCTTTTCACGGCCCGTGGTTACGGGTATGTGCCACACATGTCCGGAGGACAGGGTTTGACGACGTACGCGACGGGATTTTCACGTTACTCATGTCCTGACCAGCCAGACATAGTCGTCAAACCCTCTTACCCTGCCATACAAATTTTGGTATACCCCAATTTAAAGAGGCAATCACGAGAGCACCCCAGACGTACGCGGCTAGGTAGATGGATACGTAGATAGAAACGCTCAAACTGCCTGCAGTTCCCTCAGAAATGCTTCGCATTTGAAAAATCCGGATCTCAGCAGGAATCGCAGCCTAGCGTTCTGCGTGGATATCAGGTATTCTACCACAGAGCCATGCCAGGTCTTGAAACCTCTTTGGAAAAAGACACTATGCAGGCGTAAGGTCGGTGCAACTGCAACGGTGGTTGTAGTGCTGGCAATCTCATTTTATGACAAAGCAATATAGATTACATATGTAAACCTATGACACAGACGTCATGCAGCGCCCCTCCGCGGCGTGGGTCTCGGAGACCCACGCCGTGGAGGGGCGCTGCGGTGCAGGGGGCTGCCGGTGAATGTGGGGAGAAAAAAATTGGCCGCGTATCTGCGTGCTTCGCTGCAAATGTCGTCGAAAGACGATAGTCTTGTGCCGACTGCACTGCATGAGCGGCATGAGTACCACATTTTAATAGCTGGGCTAGCCGCTGGGCTCGTTTTTCGGACGTTTTCCGGGCACGCTTAGACGGACGCCGGCGTTTATCCGCTGAAATTTGGTCGTCGGTCTTTTCTCTGCGTTCTCTGATCATGTCTTGTAGAGTGGGTCGTATTTCATCAAGCGGCCATATATGTTTTGCTTTGCCTGAGACAGCGCTCTTCTACGATGAATCAGCCGCATCTGGCTGGCATTGATAAAACAGACGAGGACGCCATCTACAGCGCTACCGGGGAACATCGGCTTGTGTTGAACTATGCTGCTGCCAGGTGGCAGCACCACAGCGTCGTTAAATCACTGGGCGGAGACTTGTTTTGTACACAACGGCGCATTCTCAGCGCCGCGTAATAAACACTAGGATATTTATAATTACGTATCTATAGATCTTGTTTTAAAGGAACACTGTGAATAGTACTAAGGTATTGATGTTGTGCCTCAGGTATGCGTAATATTTGATTTCTAATTGCCCACGCTCACCCGTATGAACACATGCTTCTCGGTCAAGATTGGAGGTCGTAAGGCAGGGGGGTTAAACTTTGGCCAGCTAGCTGAATCATGTGACGTGCCGACAAACAGAGAAACAGGCAGACGGACAGACCAAAATTTCTCCGTTTAGGTATCCCAAGAAAGACTATCGTCTTTAAAACTCGCTACTCGACTGTTCACCCCTCCGCTGTCCCCTTCAACCTGCCTTGAAAACCCGTTGCTTTGCTCGCACGCTACACGCGTTCTGCACGTGTTTTTTGAGGGTTTCGCGTCGCGCACACTTGGGATGTACACACTTCTGTCCGCATTTGAGAAGATCGCCGCAATTGAAGATTTTTTTCGTCGCAAGGTCAGCATCTGCTCAGCCATGTAGCAGATGCGGAGCAAGTGATAGCAGACGACGCCGTCCTCGTCAGGGCGAAGTGCATTTCGTAAAGGACGACGCTGTTTACGACGTGGAGTTAGATTTGAGTACAATGTTCTGTACGTTCATAATTATATACCTGTTTTATTTGATTTGCTGTGTGTACTATGCACTCTCTATGTTTGTTACTGGATGCATGGGTAAGGCCGCTTCTCGTGCTTTAGGTTAAGCGGCCCTGACGCTGTGACCTATTAGTTGGGATACCTTAATTTACTAGCAACGTTTCGAGTTATCGTGCAGTACCCAACACTCCAAAAATAAATGGTCTATTTGGGGCTTCTTTCTGTCCCGCAACAACAATCGACATCTATCTCGCGTGTCTTTCCTTGCATTATCACCGTTCCCCTAGCCGGTACTCTGAGTTCACGAACAGCGCGCGTATTATCAACGTGACATAGCATTCTTAATAACAACATGACGAGCGCCCAGCTTTCAGAAGAACTTTTTTTTTGTGTGTGTGCAATCTACAGGGGAAGAGCCAATTGCAGTCAAGGCATTTTATTTTGGTCACTATCAAAAGCGCACCGTGTGGTGCGGGCTGTACCTGCACACGCAGTAACAACTAGTTCACTGTATAAGCCAAAAAACCAATGGAAGTGCAACAACGTCTAATGCATTTTTTTTTTCGTAGTTGTCGTGGTCGTGCCCACTCAAAGAGGGAGCTTCGCGTCCCCAGCGGCAAATGCAGTTGCATCGCTGGTGTAATCCGCGCACTGCTGCAGTCCATGCCTGTCGTCTGCTTTTTTCGTACCATCTGTTTGGGAATCGGTAGAATTTCACTGGTGGCGTCGACCCCTTCGTGTTTTCATGGCCATTGTGACAGTTGACAACGCAGCAGTAATTCGCTCTTCCTTGTCGGGGTGACATCGCGGAACGAGGGGTGTTTCACGTGCAGCGCGCGCTTCGCAAGTGCATGGGAACCAAAGGGAGGAAGGGGGGGGGGGGGGGGGAGTCGTTACCGGTTGCAGTTGTACGCTTTTCCGGCAGGGGAATGGCAAGCGCTGGCGTCGGCGGGCAAACTTGAGCGGGTCTCCCCAATGGGCGAGCGTGCACTCGCAGGAGCGAAAAGCGTCGGAATCGCGTTCCTTTAATGGAAGCCGTAGCAGCGCGTGCTCTTGCGCTGGAGTGCGCTACTACTGTGTCCGTGCTCCGAATTCCGAGAGCTGCGTTCAGAGTTGACTCTCATTCGTGCTTCCTTGTGCCAATCGTTGACGCAATTACAACTACTACGTGAAACCTATGAACGGGCGCAAAAGAATACAACGTGAAACCTATGAACGGGCGCAAAAGAATACTACGGCCCAAAAGAGATGCAATAGAATTTTAGTATTTGAAAAAAAAAGAAACATTCCCAGACTTATTTCTTCCTAGGCTATCTGGTGAAATATTCTCGCGACATTCCCGACAGGCTCAAACGAGACAGACGGCGTGGCTCAAAGGGTAGTTATCGTATTCTTCCTGTCTCTTCGACCCCGCCGTCCATGGAGCGAAACAGAAAGAAGCTTTTCTCTTCGTAGAACTTCACGTCTTGTGATGCTTGGCGTGGATCCCACAGCGTTGCAACAATGAAAAATATATTTTTGCGAGCATGTATTCCGAGATATGTCGTAAGAAAATGTTTGAAGTGCACTCAGAAATATGTCCTTTGACAAGGGCTTTTTATTTAGCGCCTAAATAACGGCCGGTCTTCCTTTGCCTTCGCAGCGTTTCAGTTCGACTTCAAGATGGTAGACCCCAGCAAAATCCTTTTGCTGACGGCATTCGACTACAACTCGGTAATGCTGTATGGCTCCGATGCATTTTCGCGACGTCGTGGGCCTCCCTACCATACTAAAGAAGGACGGAAGCAGGCTGCCGGAAGTCTACGATAAGCCTGGGCCAAGCGAAGTTGATATCACTCGCATTAACATGCTCTACAACTGCACAGTTTCATGAAGTCATTCGACTCGTTTTGTGTTTAACGAGAGGTATATTTCATTAAAGTAGCCTACATACGATAGAAACATGTTCGGGTAAACGTTTTAAACGGAACCCTCCAGCGACGCTAATAGAAATACCCCTCCTAACTGACGCCACACGATGCAATCTGCGACGTAAATTGGTACAGAGAAGGCGACCGGTACAGAAAGAAGATGGACACAAAAAAAGAAAAGAGTTTTCGGGGGATTTCGCTCGATTGCTGACGCCTCAAGAACAAAAAGGAGCTTGCAGCAGTAGGGGCACAATACATTTTCTTCTTGCCACACGCCACGAGCTTGTTGTGAGGAAATAAACCTTCTTCTCTCGTTCCGTCTCTACTGTACTTGATTTAACACTGCGGATAACTTGCAATGTACATTCCCCGTTGCAACGTATTTGTGGCACTTCGTTTATTTTTGCCCCCATATTACTTGTTGAATAACTCAGTGTACTGAAACACTGCGGAGTGTTAATCCGTCCCTGACATGGTATACGCGCTACATACTGCTAAACAGAATTACAAAGCACATTATTATTCTGTAGAGCAGTTCGCTTAAAGAAAATTGCTGCTCGTTAACATTGACTAGGTCTACAAGGTGTCATGGTAAGCACAGACTGATCTAGCGAGACTTTCCAGTTTGCATTTTTATTTGCCACGAAAATTTTGATGAAAATAGTGATTGGTTTATTTTTTTGCGTCTCTCACGATGGGCATAAATAAAAACTGACAACAAAGCCAAGCAACCTATAGGTGAAGTTATTTGTAGAAAATATGACATAAATGTTAACAAAGTAAAGTGCACGAAGCGACAACTTGAATCCGGCAGGGACCGAACCTGCGACCTTCGAATAACATGTACGGTGTTCCGATTGAGCTACGGCGTCATCCTCCCGCCCACTTTATTGAGTATATCTGTGCACTTAAACTTGGGAGTGTCGGTCAGCGCCGCACGTAGGCATGACGGCGAATGTGGAACACTCTTCTTCTGCCTGCTGGCGTAACGTAGCACGTGATCTTATTACGAGCTCGCATCTGAACAATAACCCCTCGCATACTACCTAAAGGCATAAAGTCTGCCAGAATGAGATGCTCGGTATGAATGAAGGAAAGAAATGGAAAATGAGCGGCTCGTTTTTCTTTCTTAGACACAATATTAATGAGAACTAACAGGCAATGATGCCAATGAAAGTATAGAGTACGTTATTTGTAGTAATTATTATATAGATGCGAAGAAACTAAAGTGGACGAAAAGTTGGTGGCCGGGACCGACCTTGCCACCCTGTATGATTAAGCATTGACGCAGAGTTACGCAGATAGGATCCTAAAGGAGTTTGCTGCTACAACATATGGCATTATTGCTGCTGTAACTCTAAGTTTACAGCGGACCTGCTTAAGCGGGCCATAAAAACTCTGGCACCCGCAGAGAACCGCAGGTGGGTATGCAACACAGGAATTGGGCAAGCTCCAGTGCCGAGTACAATAGGTGCGAGCGTTAAACGAAAAGTCTGCTCGGTGAAGTGAAGCCCGTGAAACACGTGAGAGACAGATAGAGAAATCAAGATAGAGATAGAATAGAGAGGGAAAGTAGAGATAAAGAGAGAAGGAGAAAGAAAGCGTTAGAGAGAAAGAGAAAAAGGGAGAGGAATAAAGAAAAAGATAGAAAGACAGTGAAAGCATATAAAGAGGGAGAACGAGAAATTAAAAAAAAACGGACACTATAAATAGATAGAAAAACACACAGCCAGACCGAAAGAGACATAAAGAGAAAGCAAAGAGAAATAAAGAAAGAGAGATAGAGAGAAGCAGAGAGCGAAAAATAGAAAGACAGAGGAAGACATAGAAAGAGATAGAAAGAGGCTGAAATAAACGGACACGAAAAGGGATAGAAAGAACAGACAGCAAGACAAAAAGAGGAAGAAAGAGAGACAAAGAGAAACTGAGAAAGAGAGAAAAAGAAAGATATAGAAAGAAAGAAATAGAAACCAATCGGTACAAAAAAAAATCACAGCATATCCACGGAGTGAATGATGATGAGTGGGCGAAGCTCCTGAGGTTCATTGGTAAACCGTGAATTTTCGTCCAGTACATTATCAAAGACGTGACAAACACTGTGTGTATATATAAAGAAATTGTATTTATTCGTAAATGGTAACTAGACGTGGCTTCCGGTCCCCCTTCATTATAACGGCTTTATAGTCGGTGAAGTGGAGGGATAGGGGTTCTTATATGGCTCCGTAGAGGATTCCCCTAGAGGGGAGAGAGGGGGGGAGCGTAGGAGAGGAGAGAGAGGAGGAGAGGACGCGCATGCGCTGTGGGGATGTGGAACGCGGACGCCGCTCCGTAGAGTAGAGGATTCCTAGAGGAGAGAAAGGTGTGAGCGTAGGAGAGGAGAGAGGGGACGCGCGCGCCGCTCCGCATATAGAGGAGAGAAAGGGGCTGAGCGTTGGAGAGGAGAGGGGGAGGGGGGAGGGGACGCGCATGCTCTGGAGGGGTGTAGGACGCGGGCGCCGCTCCGTGCAGTAGAGGATTCCTAGAGGAGAGAAAGGGGGTGAGCGTTGGAGAGGAGAGAGAGGTGGAGGGGACGCGCATGCTCTGGAGGGGGTGTAGGACGCGGGCGCCGCTCCGTACGGTAGAGTATTGTTAGAGGAGAGAAAGGGGGTGGGCGTCGGAGAGGAGAGAGAGAGGGGTAAGGGGACGCGCATGCGCTGTGGGGTTGTGGGACGCGGGAAGGAGGGAATGGACTAAGCCCCCCGCAAGCACATCCAAGCAAGATCAAGGAATGGAGTCAACCTGGGCGACAGACACCACCTCCCTAGCCATTGCTAAGCTGTCCCTCTATGCTCTCGGCCATGACTCTAGTCACTGTAGTGGTGGTTGACGGCCTTATTGTACTACAGTGTTCTGCTTGACATAGATGGCCACACCACCCGCGGGACGCTCTGCTTCCTCGGTGCACGCGATGGGAACTAGAGGTGGTCTGGAACGCGCTTATTCTTCATGGTCATCAGCGTCCTCGTTATCACGTTGGCTACGACGGACGGCGCCGGACAAGCCTACGCCCTAAGGAGCTTCGCCCCTAAAAGTCAGAGCATATCCACGGAGTGAATGATGATGAGTGGGCGAAGCTCCGGAGGTTCATCGGCTAAACCGTGAATCCTCCGTAAATTTTGCCCCAGTCGATCATAATGTAAAGACGTGAGAAACACTGTATTGTACACAACGTAATTTTATTTATTTGTAAATGGTAGCGAGACGTGGTTTTCGTTCACCCTTCGTTATGACTGCTTTATGGTCGGTAAAGTGAGGGGAGAGTGGTTCTTGGATCGGCTGTAGTGGAAAGTTTGCGAAGACGAGATCGATACAGGTTTCTCGGATAGTGGTTAGTTGCATGTGATCGAACGATATGCACCTGAGAGCATATCGAGAAATGCCATGTGCTCTATAAGCCAGGTGTCGTCTATGATGTTAACGTTGAAATCTCCCACCAGTACGAATGGTTCGTTCTTGTATTTGTTTGCATAATCTCGTAAGACGGTGTCAATGTACTTCTCGATGTTTCCTCGAGAGAGATTGGGTACCAGATATATTGTCATTAGGATGATTCCGGTATCGAAGAGCTTTACAGCAGCATGCTCATCATTGTGGCTCTGGCTCGTGAGCGGTAATTTACATCCACTGCCGTTTCGGTCTGTTTGGCGTAAATGGCAACACCGCCAGCCGGACGCTCCGCTTCCTCGGTACATACGATGGGAAGTTGTTATCGAACCACAAGCCATCGCAAACCCTGCAGCTGTGGCCGAAACTGCGATCCAGAAAGTCCCGCTTGAAGCGCGCATCTGCACCCTCGGGTAGCGATCGCTTCAGGCGCTTGTCCGCGGCTTCCCGCGCCCGCGCCGCCTCGGGATCCGCTTGCCTGTGTGCATGTTGCGCCGGCGCTTCGCGGGCTCTCAGCTCGGGGTCCTCTTGCCGGCGCTTCCGTGCCGCTTCGGCTTCGCGAGCTCTAAGCTCAGGATCCGCTTGCCGGCGCTTCCGTGCCGCTTCGGCAGCGAGAGCCCTCACCGGCTCTACATGCTCTTGCCGACGCTGCCGTGCAGCTTCGTCTTCGCGGGCTCTCACCTCCGGGTCCTGACGGCGAGCCCGCGCTGCAGCCCTTGTTCTTGTTCTTGTTCACCTATCAGTGTGGCTCACACCCACTGGGGGGGATTGGCCAAGAATTGAGTGGTCTTATAAACTGTCACGGAAGTTTAGAATAATTGAGGCTATAGAATAAAAACCTTATAAATTTTATATGAAATTTTGATGGTCAATCAAATGTAAAAAAAAACAATAAATAAATAATATTAATAATAATGAAATAAAAATAATAATACCTTTTTATTAGTATCAGACAAATTAAATCAACGCCCTATTTTCCATTTACAAAAAAAATTGTTGTGCATGTATCGACATAGAAGAATAGTAATATAGATTACCTAGTTAATCGATTGGTTGCATTGATGTAATTCCTCACTGCCACGCAAACCTTCGCACTGAAAAACCCAGAAATAGAGGCTCCAAAAGACAAAATCACGGGCACAGATAAATTAATTCCAATCGCACGTAAAGGTCTTTCTAGGTGGGTGGTTCGAGCTGTAATAAATCGCCTACAGGTCAAAAAGAAATGATCGATAGTTTCCAGTTCACCACAGAATCCGCACAATGGAGAAGGTGCCTGACCAGACCTGTGTTGGTAGAAATTTAGTTTCGGCACCCGACAACGCAGCCTCGTAATTGAGACTTCTAGATTACGTGTTTCACAAGAGGATCTCCGCCAGGGATATAATAGGTGCCGATTATTCGGTGGAATTCGTCAGTGATGTGCCTGCAAGGCCTTCCATATAGTTACGCCGGCGAAATCGCGCAGCCGTCACATAAGCGGACGGTGGAAGACACGGTAAAATTGGCCCACTTATTGACGAAATTGGCCCACTTATTGACGATTTTGCTAGGGAATCGGCCATTTCATTTAGGAACAACCCTTTGTGTCCAGGCACCCAAACTAACCAAACTTTTCTCAAATGCGTGGGTATTAGTGCACTAAATGCATTTATTACTTGCGAGTTAGCACCAGCAGAAAGTGCAGCGCAGAGAGATAGAGAATCTGTTATTATAACGGCGGATGTAATTTCTGTGTTTAACTTTCGCAAAGCGAGCACCACTGCCAGAAATTCAGCCACAAACACGGGTATAAAATCAGGCAGTCGAATGGAATATGACCAATCCAAGTTGGGGCTAAATACACCAACACCTGACTTTTCGTCACACTGTGATGCATCTGTAGCAATAATAACCTTTGTTTTCATGCTCTGCAAGTGTTCTTGTAATAAACCATCTAGAGTATTACGGGGCAGTAATTTTGCATTATTAGGGAAGATGTCGTCAAATTGGATATCCACAGAGTGCGAATTATAACTAGTCGCTTTGCGAGCCCTACGCTCTGCCGCCTTGTCTTCGTCGCTCATTGCGCGCTGACTGCCGAGAGAAAGAGGAAGCGCGGAATGGAGCGAGCGCCGCACGTCGCCTTTCGAGGGCGAGAGCGCGTTCACGATCGTTTTCATCCATGGCAGAAAGTCAGCGTCGTCGTCATCGTTATCACGTGTAGTGGGTACATTCCACTATACCGGTGGCTATGACGCACAACGCGGGACTAACCCATGCCCTAAGGAGCTTCGCCCCTAAAAAAATTCCCCATCTCCCGCTAAAGGGAACCATGTGTGGATGCGAAGCAGCGGGGAGATGGTTAGCTTGAGCGGGAGAAACGTGGCCGGCTCCCGTTTCGCGGCAGCGGCCCGAGCGCTCATCGCGGCGCTGCACAGGAGAGAGAATGAGGTGCGCGCGCTCCGTCATTTTGATACCGCGGAACTACGGCGGTGCCCCCCAGTGGAGTATGCAGCTGTCGCACCACCTGCCGTGCGCGCCGCTCCGGTAAGGTAGAGGATTCCCAGAGGAGAGAAAGGGGGAGCGAAGGAGAGGAGAGAGAGGGGGAGGTAACGCGCATGCGCTGTGGGCGTGTGGGACGCGGGCGCCGCTCCGTAGAGTAGAGGATTCCTAGAGGAGAAATTTCCCCATCTCCCGCTAAAGGGAAGCATGTGTGAATGCGAAGCAGCGGGGAGGTGGCTGGCTTGAGCGGGAGAAACTTCGCCGCTCCCGTTTCGCGGCAGCGACCCGGGCGCTCATTGCGGAGCTGCTCAGGAGAGAGAATGAGGCGCGCGCGCTCCGTCATTTTCATACCGCGGAACTACCGTGCCTCCCCCAGCGGAGTATGCAGCTGTCACACCACGTGTCGTGCGCGCCACTCCGTAGAGTGAAGGATTCCTAGAGGAGAGAACGGGGGGGGACCGTAGGACAGGATAGACAGGGGGGAGGGGACGCGCATGCGCTGTGGGGGGTGTGGGACGCGGGCGCCGCTCCGTAGAGTAGAGGATTTCTAGAGGAGAGAAAGGGGGGGGAGCACAGGAGAGGAGAGAGCACCTGTCGTGCGCGCCGCTTCATAGAGTCGAGGATTCCTAGAGGAGAGAACGGGGGTGGGGACGCGCATGCGCTGTGGGGGGAGTGGGACGCGGGCGCCGCTCTGTACTGTAGAGGATTTCTAGAGGCGAGAAAGGGGGGAGCGTAGGAGAGGAGAGAGATAGGGGGGAGGGGACGCGCATGAGCTGTGGGGGGTGTGGGACGCAGGAAGGAGGGACGGACAAAGCCTCCGCAAGCACGATTAAGGAATGGAAACAACGGGACGCGGGCGCCGCTCCGTAGAGTAGAGGATTCCTAGAGGAGAGAAAGGGGGGGGAGCTAAGGAGAGAGAGGGGGTGTGGGACGCTGGGTGCGGGAAGGAGGGAAGGACAAAGCCTCCGCAAGCACATGCAAGCAAGATCAAATAATGGAGTCAACGTGGGCGACAGACACCACTGGTAATGCGTCTTATTCTTTTCTTGCACCCACCACATGCATGGCCATTGCTAAACAGCCACTGTGTGCTCTCGTCTATGACCCTAGTGACTATAGTGGTGGTTGAGAGCCTTATTGTACTACAGTGTTCTGGTTCGCATAGTGGGTGCTTCCCTACTTCATGAAAGTCACCGGACGCGGGACGCGGGAGGGATGGACACAGCCCCGAATATAAGATGCTTCGCATCTAAAATGTGGTTGATGCCTGTGATATAGGAATCGGTATAACGCATGAAAGTGGAACGTGTCTTCACAGAAGTGGTTGAATGTGAATTGCACATTGATATTTGGTCTTTAGTGGCTACAGCACCCTTATACATAAGTGCACCCATGTTGACGCCCGGTGACATTTCCCCATGACGATAACCAACGACTCGCGACCGGGATACATTTTACGGAGACTGCATTGCACTCAATGGAGCATCGCGCAAATCACACATGAAGCACAGACGATCGCAAACCGTTCTAGCGAAACCGAACGGGTTTTCAATTAATCGTTCTGTGAAATCATGGTCCTCTGCAGCTAGGGTGCATGATTTATGGGTTGGCGACCGTCCTGTGCATATGCTTGGCATGCGGCGTCGTGTTCGCGAGCAGCGTCCTGCTGGTGGGTCGGTTCCACGAAGGTACGATTATTTGGTCCTGCTTAAGTGTGCGTGCGTGGCAACCAGTTGGGTCGCAATGCACTCAACTTAGCAAACGCGAGAGGCAGAGTTCTCAGTTTGAGCCTTGAGCGCGCGAAGGCCTTCCACTCAACCCCCCCCCCTGGCGTGACCCTCGCTGCACCAAACTGACTTGCGTGACAATCGACCATCGACGCCGTTGTCCTTCAGCGGTGCTTAATGCAGCAGTTCTCGTAGCCGGTGCCATCGCACTCTTATGAACAGTAGGACGGTGGAGAAACACCGTTGGTGCATGTGGAAGCTGCACACGCAAGCACAACGCGAATGACAAATCATGTAACTTACACACTAATACAACGCGAAAGAGAAAGCACGCAAATGCGTCGTCAACGAGTCAAATCAGCAGGTATTCGCAGCCCCCGGATACTCTCAAGTTCCAGCGATCGCCGCAGAGGGCGAAAAAATCGACCGCGGCGAGTTCCATCGAAATGCGCGTATAGTGGAACTACTGACTCCTCTTTTAGCGGTCGGATCAGTTAGGTCGGATTTTCCGTGTTAGGGGCGCTCAACGAGGCCAAATATTTTGATTTAAAATGTATCAAGAGATCGTTAAAATCTTAGTTACCGTGTCATTTTTCATAAAGGAGTAGGGATCGGTTTTCATGTTACTTCTAGAATTACTACAAGAGCTTGATTGTTTGAGTACAAGTATTGAGATAACACTGACGCTCGAAAAGCAGCAGCTCAATGGCATCGGTTGCGTTTCGGTCGGTTATTAAATGCGAAGCATTTCTTAGCGAACTTTGGCGAGTTCGAGCCCCCCCCCCCCCCCTTTGCTCCCCCCCTCTCCCAAAGAACAAACATATTCAAAACACAAAGCATAAATTCCCCCACCTCCCAGCGCCCCTGAAGGTACAGTAAAAAAATTCTGGCGCTGCCCCTGTTTCTCAGGTGTCATTCGTTTGTAATGTCATTTGTTTGCTGTCTAACGGGGAAACTAAATGCCATTCGATGAAAATGAGATTTCCCGTCGAATGAGTTCCCGAAACCCATTCGCATTCGATTTCGGACCGCATGAGTAGTCTCGACGCCAGGGACTTTTAAGGAGATTGCTGTTAACTTAAGTAAACATTACTTTTGTAATTTGTAAATATCTTATTCTTTACTAGATTAGCTTATTACTGGTTTGATGGCATATTATCACGCGCGAAAGTTTCTAAAAGAAAGCTACTCTCAGCTACAGCGCCTGGACGCCGGCCATGTTTCATTTGTGCTCTCTTGTCGTTGCTGCCTGTATCGCGGGTGCTGATCGTCCGATTGCACGTGTTGTGGTGATCCAGGTGGTGACTACGCGAAATTGCTGCCGCCGTCTCATTTCTGCAGCCGGGGAGTCAGTCGTGCGCCCACGCTTCAGAGGGTACCAACGCCAGCTCACATCGTCGGCCACGTTGGTTTTCGAGTGGCTCTTCGCTTGCCTTCGTTTGTGTCGTGCAGCTGTGGCAACTTGTGTAAAACGGCTGAGTTTATATTCTAGGAGCACCTTTTTAGTGATAAAAAATTATTTTATTGCGATAGCAATTATATGGACACTCTCGGCTGGTTTTCGCCATCGGCGTCGCCGTTGCCGTCACGTCCCGTATATTTATATGTATCTACATATTTATAAAAGTCACAAAGAAAAAGCCGGCAGATCCCACGCGCTGTGGGAATCGATGTAATGCGAAGCAGCCAGGAAGGAGCAAATCATGCTTTACATAATTTGCATGTCATGTTTTACATGTTAGGACCTGTCATTTATGTTCGTGATACAGTCATGTCACTCAATACCAAATTTGGTGTATATCAAGCTAACGAAATGGCCGCGAGCGCGCCATGAGCGTGGCATGCAAGTCATGTCGCTCATGACACGTCATGATTTCCATACTGCCACTTGTCATTTATGTTTCTCATACAGTCATGTCACTCAATACCAAATTCGGTGTATCTCAAGCTAACGAAACGGCCGCGAGCACGCCATGAGCGTGGCATGCAAGTCATGTGCCTCATGACATGTCATGATTTCCATATTGCCACTTGTCATTTATGTTCCTCATACAGTCATGTCACTCAATACCAAATTTGGTGTATCTCAAGCCAACGAAACGGCCGCGAGCACGCCATGAGCGTGGCATGCAAGTCATGTCCCTCATGACAAGTCATGATTTCCATATTACCACTTGTCATTTATGTTCGTCATACAGTCATGTCACTCAATACCAAATTTGGTGTATCTCAAGCTAACCAAACGGCCGCGAGTACGCCATGAGCGTGGCATGCAAGTCATGACGCACATGATAAGTCATGATTTCCATATTACCACTTGTCATTTATGTTCGTCATACAGTCATGTCACTCAATACCAAATTTGGTGTATCTCAAGCTAACGAAACGGCCGCGAGTGCGCCATGAGGTGGCATGCAAGTCATGTCGCTCATGACATGTCATGATTTCCATATTGCCACTTGTCATTTATGTTCCTCATACAGTCATGTCACTCAATACCAAATTTGGTGTATCTCAAGCTAACGAAACGGCCGCGAGCACGCCATGAGCGTGGCATGCAAGTCATGACGCACATGACAAGTCATGATTTCTATATTACCACTTGTCATTTATGTTCGTCATACAGTCATGTCACTCAATACCAAATTTGGTGTATCTCAAGCTAACGAAACGGCCGCGAGTGCGCCATGAGCGTGGCATGCAAGTCATGTCGCTCATGACATGTCATGATTTCCATATTGCCACTTGTCATTTATGTTCCTCATACAGTCATGTCACTCAATACCAAATTTGGTGTATCTCAAGCTAACGAAACGGCCGCGAGCTCGCCATGAGCGTGGCATGTAAATCAAATCATGTTGTTCATGACATGCACGTCCTTATTTGCATATTACCATCTGCCATTTATGTTCGTCATACAGTCACGTCACTCAATCCCAAATTTGGTGCATATCAAGCTAACGAAACGGCCGCGAACGCCCCATGAGCGTGGCATGTAAATCATACTTTTCATGACAATTTAGTCATGATTTTCATGATATGACCAGCCATTTATGTTCGTCATACGGTCATGTTATGCCATACCAAATTTGGTATAAATCCCATTAACGATACGGCCAGGAGAGCACAAAGTCGTAGGCGGCTAGATAGATAGATAGATAGTCAGATACGCTCAAACTCGCCGAAGTTTGCTAAGAAATGCTTCGCATTTAAAAATAACTCAGAAAAATGTATCCGACGCGCGGCATCGAACGAGGGACCTCTCGCTCTGCAACGCGCTGCGCTAACCGCTGGGCCACGAAAGCGCACGTCCGTCACCGTTCAAACGGCGAGCTATTTTTATACAGCGTGTTTTCAGCGTCTTTTCAGCATTACCAGTGAGATGGAGCAAAGGGCGCGCTCGGCGGGGCTTTAGCTCGGCTTCCCGCTCGTCGCGACGCTCGCGCTCGCGTACTTTGCCCCGTGGGGGGTAGACGCCCGTGCGCGCGCGCGCTTATCTCGCAGTGCGGGGAGGAATGGTATCTCTTGGGCTTTCGCCAGAACGATAGCGTTCTAGTTACCGAGCGCACGTAGGTCACTTCGTTCGCTGCAGTCCCTCCGAAAAGAGCACGCTTTTCAAACATAGCGAAGTAACAACTGTGACACTTGTTAGTTCGCGCTCGTCTGTACCTGTGAATACGTTTTGTGCGTCGTTTTTGTTTGAGCAGCGCGTTAAGTGCCGAGCTGTGAACGTTTTTAGTTCGCTCTCGTCCTGTGCGTGTTGTTTTCGTGCGTCGTGTGTGCGTGTGCAGCGCGTTGCACGTTTCGACCTGCTTGCCATTCGTCGCTTGACATTCCAATTTGTTGCTATCGCATTGATTGCTTCGCCTTGTGGCGAAACTGTGACTTTTTTTTTTGAGGATACACGCATGTTACATGGAAGTTTTAATAGATTTTTATTGCTCCCAAAGCCCCGGCTCACAAGGGCTAAGGTCATGGTGATCATTTTAAAATGACATTTGTTTTCGTCGTGTGACAGCACGCAGGTAAAATGACATTAGGTCCGCTTAATGTCATTCGGTGTAAATGACATTAGATTTGCCGTTTGACAGGGGTATAAGTGTATTTTAGATGTCTGGAATGTTTTAACGCACAAACTTATATGCACACAAACACAAATACTTGAATGCATAACACCAACGTTTGTTTGTATTACATCCTTAAAGCTTGTTGTATTAGACGCAAGCATACATTACGAGGTTTCTGCCGCTGATGGAGGTGCGCTCCTTTCGATTGATGATTCTCAGCTTTGAAAATGCCCTTTGAACGTTGAAAATGCCCTTTTAAAATCGGAGTTAATTCGGATAAATACAATTTTTCAAAACTTTTACCGGCGATAGTTTATCAAATTTATCCGAAAACTTGGAGCCCTAGTTATCATATACCAATGTTTGCTTCGCATCAGCATGACAACATAGTTAACAGGTCATACGTGGTGTAAGCCAGAACCAGAATGTACGTTTTTTTAAATGCGAAACATTTCTTAGCGAAATTTGGCGACATTTGAGCGTACCTATCCATCTATCTATATCTATCTATCTATCTATCTATCTATCTATCTATCTATCTATCTATCTATCTATCTATCTATCTATCTATCTATCTATCTATCTATCTATCTAGCCGCCCACGACATTGTGCTCTCCTGGCCGTATCGTTAATGGCATTTATACCAAAATTGGTATGGCATAACATGACTGTATGACGAACATGAATGACTGGTCATATCATGAAAATCATGATTAACTTCTCATCAACAGTATGATTTGCATGCTATGGCCGTGGTGCTCCTCCGGCCGTCTCCTTAACTTTATATATCCAAAAATTCGTATGATGAGATAATTCTGCATGACCAACGTCAAAGGTGGTGATATGAAAATGATGATGCGCATGCCATGTACAACATGATTTACATGCCACGATCATGGTGCTCTGACGGCCGTTTCGGTAGCTTCATATAATTCATGTTTTAAAACTATCATGGTTCATGGTTTAAAACTATCGTCTTCCTGTGGTGCTGATGAAATTAATTCCAAGTTCTTGAAAAATACTGCTGTGTACTCCTCTGTATTTCTTATGTACCTTTTCACCCAGTCTATTGAGTGCTCGACTGTGCCTGCAGGTTGGAAGGTGGGGAAGGTGGTGCCTCTGTTTAAATCAGGTGACCCGCATTCCCCTCTCAATTACAGACCCATCTCGCTCACTAGCATTCCTTGCAAAATCCTCGAACATGTCATATTTACTAACCTCGTTTCATTTCTTGAATCCAACGCATTTTTCACTTCATTTCAGCATGGGTTTCGCAAGAATTATTCCTGCGAAACACAACTTGTATCGTTTATGCATAACATTTCATCCTCCTTAGATAAAGGACAGGTTATTGACTGTATTTTTTTAGATTTTGCTAAGGCTTTTGACAAGGTGTCTCACCGCTTACCACTTCTTAAACTCAGTACTCTTAATATTGACCCTAACATCTTGAAGTGGATAGAATGTTTTCTAACTAACCGTACTCAATTTGTAACCGCTAATGATGCCGCATCAGGAGCGTAGCCAGAAATTTTTTTTCGGGGGGGGGGCACCACCTTAATTTCGGGGAGGGCACCTCCGTGAAATGGCCATTTTTCGCTATGTATGCCATGGCGAAAAAAAATTTCGGGGGGGGGCACGTGCCCGGTGTGCCACCCCCTGGCTACGCCACTGTGCCGCATCCCCCCCCACTGTGACGTAAAGTCAGGCGTTCCTCAAGGCTCTGTTTTGGGCCCCTTGCTATTTCGAATATATATTAATGACTTACCTACCGTTATTAATAGTTCCATTAAACTTTTCGCTGACGATTGTGTCGTATACCGTGAAATAACTAGTCTGCATGATAACGTCATTCTTCAGTCCGATTTAGATAACATATCAAAGTGGTGCTTCACAATGGCT
Source organism: Rhipicephalus appendiculatus (assembly GCA_030522465.1). Classification (NCBI taxonomy): domain Eukaryota; kingdom Metazoa; phylum Arthropoda; class Arachnida; order Ixodida; family Ixodidae; genus Rhipicephalus; species Rhipicephalus appendiculatus. Next base: position 28,562 of record JALIZH010032899.1, on the reverse strand, counting down.
AATGTTATTGAATCCCACGAAATGCAAGATTATGTCTGTTTCACGTCGCTCTGATGCATCCATTCCTTTCAGCTATGCTATCAATAACATCAACCTTGAGTACGTAAACTCGTATAAGTATCTCGGAATTCACATAACGAATAATCTTTCTTGGCATACACACATTCAATACATCACTAACAATGCCAATAAATCACTCGGGTACATACGCAGAACTTTTTCTAATGCCCCATGCCATTTCAAAATTGCTACTTTACAAAACACTCATTCGACCCAAACTCGAGTATGCGTCTTCTGTTTGGGACCCCGGTCTAAAAACATTAAAAACCATTATTGAGTCCGTTCAAAATCGATCAGCACGTTTCATTATGTTAAACTATTCCCGCACAGCTAGCGTTTCATTAATGAAATCAGATCTCGGATTACTTGATTTGCAGCTTAGAAGAAAAATTTCTCGTCTATGCCTTTTCCAAAAAACTCTTCACCTGAACAGTTCAATTAAACAGGAGCTCATATCACAACCGTCATACATATCGTCACGTCTTGATCATGAGCATACAGTTTTCACTCCTCTCTGTCGCACTAATGTTTTTTCCGACTCATTTCTGCCAAAAACCAGTGCCGAGTGGAACCACCTTCCCTCCTCCATCGCCTGCATTGAAGACGCATCATCATTCAAAGCTGCACTGACAGATTATGTTATGTGCCTTAAATAACTTTTTGTTGTTAAAACATGTATTCTCACTGACTTGTATTTTTATGTTCTATTTTTACTGCATTTTTTTGTTGTATTACCCACCCCCCTCTGTAACGCCTTTATGTGCCCTGAGGGTAATCGAAATAAATAATCGAAATCGAAATAAATATACACCAAATCTGGCATTGCGTGATGTGACTGTATGACGAACATAAATGACAAGTGACAATATGGAAATCATCACATGTCATGTGCAACAAGACTTGCATGCCCGCTCATAGCACATAGCACGCTCGCGGCCGTTTTGCTGGCTTTATATAGGACACCAAATTTGGTATGGCGTGATGTGACTGCATGACGAACATAAATGACAAGTGGTCATATGGAAATCATCACATGTCAGGTGCAACATGATTTGCATGGCCGCTCATAGCACGCTCGCGGCCGTTTCGCTGGCTTGAGATACACCAAATTTGGCATTGCGTGATGTGACTGTAAGACGAACATAAATGACAAGTAGTAATATGGAAATCATGACATTTCATGTGCAACATGACTTCAATCAGCAACTGCTATCAGGGCTGTGATAGATTTTCTTAAGACTACAGGACTGGACAGCGTACTTTAGCGAAACCATTATGTTACGTGGTTTTTGCATGTATACTCAGCCTTCTTCTCTCCCCATCATCATCCCTCATCACTCTTTTTTCTCCCCTTTCCCTTAACCCCAGTGCAGAGTAGCAGGCTGGAGCGCACTAGCTCAGGCCGACCTCTCTGCCTTTCAATAAATTATCTCTCTCTCTCTCTTTCATATCACGCTCATGGTGCACTTGCGTCCAGCTGGCTAGCTTGATATACACCTAAATGGGTATTGCGCGGTCTCTGCCGATTATATGAGCAGGTGATCGCCAACCCCCCTGTGCCAATCGCCCTGTCGCCACCACATCAGCGCCCTGCGGACGTCCATCTGTCGCTCGGTAGGTCAACCAAACGGCGGATACCAGCGGCTGCCCTGCGGCAGGCCGCTGCCTGCAAGCTCCACGAGCAGCTGGACGGAAGACTGCTGGTGTTCACGGATGGATCAGTTCGGGCTGACGGATCCGCCGCTGCAGCGTGCACCATCCCGGCTAGGGCAGTGAACCGACAATGCCGGCTCCCCTTCCCTGCGAGTTCCACCGCGGCAGAGCTGGCGGGCCTCCATCTAGCCGCCGATGCTTTGGCTGAGGACCCTCCTGAGCAACCAGTGGCAGTGCTCTGCGACTCGAAGCCAGCGCTGCAGAGCCTCATGAACAACCGACGATCCGGGCTTACCGGGTCTTTGCTCAGTTCAAAGTTCTCTGCATTGGCTGCTGCAGGGGTTTCCGTCTCCTTTCATTGGATGCCGGCTCATGTGGGAATCTCCGGTAACGAACAAGCGGACACCCTTGCTACAACAGCCCACCACCCTGGCGTGCCGCTTACACGAGCAGTTGCTGCCTGTGATTTTTCGAGGCAGCGTCTGAGACAGCTGCTCACAACCCTTCACCCGGATGCCCGAGTGGCCAATGGCAAAGGCCCGAAGCCTCTTCCCGAGGGCGGCCTTACTAAGCGGGAGCGCGCCAGCCCTTCTTCGCCTCCGGACGGGCTCTGTGTGGACAGCGGCGCGCTTGTTCTCCAAGGGACGCTCCCCCTCACCGGCCTGCGAACGTTGTGGCGACGACGAGACCCTTGAGCACCTTCTCTGTGGTTGCCCAGCGCTGGCGCAGGAACGCTCAAGGCTTACCACCGCCTACAGACAACAGGGACTCCCTGCGACGACCGCAGACGAACTGCTGTTCCCATCGCCTCCCAAACTCCGGGCTCTCCAAAGCCTCTTGGAGTTTGTGGAGGTGACTGGGATCACCACCTTCCGTTGAGCGCCCAGTACTTGCTGGCATCACTTCACCATCGGCCTCCCCCATGATTGGACGAGACCCTGTCCGTTTCTCTTTTTCTTTTTCTACTATCTTCTTTATCTCCCACTTCTCCTTCCCCTGACGCTGCGCCGTGCTCCCTATTGGGCTGCAGAAATAAGCGTTATTTCCTTAATAAAATCACTACTACTACTATTGCGCGACGTGACTGTATGACGAACATAAATGTCGGCAGGTTTCTCTGGCTGCGCATATGAGTTCCGTCGCGCCATTCAGTCAGTGACGGCATAAGAGACGCCTGGAGAACTTAACACCCGGGAAAGACTTCTGACGGAAGAAGACTCACCAGCACCCTGTGCGACTGTTCGATTTCTCGGGATTTATCATTGCCGCACGGTCGTCCATATGCCAGCTATTGTTTACCTTTGAACCTATGTTATAGTCAGCCGCTATTAGCCTATGCTTCTGAACTGTCAAAGATTTGCCGTATGCGGGCTGTCCTAATTATTGTACACGTTGTTTATTTCTCGCAACTTGCATTGTGGCTTAATCACTCATAGGTCTTACGCAAATGTGCGCTAGTTGATTTTTACAACGAAGGCTGTGGTGCGATCACATCAACAGCCGATTTTGGTGGAGCAGTTGTGCGTCGCCGCTGATTTCGTTGTTTTTGTAGTCTTCATTTGGAAGCATGTCTACGCATGGTTTGTCCGAGCAGTGAACTATATTTTCTAGAAGAAAATGTAGCTATAGCAATTTGAGCTGCTAATGTGCACCGACTAGCGGGGGTTGCATTCCTCTGTGGATAAGGAAGCGGAAAAGGGTGGGGGGGGGAGCGCACCTTTGATTTACTTAATCACTGTGCCCTCAAAGATGCTGTACTGTATTTTAGTGTCACCGGTGTGCTGACATTTCAGAATTACTCCATTGGAACAGACTATATAGAGCACTGCACGGGCCTTGTTTCTCGACCGGGGCACGGCCCGAGTCCGGCACTCGTTGAAGTTTAACCCGCCCGAGATCGGCCCGGTGGCTCAAAAGCGAAACCCGGGCCCGGCCCGAACCCGAGAAAAAATTTCACCTACCCGGCCCGGCGAGGCCCGACCAGAGATCGGGCCCGACAGGGGCCCGAGCCAATAATATAGGAGGCGGTGCCCGAGCATGGTATCAACATCAAGGCGTTTTAAGTAGCAAATACCTAGGTTTCGTTCGCGTATGCGGCGCTAACAAGTATGCTTTAATGTAGGGTAATTACTTGTACAAAAGGGCCTCACATTCTTAATAGTTGAGCGGACATACTGGATACGATGAGCAGTTATTTGGCAGCGTTTTACTGTGCATATTGTGGGCATTTGTGATGTACTTCTTCCTCACCTGTGCATTATCATAATCATCATCATCCGTTTGTCACTCTGTCCTCATCGTCACCGTGTCATTCTCATCATCATCGAGTGTGTGCGCGCTCTGCCCGTTGGCTTCCAAGACCTCGCGTCTAATAAACGTCGTGTTCAACCAAGACGTCATACGTGGTGGAGGTGGATTTTCGGTCCTCGGTCCTCTCCCAGCCCGCTCTACCCCCTGGAGCTTCGTTCAGGCCGTCGCTTGCGCCCACTGTCCGGCAGCATGTCGCAAAACGAGCCTGCCGGTGCTGATGCCATCTCCACCCTGCCGCCGCAAGCTGCGCCTCCTGTTTTCATACACGGGCAACAGCGCGACCCCCCGCTTTTTGCTGGTCATCGTGGAGAAGACGTCGAGGACTGGCTCGATGACTACGACCGCGTGAGTGCTGCTAATCGGTGGGACGAGGCCGCAAAACTGCGTTACGTCCCTTTCTACCTGACCGGCGTTGCGAAGACATGGTATTTCAACCATGTCATTGACTTACCCGACTGGGCGACCTTCCAGCAGCAGCTCCGTCATGTTTTTGGCACACCCGCCGTTCGGTCTGCAGTCGCGAAGAGGACTCTCGACACTCGCCAACAACATCCCGGTGAGTCGTACACATCGTACATCGAGGAAGTCCTTGCGCTCTGCCGGCGTGTTAATTCGTCCATGCCGGAATCGGACAAAGTTCGCCACATTTTGAAGGGCATAGGGGCTGTTGCATTTAATGCCCTCGCTGCTCAGAACCCATGTACCGTCGCTGACGTCGTCACGACATGTCAGCGCCTCGATGCCCTGGACTCGGTTCGTCTCCAACCAGACATTGGCGAACACCACTCTGCGTCTTCTAAACATCTCCGTGACCTCACAAGGGACATCATACGTGAAGAACTACAGGCGATGGGCTTCTCACATCCTTCACCGTGTTCTACACAGTCTTCTGGAGCGGCCTTGCGCGACATCATCCGGGAGGAACTCACATCCATGACCTCCCCTGCGCACGTGCAGCCACCTGCTCCTAGGCCCATACCAACGTACGCCCAAGTTGCTGCCGCGTCTCCCAGCGACATGAACACGTCGTTGCCGCTACCATCATACGCGTCGCTTGCTGCCGCGCCCCCGGTCAACTTCCGTTCGGTGCCACCAGACCCTTCGTGAGCCCACCTGACCGCACTATCTCCAGGTGCTCCGAACGCCTTCTACTCACCACCCTGGCGTTCGTCCCGCCCAGTATGCTACTACTGCGGGTATCGTGGCCACATATCTCGTTTCTGCCGAAAGCGCCAGCAAGATGAGCGTCGAGGTTATGACATGCGTGAACGAGATTTTTCCGCTGGGGCCTCTTATCATGGTCAACGGTACTCGTCGCCTCCCCACCGGTCTCCATCTCCGCCCGCATTGAATGCTTCGCGGAACAGACCGATCTGCACGACCCCGCTCACTTTCGCCCTATCGCCGCTCCTCTTCTCCACTTCGGCCTGCCTCATTCGCCACTGCTAATCAGTCGGAAAACTAGGTGATGCAGTTTTTGGAGGACAAACTGCATTCCAAATTAGGACTGAAATTCCTCCATCAGGCCCGTGCAACATGGTTTTTGTGGTTGTGGAAGGAGTGCATGTCGATGCTTTGGTGGACACGGGCGCGACATTTTCTGTTATACGTGCTGATTTGTGTCGACGTCTGAACAAAGTGATGACGCCTTACGATGGACCCACATTAGTTGCTGCCCAGGGGAACACCATTCGCCCTTCCGCTTATTGTACTGCTCGTGTTTTTATAGACGGTATCCGTCGTCATATACAGTTTGCTGTCCTGTCCCGTTGCTCACACAGACTGATTTTAGGGTGGGATTTTCTGTCATCTGCTTCAGCGGCTATTTGTTGTGGACAACGCGTCGTCCACCTGACTGACACCGACTACATGCTCGACGACGACACCCAAAAGCCACTTCGTCTGATCGCTGCGGAAGACACCGAACTGCCGCCACTTCAAGAACAAATTGTCACCATTACGTCCAACGACATCGACCACGGCGACGTGTTGGTCTCCCCTTCATCTCTTTGCGCTCGTAAAGGCATAGTTCTTGCGTCCGGTGTCGTTCGTTTACGCAATGGGTCTGCACTCGTCACCGCCGTGAACTCTACATCGGAGAAGATTCTACTTCCACAGAGCACTACGGTGGCCTGTGTCGTCGATCACGAGCCTGTATTCGTCACGCCACTTCAAGCCGTCGCATCCAAAGATCCTTCCAATCGTGAGCATGCTTCTTCCTCCACCTTTACCGCCGCCATCAGCAACGACTTGACAGCTTCACAGACGCAGCCGCTGCTTGCATTGTTGCAGAAACACGCAAGTTCTTTCGATGTTTGCTCTTCTACGTTGGGCCGCACTACCACTACAGCTCATCGAATTCAAACAGTTGGGACGTCTATTGTACACCGCCGGCCCTATCGCGTATCTCTAGCTGAGAGAAAAATTATAGAAGAAAACGTTGCCGACATGCTCAAACGGGAGGTCATCCGCCCCTCATCTAGCCCCTGGTCGTCACCTGTTGTTTTGGTCCGTAAAAAGGATGGCTCTGTGCGCTTTTGCGTGGACTACCGGGCGCTCAATAAGATCACTCGCAAGGACGTGTACCCCATGCCACGCATTGACGACGCCCTTGATTCCCTACAAGGCGCGGAATACTTTTCGAGCCTCGACTTGCGTTCAGGGTACTGGCAAATTCCCATGCATGAAGACGATAAAGAGAAGACAGCGTTCGCCACCCCCGACGGGCTATACGAATTCAATGTGATGCCTTTCGGGCTGTGCAACGCGCCCGCGACTTTTGAGCGCATGATTGACACCGTGCTGCGCGGCCTGAAATGGAAAACTTGCCTTTGCTACCTGGACGACATCGTTATCTTTTCCTCAACGTTTGCTGAGCACCTACAACGCTTGGATGAAGTTTTGACGTGCATTGCCGGCGCTGGTCTCCAACTCAACACCAAGAAATGCTGTTTCGCCAGCAAGTCTATCAAGGTCTTGGGACACGTCGTCAGCAAGGATGGAATTCGGCCAGACCCTGACAAGATTGCTGCGGTCCTTCGCCTTCCGCGCCCCGAAAGGCCGAAGGAGTTACGGAGTTTCCTCGGCCTCGCCTCCTATTTTCGTCGGTTTATCCAGAACTTCGCCTCAATAGCTGCTCCACTACACCAGCTACTTGCTTCAGACGTCCCTTTTCTGTGGTCTGAAGAATGTCAGACGGCATTCGACCTGTTAAAGGGCGCCCTCACCGTCCGAGCCTGTACTCTGCCATTTTGACGAAGCCGCACCGACTATCCTACATACAGACGCTAGCGGCCGCGGTATTGGAGCCGTTCTCCTGCAACGCGACAACTCTTCGCTAGAGAGAGTTGTTGCATACGCCAGTCGCGTACTCACCGCTGCCGAGAAGAACTACACGATAACTGAACAGGAATGTTTGGCTGTGGTTTGGTCGGTGCAGAAGTTCCGTCCCTATCTCCACGGCCGTCACTTTACAATCGTTACGGACCACCATGCCTTCATGCTGGCTTTCCACTCTAAAGAACTTGTCCGGACGCTTGGGTCGGCGGATTCTACGCCTGCAGGAGTATGACTTTGACATAACTTACAAGTCTGGTAGAAAACATCAAGACGCCGACGCTCTTTCTCGCTGCCGGCTTCCTCCTACTCAGCTCGGCGTTGGCGAGAGCTCGGCCGTCACTTCTACCGCAGTTCCTACGCTCGCCTCAATAGACCAACTGTTTTCGGACGACGAGCCAACATTTAGCTCCCGCCAGCTGTCCGATCCATACTGCAGGCGTATTATGGACCGCCTCTCGGGAGCTTCCCATCCACCTAACGCGCGACTTCGTCGTCAACTCCTTGCAATTTAAGCTGGAAAATGGCGTTCTCTACCGCCACATTTATCATCCTGACGGTCAACGGTGGGTTCCTGTGCTACCACGCTCTCTACGACTTCATGTGCTTGAAGCCTTTCCACGATGACTTGACTGCTGGCCATCTTGGTTTTCAAAAAACTCTTGACCGCATTCGATGTCGTTTCTACTGGCCTGGCCTTTCTACTAGCGTAGCGCGGTACGTCGGTTCCTGCTTCCCATGCCAACGTCGTAAACTCCCAACATCTGGCCCTGCCGGACCTCTGCAGCCAATTCCGTGCCCCGCAATGCCATTCGAGGTTGTAGGTGTCGACCTTTACGGGCCTCTTCCCATCACACCTACTGGCAAACGATGGATAGTGACCGCCGTAGACCATCTGACGCGCTACGCTGAGACAGCCTCTGTGATTACTGGATCAGCTGCGGAAGTCGCTGACTTCGTTCTTCACGCTATAATTCTGCGTCATGGGGCTCCTCGTGTACTGCTTAGTGACCGTGGAAGGGTGTTCCTGTCACAAATATTAAATGAAGTACTGCGCGCTTCTGGCACTACTCACAAGACAGCTTCAAGTTACCACCCTCATACCAACGGTCTCACCGAGAGATTTCATCGCACTCTTGCTGACATGATAGCCGTCTACGTCCAACCAAACCATAAAAACTGGGATACCCTTCTACCATTCCTCACCTTCGCCTACAACACCGGCCGTTCAGCGCACAACCGGCTACTCGCCATTCTACCTCGTTTACGGACGTGTCCCTACTACACTTCTCGACGTTTCCTCCTTCAACAGCAATGTTAACTCATCTCAGTCTTCCAGCCAAGAATACATTTCCCGACTGGCCCAGTCTCTCCATCAAGCTCGCATGAACACGGAAGCGAGACAACAAGAGCGGAAGATTATTTATGACGCATCCCATCGCGTTGTATCTTTCCGACCGGGTGACGAAGTGCTGCTTTTGACTCCTATTCGCACCCCTGGTCTCTGTGACAAGTTTCAACCACGCTTCATCGGGCCGTACATAGTTCTGGAGCAGACTTCGCCTGTTAATTACCGCGTGACACCACTTGTCGCCTCAACAGACCGCCGTCACCGCAGTACAGAGACTGGGCACGTTTCTCGCATGAAAACCATTCACGCGACGTTCCTCGTCATTTTGACATGCGGCGGCCAGGATGTCCGCTTCCACGTGGGGGGGAATTAGTGTGGGCATTTGTTATGTACTTCTTCCTCACCTGTGCATTATCATAATCATCATCATCCGTTTGTCACTCTGTCCTCATCGTCACCGTGTCATTCTCATCATCATCGAGTGTGTGCGCGCTCTGCCCGTTGGCTTCCAAGACCTCGCGTCTAATAAACGTCGTGTTCAACCAAGACGGCATAATATTTTAAATGCGAAGCATTTCTTTGCGTACTGTAAGCACTTTTGCGTTTCTATCTACGTATCTATCTATCTATCTAGCCGCCTACGTCTGGGTGCTCTCATGATGGCCTCCTTAACTTGGGGTAGACCAAAATTTGTATGGGAGGGTAAGAGGTATTGACGAATATGTCTGGCTGGTCATGACATGAATAACTTGAAAATCCCTTCGCGTATGTCGTCAAACTCATTCCTCAAGACACAAGTGGCTCATACCCGTATACCACGGGCCGCGCAATGCGGGTATGCGCCACCGGAGTTTGAAAATTTATATCTACCCAGGAACGGCGAGAACAGGCACTGGTAATTTAAATGCGAGAGCGTTAGGAGCATAGCTCGGCGAACTCACTCATGAGTTGACTCACTCGGGCTCACTCAGACTCAGATCAAGCCGTGAGTCTGAGTCTGATTGAGTCCGGGTGAGTAATAGTTTGGTGAGCTTGAGTCCGAGTGAGTCCGGTTGAAGAAAATTTTCGTGAGTGTGAGTCCGAGTGAGTCCGGCTCAGGAAAATTTCGGTGAGTCTGAGTCCGAGTGAGTCCGGCTCAGGAAAATTTCGGTGAGTCTGAGTCCGAGTGAGTCCAAAGATCAAGATATATTTTTTTGAGCGAGTCTGAGTGAGTTCCACTTCGTTTTGCCGCCCTATGGTCCTATCTAATCATCTTAAACACTACTATCAGCCTTACCTAGAATCACGTTCATACTCACGTCTACTCACACGTATTCCAAAGCAGTACCGTTCATACACCATTTCAATACTGATTGATCAGACGCGTGAATTACGCAGGGGAGTGCCCCCGCCAACCCTTCCTGGGAAGTTCTTGATAAATATGTATTTCATTGTCGTCTCTTTCCAAAAAAATGTCCTAACTGGTTGGTAACCATTTATAACTTGCATTCGGAGACAGTATATCAAAAGGTGCCAAGAAGAGCACCGATTACGTGAGATATTGCTGTGAAAGAGCATTGACACCATTGTCGAAAAAGCTAATTCTAGGCTCACGGACTCGTGAGTCGACTCACTCGGACTCACTAAGACTCACATGAAGCCATGAGTCTGAGTCTGAGTGAGTCCGGGTGAGGAATACTTCGGTGAGTTTGAGTCCGAGTGAGTTCGGTTGAAGAAAATTTTCGCGAGTGTGAGTCCGAGTGAGTCCGATTCAGGAAAATGTTGGTGAGTCCGAGTCCGAGTGAGCCCTAAGCGCAAAATATATTTCATGAGTGAGTCTGAGTGAACTCCAGAAATTTTGCCGACCTGTGGTTAGGAGAAACTGAAATCGGTGGCGTTGACACTGGTAATTTAAAGGCGACAGCGTCAAGAAAAACGAACATCGGCGGCGTTGACGCGAGGTATACAAAGAAAAGAAATCAGAGTCCCAGCAGGAATCGAACCCAAGCATTCTGCGTGGCAATCGAGCATTATACCACAGAGCCACGTCAGGTCTCAAAACTGCTTTGGAAGAACACCCTGTGCAGGCGTAATATTGGTGAAATGTATATTGGGATTGCAGTGCTGGCTATCTAATTTTATAAACATTACATACGTACTCCGATGACGAAGGAGTCATGTCGGGTACAGCCACTTGTATACTTAAGCGCCATCCACTGTAGTTGGTTTACGTAGCACTATCCAGGGCTATCATCCTAGCAAGCAGAATCTCTTCTATCAGCTTACGGCTTCTGGTTTTGGCAATACCCATGTTTCTGTTGGCATCGTTACACAACTGTAAACAACTGGTTATATGAAACATATGCGACTGTTCAACATGTCTGTGCGTGCAACATTTGTACATATCTTCAGCGCCAGTTCATAACGTTTCGCTCAATAAAACAATTACAACCCAGTCATCTTACCTCCGGATGCTTCGCATAACATCAATTCCCATAGTACTTAGGATCCGCCTAATTTTTTTCTTCAAATACAATGGGAATCGTCATGGGCGTTTGGCAGCAGATATTGTTGCAACAGAACAGATTTGCAGCATACGTTCAGTTTGAACAGGTAGCGCAACAAGAACACAGGAGACAGAGAACAGAAGCCGGCTCTCTTAAGTTTGTTCTTATTGCGCTTTGTAATTAATTTAAAGCATGCTCTACCATCAAAGTCCATCAGGCACCCTTCTGGATATGTCGCACCTGTCTTCATCGTATTAGCGTCTTGCCACGGCAGGACAAATAGAGAAAAAAAGAAGTCAAATTTATTACCTTTGGGGTAAATAAACTAACCTAGACAAACGTTATGATGAAGCACGTGCACCGCGTGTACTTTTCGAAATACGTATAAACAGCCGAACGGTTGAAAGAAAACTACAGTAAAAGCTCGTTAATTCTGTCTTCATCGCACAGGTAAAAACGTCCAAATTCAGCGAATGCGGAATTATAAAAAAATATCAAGACAACAATAAACAAGAGCCTCTTTCATCATTGTATTTTAATTTTCTTGATAAATACGTAAATCCAGTGCTTATTTTGCATAGGAGCTGCATAAAGGCCGCAATTTTCATCATTGGGGCTTGGTTGAGAGGTGACTGCGGCTCAAGGCCACCTTTATTAAGCGAGAATGTGCTGTAAACCAATCCCTTATAACGTACTGCCTCTACCAACAACACCACGTGCATGTTACGATAATTTTTTTCGCTGAAAAAATGGCCGGCGCCTGATTGTTCGTCCATCATAATGCAACAGGCGAGTTTTATGCCAGCGTACGGAGTGCATGTCACAGCATGCCATCATGTGACATTGTGCGCGCATCGCCCGGAATCAAAACGAAGCTGCTGAGTGCAGAGTCCATTGTCGACGAAACGATGGTCGCTAAAGGCATGAATATAGCGTCCACAATTCCGAAGGGACGCGCGCGGCCTACGTCCAGATTCGAAGCGAAGCTACCGAGCACCGCAAGCACAATCATGGATGGCGACTACCTAAAAGGATGCTGTGAAAATGAACGCACTGCTTGTCGTAGCTTTAACACCAATCGATATGACTCGTTGATCGATAGCACCGACGCAGTTCGCATGCGCCGTGTAAAATGGAAAACAAAACAAGTTTGGTGCAGCTGCTGAAGCCTTGGTTGCACACAACGTGATTGTGGTTAGATTGTGTATGGCGACCACGCCTTTCTGAAGGCCCACGGTTTTTTCCATTGTGCGCGAACGTCGTTTTCACTCCTCTGCGTCGCAAATCGGCGGCCCCGCAAATCCGAAGATCGGCGGCCCCGCAATCCAAATCCGAAATCTGGCGGCCCCGCAAATCTGACGATCGTCCAAATTAACCCGGTTACGGCAAAATATGACGGAAATCAATGTTCAATAGTTTGATGCACTGTTGTACACGTTCCTCGAAAACAGTAACGAAAGTTCGTTCCTCGTTCCTTCCCAGTTTTGGAACTAGTTCCCGTTACAAGTTCCTGGAATGCGAAAGGAAGTCGTTACAGTTACATTTCGAAAATTGGAACGTGTCGTTACATTAAAGTTACATCTCAGCTCTCAATCAATATATAGTGTCGGATAATCCCAAGGCGAAATAAAGTGAGAAATTTAAAGCTCACTTCTAGTTACAGAGAGCGAAGGCTTGGAATGAAAGAAAGACCACTAGAAGGAAGACGCTCGACTTACAACTCTAAGTGGTCTAAGTCTTCTTCTAAGTGGTCTTTCTTTCCTTCCAAGCCTTCGCTCTCTTATGCCAAATGTCGAACCAACTAACCCCATGTATTATACAAATTTGATATCGCCGACAACAGATTATATGTAGATAAAATGAATATAAATAAACGCTCCTGCACAAACGTTTTTAGAGACCAGCAGCCCTACTACAGAAATGTCTAACTTCAACTTTCGTGCTCGTCTATTACAAGCCCAACACATGTTGCACTTTCCACGTCGGTATTCAAGTGGGCAGGAAGTATACTGCCCTTCAGGTACTTAAATAGATATTTACACAGATGCACTAATATAATTAAATTTCTTGCGCAGGAAACAGCATCGAAAGGAACAATACTTGGTCGTTTAATGGGTGCTCATTCAATATTTCAGTATGAGTAAAAAATGATGTCCAGGATACGCATATAGGAACTCAGTAAAGTCCCCGGTTCGCAGTCAGCGAACATATTTCTGTATATTTCTTTCTCTGTCTTTCTATCTTGTTCTTTTTCTTCCCTTTCTTTTTCTCTATTTTTCTATTTCTCTTTTTCCCTATGTCTTTCTTTCTCTATCTCTCTCTCTTTGCAGTCGTTCTCTCGCCTTCTTTTTTTTCTTTCTTTGTTCCCTTTCTAATTATGTATTTCTTTCTATCTCTGTCTTTCTTTTTATGTACTAGTTCTCCCCTCATCCTTTCCCTCCTCTTCCCCCCTAACTTCCATTTCCCACCCCCCTTGCTATCTGCTATACTACACGAGGCTATGCTAAGCTATGCTCTGCTATAGTATGCACGCTTTTTTGCAGAGAAACGAATATTCATTAGTTTCCTCAACAGCCCACTTCATCAGGATGGTCACTCAGCTAACAGATGTATACGAGCAAATGGAAAGTCGGCCAGAATGGTATATTGCATTGGCGAGGTATTTATCTTTACCGCCGTTGTAGTGTATAATCGGAAAAGGCCGTTAGTTGATGTACTCGCTCTAGAGTTGAATGCGAATTCTTGAGTGCTATGTGTTCGTCATTGTGCCGCGATACGAGCAGCATAAACATGCGAGTCATCTGTCTGTATTGAATTGCGTCCAAACGCCATCTGTCCAAGCGTCCAAGCTCCACCTGTGTTGAATAAATACCATGAAAGAAGAAAAAAACTAGATACCCGAGTTGTTACGACGCTAACTTCCGAGTCGCGGGTACGTGGGCTCGAATCTCGCCTCGCCATCAATTTTTCGCGCCAAGAATTTCTCTATCTCTTTCTCTTTCCCTCTCTCTCTCTCTGTACTAGTTCTCTCGCCCATCAAAGTTTGTGCATCCCACGCCGGACAAATCAGCACACGTGTTCTGGGAGGGAAGCAAAAGAGGACGAACAGGCTGGAGAGAGCTCGTTCCGGTTCATGATCATGGTAACTTACTTTCTATATATGTGACACGCGGCGAACCTCGAGCATGACAGCTCAGTTGTAAAAAAAAAAAAAAAACTGTTCCTCTCGCACGTGTAGGTCTCGGCGTAGCGTGCTTCTCTGTGCCCCCCGGCGGGCTCTTTGAAGCGAAAACCAGGATGCACCATAGTCACGTGATAGGCGAGCGGTACATTTTTCGCGCCTCGCACAGTCGCCCATCCGCCCTGTGCTGCTTGATCTGCCGCTCGCGCGAACCTGCTCAATGCCGTGGAACGTTTACAAAAGTAACGCTTGTTCCCTCTGCCGTTCCTTCGGAAACGTAACGAGTTGCCGCTACACTTCCACCGATCCTGAATTGAACGGTGGCGTTCCTTCGTTCCTCCCAAAAGGAACTAGTTCCCGCAACGTCGTTACTTGGAACGCCGTTCCGTACAACACTGGTTTGATGCCATTAAACAACACATATGCTTGCCGACACCAGAGAACACTTCCCAATTATCCGATTTTTCGAATAAACGAGAGTCAAATTAACGAGTTTTTACTCTATTTGTTACATCATTTTTTCCATATATCACACCACCGCTTGTATATGACGTCTATAGGGCCGAAGCACTTGTATCTTTATTGTTTGTTGCATTTCTTGTTGCCTTTACTTCTATTTTATTAGTCACCCACCTCTGCAATGTCTTTGGCCTTGAGGGTATCAATCAATGAAGATGATATAAAACAGATTTTGTGGCATAGTTTACAGTTCACTTCCACACATGTTATTGCGCGAACAGACAAATTATCAAGAGGTTCCGACTGTAAGCACGCTATGCTCTCTTGCTTCAAATATCCTGCCGCGCTACGGTTTCTTGAACTTCTTGCGCTAGCCGCAGGGGCTAACGGAACCTGCCTTGCGTTGTCGGCAGTCGTAGTTTCCAGACATCCCCCCACTGGAGCAAACTTCGGACGTCTTTACGTACTTTTTCAGAATGAGCATAGCCTGAGCATAGCTTTTAAGAATGAGCATTAAACATAGAGCATAGCTCTATGTTTAATGTGTATTTCCATGTAGGCACAGCCGTCTCTTTCTGGTACATGGTCGCGTGACTCAGTGGCGTAATTCTTTGGAATGGGTAGTATGGAAAGATCTTGCGTAAAATGTGGACCTTACATCAAGCTTCTGAATGAATGTCTATAAAACTCTAATAATAATAATAACAATATTCGTTGGGGTTTAACGTCCCAAAAGCGCAATATGATTATGAGGGACGCTGAAGTGGAGGGCTTCAGAAATTTCGACCACCTGGGGACCTTTAACGTGCACAAGGACCTCAAGCATTGTCATCTGCATCGAATATGCAGCTGCCGCGACCGGGATTCGATACCGCGACCTTCGGGTCGGCATTCGAGCGCCATAACCACTAGACCATCGCGGCGGGTGTCTATAAAACTCTGAGAAGGAAGAAATATTATTAAGAGATAGCAGCACTGAAATACTCTTCGTATTGGGCGCTAGCTTGCGCCACCTTGTTCAGAAGTTTGAACATTTTTACACTTGCCTGCATACTCAGCTTCCCCGCCTTGGTGATGAAACACGAAGTTTCCAATCACGGAGAGGCTGCCCAATCAAACCGTCAGATAATCCTTGCTCACTGATCTAAGCCAACGCGGTGCTGCACTTCTGTAATGACCGACCAGTCTCCAATTAAAGCGGCTGTGGCACTTTTCGCCGACAGGGACGGTATTACCGTATTTTCTGTGCTGTAAATCAGCAGTGCTAGATAAAGCATCTAATATCAATACAACGGGTAAGCGTTAAATGCGAATGTTTAGTGACTCATGTAAATATAAGGGAAATCGTGTGCATTTCACAGCGGAACACAATGAACCATCACCCGCCTATCCACACATTGGGATGACCAACGATCGTGGTCAATATATGATAGTATTAGAACAATCGAAAAATAGTAATAGTATCCATTTAACTACAAAAGGTTGCCAGGAAAATGTAGAGATTTTTTTGGAAAAATGAAATCAATAGGAACATGCTCAATTTCCTCGAAATGCAAAAATTTCCCTTTCCCGGCGATCATACGCCTATGTTATCCGAGCCTATACCCGACGGACGCGTGTAAAGCGCGCGGAGAAAGATTCCCACTGCGGCATATGCTTTGGGAAATGTGCCGGGAGAGTTAATATCGCTGCCGCCGCTCACTACGCGACGCATGTTAGGCAGGGACAAATTCCGAGACCAAGTCTTTGCTGATACCACCGCGCGAGGGCAGGGGCCGGCCGCCGCCGCGGCTGCGGTCACTACTGAGGATCGGCTGCATGGGCGTCGCGGCCGCTAGCCTTCGTTCTTTTGGCTGCATGTGGCCTGAATTCGCTTTGTCGCAATTACGAAGTTCAGCAAAGGCTCAGCAGTTACGCTTCACCACCTTGACCTTTTTAGGCTCACGAATTCAAATAGGCTCCCGAAGTTCCCAACGGTTCATTATTTTATCCGAAACAGAACGAAAACGCAACAATAAACGAAGAGAGAGAGAAATATTTTAATGAATAGCTGGAGATGTTTGTCTGGCTTTTCGCCTGACATGCTACTCCAGGGGCTGGGTGATGATTATGATATATACACTGATACACTGTTTAACAATAAACAAAGCCACAAGTGCGTTCGAAGCCGGAAGCACGAATACTAGGCAAATTTGTGTACTACCCATCATTCCCATGGTGGCTGAACGATCACAGCGCCAGAGTCCCCTCTAGTTAATTCTAGGAAACTCTATGGGAGGCGGCACCCACCAGCGACAAGCTTTCCGACCAGCTTTGGGACGTCCGGCAAGCCGAAGATGCCGCCCGGGTCCAAGGACTTCGCGCCTGCACCTAAGGCACCGCCATCATCATCGACGGAGGGTGGGAAGGGACAGGGGTCAATCTCTTCCCCCCCCGCCTCGATCGAAGGAAACTGCCGGACTTCAAATAAAAATTAAGTTTATTCATTCATTCATTTCCCACACGCACCCAAAACTTACCTTAATCTAGGAAATTTCCCTCAAATTGGCAGCCCTGACTCCCGTGTACAGGGCTGGTCAAAAGTTCCCAGGCTACTATCCCATGTATTCATATGGCAGCGTGGCATGGGACTTCTGAACCACCACCCCCCCCCCCCCCCTGAACATTGAAATATCAGTGCACGTTAAACAACCTTAGTCAAAATGAATCCGGGGTCGCCAAAAACGGTGTCCCCCCATAACTAACGCGTTGTTTCGGTGCGTAAAACCCGGCAATGGAGAAACACATGCACAGATTAAACAAAGCTGTAAATGAGAGCCGCAAGTCGAACGCAGACTATGCGACGCGAAATATTCTATTCCTCATCTGTAACATCTGCGAAGGAAACAGCGCCGTATCTTGCCACATCGATGCCACATCGTCTGAAGCGTTGCGCGCACACGGCGACGAGTAGCGACGCGTATGCAACGAACGCGCCCTCAGCATCCTCAGCTTACTGTCAGAGCTACTAGGTGGCACTTGGCGTTGAGCTATCAAAACCGCGTTTTCAGTCAGCGCTGCCTTGGACGGCTAGCAACGCTTCGCACCCTCTCCGGTGTCGCCAGCTGGGCCTCCGACGGGAAGTATTTTCATCGCTGCAATGAGAGGCGGCGTTCACACTGACCCGCTTGTCTCTTGTCAAGCAAAGCCGTGTCGAGTGTCCGGGAAACGGCTATATTAGGCGCTGGGCGAAGAGGCAGCGTGCGGCGATACCGCTAAGCAAAAGTCGCTGGAGAGGAATCATTTTTGCGTAGTTATTATGAAGAATCAACGACCTACCTACAAGCGTCACGATGCGACGGGCTGGGTCTTCCCTCGGGACGGTTTCGAGTGGGCGGAGTTCGAAGCTGCCTGCAACTTCGAACCCCGCTCCAGCGATATGCTTCTCATGACGTACCCGAAGTCAGGCACCACGTGGGTCCAGTACATGCTCTACCTGCTCGTCCACGACATGAAACCCGTGCCTTCGGGACGCCGACTCGACAGTTTCGCTCCCTTCCTCGAGAAAGGGGGGCCTCCAACTGCTTGACTCCTTGGAGCGTTCGCCAAGGCCCATCAAAACGCACCTTTCTTTCGACGTGATGCTCTGGCGCGCCGAGCCCCGCTACGTCTGTGTTCTGCGCAACCCCAAGGACGTGTGCGTGTCTTTCTATCACCATGTACGCGGCTTTGAGAAGTACTATCACTTCACGGATGGCAGCTTCGACGATTTCTTTGATGCCTTCATGGAAGGAGAAGTGGACTCCGCCGACTATCATGACCACCTGTTATCGCTTTGGCGACATCGGAACAAGGTAAAACGTGCTTTTGCTCACTTACGAAGATTTGATGGAGCGGACCCTTCAAGAGGTTGGCAAGCTTGTAGAACATGTGAGGCCGTGCTTTCCTGCCGAATGGAAGTCGCCAGACTTGGGCTCGCTCGTTGCCGCAGCAAGCTTCGACGTTATGAAAGCGCAGCGTCCCGAACAGTGGGCCAGCACCAGACCGGAGAACATGCCGGGTTTCATCCGCCGCGGTCGCGTGGGCGACTGGCGCGACTATCTCACTGAAGACCAAAACGAGCGGATGGAGAGCAAGTTCGCACGCAAGATCGCTGGATCCGGCACCGAGTTCCTCTGGCCTAAGGAGATGAAGGGGCCCACGAGTGTGTGATGTTGCACCAGTGGCATCGAAAGGTTGATGCGAACAAACAATTGACCAAGCTTGCTGAAATTGCGAGCGGATTTGCATTAATGTGAGATCGTTGAGACGGTGCTGGGTTTTCGTATGATCGACACCTTTTTCTCCTGTTAGTTTTTTCTCTGTGCTATAGTCGATTTACTATCATCACGATGGTGCGCCGCTTGTACTCACTAACTGTTTTTGCGCATAAATGGTTTTCTAAATATTAGTGCCCATAATGTGTCCGCGCTTACGACTAATTGGCGTCATTTCTGCTCTGAGCGCTTGGCGAAAGCGCGCCAGGCATAAGTGAAGTAGTATAATGTGTGACCGCACCCACTTTCCTCCGGCTATCCAAAAATCCACATTTGCGCATCGTATGCTTGTCGGGACTGGGCCTTTCACATCTCTGAAGACCGAAAGACGAGCTAGTTGGTACATATACATCCTAGAAACTTCAAGCGTGACCTGTGACAGCGACAAAGACGTAGAGAGCGTGGTGTCGAACCTTTTGTTCCTGTCAAAATTCGCGCTTGAAGTTTTTGAGATTCATATCTCGATCTCACAAGATGGTGGAAGTTCAGCGTTAATCAGATAGTGGCTGCGCCGTCAAGGTTGGATGTGTTAGCGTAAGGTGGGGCAAAATGAGACGCCGTGAAAACATGCCAATTTGACTTTGCTGTCTTGTATACCTTAAACAAAAAAACCGGTAGATCCCACGCACTGTGGGTTATCGATGCAATGCGAAGTCGCCAGCAAGGAGCAAACCACGCTGTAAATAATATGCATGTCATGATTTACATGTTAGGGCCTGTTATTTATGTTCGTATACAGTCACGTCGCGCAATACGAATTTTAGTGTATATCAAGCTAGCGAACTGAACGCAAGTGCACCATGAACGTGACATGTAAATCACGTTGTATATGACATACATGTCGTGATTTTTATGTTACCACCTGCCATTTATGTTAGTCATACAGTCACGTCAAGCTATACCCATTTTGGTGCATATAAAGCGAGTGAACTGGACGCAAGCACACCATGAGCGTGGCATGCAAATGACGTTGTAGATGACATGCATGCCACGATTTTCATGTTACCACTTGCCACTTATGTTCTTCATACAGTCACGTCACGCAATACCCAATTTGGTGCGTATCAAGATAGCGAATCGGCCGCGAGGGTGCCATGAACGTGGCATGCAAGTCATGTTGCACATGACATGTCACGATTTCTATATTACCACCTGCTACTTATGTTCGTCATACAGTCACGTCACACCATACCAAATGTGGTGCATATCAAACTAGCGAAACGGCCACGAGCACGCCATGAGCGTGGCATGCAAGTCGTGTTGCACATAACATGTCATGATTTTCCATATTACCACTTGTCATTTATGTTAGTCATACAGTCACGTCACGCAATACCAGACTCGGTGTATATCAAGCTAGCGAAACGGCCGTCAGTGCACCATGAGCGTGGCATGTAAATCATGTTGTACATGACATGCAAGTCATGATTCTCATATTGCCACTTGTCATTTATGTTGGTCATGCAGAAATGTCTCATCATACCAATTTTTGGATATATAATGTTAAGGAAACAGCCGCAGGAGCACCATGGCCAAGGCGTGTAAATCATACTTTGCAGGACAAGTTAGTCATGAATTTCATGATATGACCAGTCATTCATGTTCGTCCTACAATCATGTTATGCCATACCACTTTTTGTATAAATCCCATTAACGATACGGCCAGGAGAGCACAAAGTCGTAGGCGGCTAGATAGATAGATAGATAGATAGATAGATAGATAGATAGATAGATAGATAGATAGATAGATAGATAGATAGATAGATAGATAGATAGATACGCTCAAAGTCGATTAAGTTCGCTGAGAAATGCTCCGCACTTAAAAGCGTGCATTAGCTTTGTTATCCATTTCATCCACAAGTGCCGGTAGTTGTCCATTTCTTTTTATTAGAAACTTCGCTATTCTAGGGAGAGTTCGAGCGCTAATTAAAAAACACGCGATGCTTATCGCTTTTCGGAGCCGTGCATGTGGGTGCTACACTGAGTAAAATAACTTCACGAAAAATGACGAGTATGTACGTTTCAACGCTTGCGGTACGATTCGTGCGTGTCATTTTTATCCTACTTAATTGGTTTAATTAAACAGCTAAATGTGGAGTACGTAACAGGCAGTGGCTATCCAAGTTCTTAGGCGGATTGCTGCTTCTAATGGGGCAAGTGAGGCAAACATGAATTCCAATGTCATTGAGTGCTGGGCATTCTTATAAACGAACCTTTGGACGAGTGTGGGTACAAGGGCTCGGTGTGATCACTTCAGCTCAGATATATGATTTTCCACGCACTGCTTGACAAAAAACAAACGTTTTTTGCCTAATAAAAAAAATTGCGTCACCCGTTCACTCAGCGCTTTTTTTCGTCGTCAATACATAGACAGGCGCTGACAGTCTTCCCTCAATACATAGGAAAGAGCAGTTTCCGCGCGGCCAGATTCTGTTCAGACCATTTTCGGGTGGCTTGTAGCTATGTCGACGAGGGCGCTTCGGCGACCAGAGCCAGTCATCTCGGCAGCAACGCGCGTGATGCGGATTCTGCGTCGTTCTGCTGGCATGTGCGGCCAGGCTGTTTTGATGGTGGGCTTTTTTGTTCGCGTGCGTTTCATCATGTTTTCTCGACTAAAGTGGCAGCTGAGAGGCGTTTGAAATGGGTAGGAAGTGCTTTGTACTGAACTGCAGTTGAAACGTAAGAACATGGCCAGGAAAAGGGAGGCACGAAAAAACAAGAAAACGGCTAAGCTTTCTTCATCTCCTCCGCAGTTTCTACGGATATATATGTCTGTGTGCCACTGTAGTTTGCGCATATTTTGGCTACATGTATAAGACATAACACTGCTGTTTGTTCCTTCATTTTTTATATGCCACAAGTATGGGGTCTCTTACAGTCTTGCACGTTTTTAATCTACCTTTTTGCATCACGGGAGTGTTCGAGAGCATAAGTCTTTAGGTTTGTCATTTCCTATTAAAAATGTTCAAACTGCTTCATTCACATTTGTTTCCCTCTTCTGTCTTTGTACAATAACAGCAGATTAAAATTTTTGTGTGGCGTGTATTATGGTTGTAGAGTAAATAATCGGAAGTGAAATAAAGCTTTTTGACCTAGTTTTCATCAGGTAAACTATTAGTGATGCTGTGATCCAAGACAGGAAGACTGCCTTCAACCTGCATGATAAATTTCCACTTGAAAGGGCTTGTACATAAATATATGTGCAATCCCATTCTAACATCTAGCCATGAACAACCGGAACTGCTCTAGTGCGTTGTACAATGGAATACTTTCGCAGTTCAAATCTTATTTATATCGGGGTCGCATCGAATCCGCTCTACTATGCTTCAGCGGTTTCCTGTGTAAATAGAAGCAGTGATACGTATGAAATACATTTCCGGTGCTGTCACAATCTTTGTTAATGGAGGGATAATAATGATTGCTGAAGGTTCATGCGCCAAAGTCACGATATGATTGCGAGGGACGCCGTAGCGGGGGGGCACCTCACTGATGTCGACCACCCGGGGTTTTTTGACATGCACTTACACACTTCAACTAAGCACAGGAGTGTTCTTTGTTTCGTTTCACCCCCACGGAAATGGGGCCGCCGAGGCCGGGAAAATATTTTGATGGATGGATAGCACGCTGGCTAAGGTCTTTATTTATTTTTTTTAATTTTTTTCTTGCATCTATGAATGCCTCAAATAGACGAAACCACTAGTGCGCGTGAGCGGAACTTGTGAGGGATTTGAATGCTGCCCAATGGATTCGTTTACACGACAGTTCACAGCCTGCACGAAGTATTTTCATGTTATCGTATCCTTAAACCTGGCACAGTTGTCTATTTATTCTGAAATAATGAATTTCCTTCCTGCTTTGAGCATTGCGAACGAATACGTTTAGGAGGCAGGAATATTTCAACTCTCGAGTACGGAGGAGGACGTATGAACTTTATTATTCGGAAGCGGGAGTGGGAATGGGGGGCGCCAGATTGGACAGGGGGCTAGATTGGGGCCCAGGGGGCCGCAAAACTAGCAGACCAGTCCGCCAGCCTGGCCTGTATACGCAAGTTTGTGCTCCTTAAGAACCTCTCCTTAGGCTTCTGGTGAGGTAGATGGCGGCAGGAGCTCCTCAGGGGGCGGGTTGATTGGGCAACCCCATAATATGTGGTCTTTTCCTGCCTGTGCCAGGGCAAAGTTAATACACCTGTGTAGATTATCCATCTTTCATTATTGCGGCCAGCCTCCTCGGGCTGAGTATAAAATGAGTCTGAACCGTTCTTAATTGCGTTGTTTGGTCCGGGGTTAATGCTCCCTCTGGCGGTGGATAAAGCCTTCTTTGTTCTCGGTGCCGGCTGAGCCGGTCTCCGTAGCTGAGCGCCAGGGAATCCGAGTTTGGTTCCTGAGGCCGCACCACTGCCCGGTTTATGTTTCCTCGGGCTGTCTGTTGAGTGGCCTCATTTTCCGGGTTCCCACAGTGACCCGGCACCCAAATGAGCTTGATTTCTTGTTGAGGCCGTGCTAATTTTTCTAGAGCCTTGCGGTTTGTATACCCGGCAGCATATGCCTTGATGGCCGACATTGAATCCGATAGGATGAACTTCGTGCCTTCAATGGTGGTTCCAATGGCGATCCCGATTTCTTTTGCCTCCGTAGTGGAGCCGGCCTGAATGGTTTCGGTCCGCAGCGTGCGTCCATAGCCATCAACTGCTGCAATAACATATTTTTTCCCAGCCTGCGGGGCTAGCGTCCAACATACGCTGCTGGTTTGTTTTGGAGTGCTTTCTTGAAAGCCTTCGACCGATCTTGTCGACGTCCTTTGTTTAGACTACCCATGTTTTTTGGCCACGGTAGGATTTTTATGTTGGCTCCGATTTCGCGTGCAGTTTTATGCCTTAGTGTGGGCTCACTTAACGGTTTTAACTTAAGTAGTTTTAAGACGTCATGTCTTTGTAGACTGCAGGATAAACTCCACCTTTGGGATGCTCGTTGTGCTTGAATTATTTCGTTTACGGTGTTATGTACACCTAGTTCCAAGAGCTTGTCGTTGCTGACCCAAGTGGGTAATCCTAAGGCCGCTATGTAGACTGACCTAATTAATATGTCGATTTTGTTTGTTGCATCGCTCCTGAGATGCAAGAAAGGGGTACGTGTACGAGATACTACAAATGAAGAAAGCCTGCACTATTTTGCATGCTTCGTTTTGTTGTAGCCCATGCTTCCGTCCGCTCATTCTCCTCAGGAGCCCAATGACTTGTCGTGAAGTGGTTTCCAGCCTTTTGAGCGTCTTTCGGATGAGCCATTTTTGTCTTCTAAAAATAGTCCGAGTATCCTTATGGTGGTTACTTTTGGTACTGTTTCTTTATTTACCATGATGTTAAATGTGTCTCTGATGGCCGGTGGGAGTTTAGTCACTATGAAGAGCTCTGATTTGGCTGGAGAACATTGAAGTACGTTCAGTGCTGCGAAGGTTTGCACTGTGTCGGCTTCTGCTTGCAGAGCTTTCTTGACATCGTCTGGGCTTCCTGTCCTCGTCCAAATCGTCACGTCGTCTGCATATATTGCGTGGCGAATATGCGGAATCTTTTCCAACTTTCCCGGTAGTTTCCACATTGTGCAGTTAAACAAGAAGGGTGACAACACTGCGCCCTGTGGTGTACCTCGTGTTCTGAGTTGTATTATCGGACTTTGGATTCCACCAAATTGTAGGATGGCAGTTCTGTCTTTTAGAAAGGCCGAGATATAGTTGTATGTTCGTACTCCCAAATTCATCTCAGTGAGATTAGATACGACTGACTTGTGGGTTACCTGATCAAAAGCGTTTTGAAGATCTAATCCTAATATTGTCCTGGTGGCACCGGGAATGCCTGGGTACACGATATGGTTTTTTGTCATCCACATAACGTCTTGAGTGGACATACCTTGACTAAAGCCGACTAGGGTTGGGGGAAAAAGTTGATTTTCTTCTGTGTGTTCATTATGTCTGGTTAAGACAACGTGTTCGAGTGCCTTTCCAAAACATGAAATCCGGAGATAGTGGCCTTAAATTTTCCAGCTCTAATTTCTTCCATGGTTTAGGGACAAAGACAACTTTGGCCTCAGTTAAGTTTGAGGTTGTTGTTTGTTGGTATCGACAGCCCCTTGGTGATCCAAGTGCACGCTGGCAACGCGAAGGAAGAGCCAGAGTCTTGTTGAGGGCAGCGTTTATTCAACACGACCGTCCGCTTTGGCCGCACCCAACGAACTCCCTCTGTTCCGTCTTGCAAGCGCCCATTCCCGCTCAGTAGCAAAACAATCATACAAACAGTAGGGACCATACAAACAGTGCACAGGCACCCCCTCTCCTTGCTCTCTGCAAGGAGAAAAGGAATTCGCGGGAAGCTCTCCTTCGGCAGAACCACCCGCGCTCACCATTATCGCCGACGGACGTAACCCGATACGCCGCTTCTGCCCTTCGGTCGCTTCGGCCACATAGCCTGGACAGGGGCGCTCGCCTGACCGTCCTTCAAACCCGCTGCGGTGGTTCGCTTCCCCGACACAAACTCTCGAAGCAATAATTCCGGGAAACCTGCCAACGCTTTCTAGCCGCTTCTCCCGACGACCCCCCTGTAGCGTCGGCGCCACGGATCCGCGTCCCTGCGACAATCACAGCTCGAAAACATAGCGACCAGCAGCCCGCTAACACATTCTGAGAAGCTCACACACTCTGAGAGTGACTGCCTCTATCCAAGTACTGGGGATATTTCCAGTGTGCCATATATCGTAAAAGAGCTTGGTTAGAGTTCGTATAGATTTGTAATCCAAGTTTCTCAGTATCTGTCATCCAAGTTTCTCAGTGCTGCCCTGACTTCAGCTTCGATGATACTTGCATCCATTTTTTCGTTGTTGGCTCCCTCATATAGGTGGTTTCGTCCCTTTTCCACATTGAGGTATCTTTCAGTTAGTATATTTAGGATGTCGTCGTCCGTGCATTTGAATTTCTGCGCCAGCATTTGCATGCGTCTTTGTGTAGCCCCTTTAGTGTGGCTCAATCTGGCTCCAATAGATGCTTTAAGAGCGACCACGGGTTTTTGGAGCCGAGCTGTCCATTAATGCTGTCACAGATTTGCATCCATTGCACTGAACTTAGTTCGCCCAAATATGTCTGTATTTACTTCTGCCAACTGTAGCTTGAGATTTCGGTTAAGTATTTTTAGGCCATTCTGCTTGCAAAGTTTGTTGTTTTTTCCCACAATTTGACTAGTCTTCAGTCTGACTGGGGCCGTCTTCTTCTGCTGGGACATCTGTTGTGGCTTCTTCTGTAACCTAAAGCAGTTCATGAACTCAGTCATCAATATTAGGGATTTTGTTCAGCGCCTGACGGTTCCGTTTGTACCTAAAGCGATCCCATTTAGTACGCTGGACCAGAAATTTTTGCCTGCCATAACCTGATGCTGGAATTGTAATATCGAGTAGGTATTGGTTACTGCTCAAATTCAGCCCTGTGTTTGCCCAGGTTGCTTTTTCGGCATACCTAACAAAGCAAAGGTCCGGTGAGGTATTTTTTGTGACGCTGTTACCTATCCTTGTCGGCTTTGAGGGGTCAGTGAGCAGCGTCCGTCCGTTGTTATGGGCATCGTTAAGAATGGTAGCACCTTTTCTCGTGCTTCGCCGATATCCCCACACTGTGTGATGGGCTTTAAAGTATCCGAGGATTATACTAGTTGTTCATTCGCAGCTTCTTTTCTTGCTTTTCTGATTATTGCTGCAAACGGTATGGTTTTACTTTGCGGCGGGCTGTATATGCTGAGTATGCGCAGGCATTTACTTTTTCTGTGTTTAGGCATGAGTTGTACGAATATATAATGAATGTTTTCAATTCCAAATCGATTTGCATCGACGCGATGTTGCGTTGTATGGCTATCGCTGTTGGTTTTTTTTCCTGTGGAAATCTCGTTGTACGTGGCATATCCAGCTATTTTTCTTTCTGTTTCAGTGTTAGGGCTATTACGTAAGTCCCTGTGTCAATGTTGGCAAGAGCAAATTGCAGTGCTGTCCTCTTTTTAGCGAATGACCTGCAATTCCGTTGAATAATTCTAACACGTCCCGCCATCTTTTTTACAGTAGGGTTCAGCCCTGGCGCTGACTGTGTTCGTAATCTTCTCACTTCGCGCGTTAGTAGGTCTAATTTGACTTGGCTCCGCGAGTTGGGTCAGTGGAATGTCCCTTGGTAGAATACTCTCTGCTGCTTACGTTCGAAAGCATTCTTGCTATTTCACTGCTGAGAATTTCGTGAAACGTGTCCAGAGTTTCTTGGACGGAGGTGTGGATAGTTCTCGTCGTCTATTTCCTTTGGCATCGTCGCAACTGTGTTTTCTATGGCGTCGACTGTTTTTACGCAATATCAGTAGGAACCTCGTGTTTCCCTTTATCTTCTTCAATTAGCTTTCGTTTAGGATTAAGCGCTCTCTCTGTTTCCATGAGATGTGTGCTGTCTCTGCACTCGCTTGAGTCTATTTCCCTAGCAGCAGGTACAAGGCTAGCTGATTTTGCCTTTTCTGAGACTTGAATATTTTTATTCGCGGCTTCTAGCTGTTTTCTGAGCTCTTTAACTTCAGCAGCCAACTCCCTTACCATGTTGCCGTCTTCTGCCTCTGTTTTCCTCTCGTCTCTGGGCCCCATGGGTAGCCGACTGGAGTCTCTCTGCCCCTGTCGATTTCTGGCCCTGGACAACGACCGGTTGGTGGGCCGTCCTCTGCTGTTAGACCGGCCTAGGCGCGACGAGCGGGCTCCCTTGATGCTACTAGCTTGATAGCTTGAGTGTGCGTTCCAAGCCCTTCCTTGCACGTTGGTCACCGGTTGGTTGTTCGGCACCGCATCCCGATAGCACGTGCTCTGCGTGCTGGGTTGGGTCGCTGTGTCACTTGGCCGAGGTTGTTCTTTCCTGTCATTGTTGTCATGGCGCATTGACGACATGCCGCTAGCTTCATTTGTGCTCCTTTTGCGTTCAACCTGTGAGTAATACTTATATTTGCAGTTTAGTCCTCCGGTGGATGTCCTCCTTTGCAGGCAATGCATCATGCTCTGCAGGATGGCTTGGTACCCCATGCTGTCGTCTTATGCATTTCTTCACCACACAGCTTGCATCTCTTCTTCCTTTCCAGAGGAGAAACGTCTGCCCGATGTTCGGTGCGTCGGCAGTTAAAACATGCCTCTATTCGTTCGTTTAAGGGATGCACTGCGTACGTACCCCCCCCCAATACCTGACGTCAGTTTTGTCGGTAACGTGTTACAAGTAACGCCGTTACCGGTAACCCGTTACTTTTTTAGGTAACTTGTACCCGTGTTCACACGGGCGTCTGGAAGGGCATTGAACTTCAAGCGGTCTACAGGTGTGCTGCCGACCGAAAGTCTGCACTCCGTGGAAAATAGGCGGGACCCCACGGCAGGAAGAAAACCCTTACACACACACAC
>JALIZH010032898.1:0-33875 GCA_030522465.1 Rhipicephalus appendiculatus | reverse complement strand
CCTTCCTTAATCTATTTACTTGCCTGGACACACTTGGCTCTATCTGGCGCATGCATGATTTGCGCAAGGCATTCGTAATACAACTAGACGCTATGCCTCTTTTTATTAGCTTAGAATGGGCGCTGTCGAAGGGTAAAACACTTTTCTTTGATCTGGGGTTATAACTCCAACAGGCATGACTAGATGACGAAAAAGGCGACAGATCCCACGCACTGTGGGAATCGATGTAATGCGAAGCAGCCAGGAAGGAGCAAATCATGCTTTACATAATTTGCATGTCATGTTTTACATGTTACGACGTGTCATTTGTGTTCGCCATACAATCACGTCGCGATATACCAATTTTGGTGTATGTCAAGCTAGCGAACTGGACGCAAGCGCACCATGAGCGTGGCATGTAAATGGCATTGTAGATGACATGCATGCCAAGATTTTCATGTTACCACCTGCCACTTATGTTCGTTATACAGTCATGTCACTCAATACCAAATCTGGTGTATATCAAGCTAACGAAACGGCCGCGAGCGCGCCATGAGCGTGGAAAGCAAGTCATGTAGCTCATGAATCATGATTTCCATATTACCACTAGTCATTTATGTTCGTCATACAGTCATGTCACTCAATACCAAATTTGGTGTATCTCAAGCTAACGAAACGGCCGCGAGCGCGCCATGAGCGTGGCATGTAAATCATACTTTTCATGACAAGTTACGATTTTCATGATATGACCAGCCATTTATGTTCGCCATACAGTCATGTCACTCAATACCAAATTTGGTGTATATCAAGCTAACGAAACGGCCGCGAGCGCGCCATGAGCGTGGAATGCAAGTCATGTCGATCATGAAGTCATGATTTCCATATTACCACTTGTCATTTATGTTCGTCATACAGTCATGTCACTCAATACCAAATTTGGTCTATCTCAAGCTAATGAAACGGCCGCGAGCGCGCCATGAGCGTGGAATGCAAGTCATGTCGCACATGACAAGTCATGATTTCCATATTACCAGTTGTCATTTATGTTCGTCATAGTCATGTCACTCAATACGAAATTTGGTGTATATCGAGCTATCGAAGTGGCCGCGAGCTCGCCATGAGCGTGGCATGCAAGTCATGTCGCACATGACAAGTCATGATTTCCATATTACCACTTGTCATTCATGTTCGTCATACAATCATTTCACTCAATACCAAATTTGGTGTATATCAAGCTAACCAAACGGCCGCGAGCGCACCATGAGCGTGGAATGCAAGTCATGTCGCACATGACAAGTCATGATTTCCATATTACGACTTGTCATTTATGTTCGTCATACAGTAATGTCACTGAATACCAAATTTGGTGTATATCAAGCTAACGAAACGGCCGCGAGCGCGCCATGACCGTGGCATGTAAATCATTATTTTCATGATAAGTTAGTCATGATTTTCATGATATCACCAGCTATTTATGTTCGTCATACAGTCATGTCATGTCATAAAAAATTTGGTATAAATCCCATTAACGATACGGCCCGGAGGGCACAAAGTCGTAGGCGGCTAGATAAATAGATAGATAGATAGATAGATAGATAGATAGATAGATAGATAGATAGATAGATAGATAGATACGCTCAAACTCGCCGAAGTTCGCTAAGCAGTGCTTCGCATTTAAAAATAATCTGAAGGTCTAGAAACTGGATGACATATTCATTTGGCAGTTCACACGTAAACCTGAGGCCTTCAGAAAGGTTGGTGAACAATATGAGACAGTCTGCTACTGCATCGTCAAGGCAAAGGCCAGGTGATCTTTTAAGGACTATTAAATAGTCATCTACATACCTATAAATACGAATCATTGGCATTCCGGTTAGTTGCGCATTTACACGATTGTCGAAGGATGCAGGGGTCGTACACTCGTAACTTCTAGCGTTACAAGTCGCAAATAGCTCTCTTTCCCTGCTTAACAATGTTTCAACGATCACTTGATCTTGACTAACAACGGATTCATGTTGTTTTGAACGCGCTGCGACTCGCCACCGTAAAGGCGCCTACAGGGTGGCTCCAAGCAGGACTCTCTGGGAGGATACCCTAATGCCGGGACCTCCTGTGCAGTTCTTCCTTGCTTGCGCCCCTCACAGAGACGGGGGACGCGTCCCTCAGCGACGCTCTTTGCGTCCAAACTGCAGAGCTTCACCCTTCTAGAATCCTAGTGGACGTGAAAGGCCGGCGCATCTAGCGTCGAGGGTTTCTTCCACCATGTGCTTTGTTCCCGCTTTGTCCTCGTTCTGAATCAAACGATTTTTTTCTTTGGCTATTTTTTGACTTACACTGCCTGGATCTTCGCAGCCCTGTCCTTTGGCCTTCGTGTCGTGCTACCCGTATGACTCTGGGGCTTTTCGTAACAATGTTTCCCCAAACCTGCACCCGTCTGACCTTCCTTTTCTTCGCAGGGCTTGCTTTCAAGATTATGCGCAAGTGAGCACATCAGGTACGGAAATTTCATAAGCACCTCAACCGGCCTCATTGGTTAAGGTTTTGGGGCAGGAAGAGGCCGACCTGCATGAAAATACTGGGCGAGCTATCACACCAATGATAAGATTTGCCGGTACACCCGTAGTGTCACCGTCCTTCCTTGGAAAGAGGTCCCTGACGGATTGCTTCTCATCGAGCTGTGGATCGCGATGACGGCCGGTTCCAGCCACACGGCAAGTCCGTACACTACGTGTGGTGGTGGTTCATCTACAGCACCAGCGTCGAGCTGTGACCGTGATGACGACCTGTTCCAGACACACGGCAAGTCCATACACGACGTCTGGTGGGTGGTTGTTCATGACGGTGGCAGCACCGAGCAAATGGCCGTGATAACGGCCGGTTCGAGACACACGGCAAGTCGATACACGACGTGTCGTGGTGGCTGTTCACGTACAGTGCGAGCGTCGAGCTATGGTCGTGATGACGGCCGGTTCCAGATACGCGGCAAATCCGTACACGACATGTGGTGGTGGTTGTTCATGTACAGTGCCAGCCTCGAGCTCTGGTCGTGATGACGGCCCCCTTCCAGGCACACGGCAAGCCCATACACGACTGGTGGCGGTGGTTCACATACAGTGCGAGCGTCGAGCTATGGCTGTGATGACGGCCGGTTCCAGATACGCGGCAAATCCGTACACGACATGCGGTAGTGGGTGCTCATGTACAGTTCCAGCCTCGAACTATGGCCGTGATGACGACCAGTTCGAAGCACAACAGTCCGTACACGACGGGTGGTGGTGGCTGTTGACGCATAGTGCCAGCAATGCGGCGTGCTTGAACGAGCCGACGCATCCTGTCTTACATGTGCAGCTGGCTAACGAGATTGTGCGCCTCCCTCCGGAGAGCTGAAAGGACCAGAAGAGATTATCAGAAATGAACAGGATTCTCACCTCTAACCGAACATCGTAGTCGGCATTCTTTACTTAAACGACACACGTGCCCACAATATCGGAGGGTCCGGAGGCACTGCTCATTTCGGCTTGCACGCCGTCGACAGGTGCGGATGAGTCATATCCAAGCCGCAATCTGTTACCCTTAAAAAACTTACCAGTATTTTTTATCGTCTTGAATTCGTAATACAGTGCGCGTTAGCGTGGGGCGAGCTTTTGTTGCTCTCGCAGGTTCACCTCCTGCAGGCGCTCGCTGACGATACGTTGCCAGTAGCGACAGTACCATGTCTGGTACCATAACGATGGGAGAAGCTCCTGCGCGGCCTGGGAAGGTGTTGCAAAGCAATATTGGTAATATGTGGATGAAGTGTGGCTCCATGCCCTTTCGACTATTTCTAAAGATCATGCTTTTTTGGCATCAGGGGCACAGTGAAGTGTTTTTGAACATCTGGACTGTAAGGTCTGAGCTCAGTGTGCTGGTTATTTTTTTTGACGTTAGCCGTCCGACAGTCTCACAAACTTCCTCTGCCTTCTTTGCTGGAGCCATGTTTTTTCGATGGCCTCGAGCTTAGCTCTCGATTTTGCAACTACTGCGATCGAGAGTCGATGCGAGTGTGTCGAACAGTAATTTCTGCTGCAAGCAGCTTAGCAGCCCGTGACTGATTAAATGAACTGCAGAAGTAGATTTAAACCTCGGATCACAGAGTGTCTCGAGAAACACTCCCCTTTGTTCTGCTTGGAGATGGAACCGTGGCTCTAAAGCCTTGCGCAAGTTCATGAGCAAACAAAGCTGACTCGTTTGCAATGTTAGTACGCCTCTTAAGAATCATTTCTGTCCCGTAAAGAAATGGCGCCATTCATTATATAGTTCATCGCTACTGGGCATGTGTTCCATGGAATTTTCTCGTGTGACTTTTTTACGTGCAGAAATAACATAATGTCCTTCAAAATAGACAGGCGCTCGCATATTCATGAATGTTTTAACAAAACGCTTACAGTTGAGACGTCAACGCTAGTTTTAGCTACCCCACCTGTGGAATAGAGGTATCTTCGCGGATAGAGGACAGCAGAAAAAAAAAAGGTTTATTAACTCAAACAGATAAAACCCCTCCCTAGCAGGCAAATGTTCCTTTTCAGCACACCATGCGCGAGCTTTTCTCTGGTGCCCATTCTTTTTTTCTTCTACACATATTTAACACACTCCGAGGCATCAGCTGAAGAGTTCGAGGGGATGCAATCTTTGAACAGATTGTAAAACTGTGATCCCTGTGGTAACCTTATTTTACATGCACAAATCACTCCACCTTTACCATTCATACATTCTCTAATTATAGCAGTTTTCCAAAATATTTTTGGAACGTTGTCCTCGTGCACAATCCCTATATCACGCTGCTCAGTACCGTGGTTATTGTTTGCCTTTCTGGAACGTCCACTACGAAGTAGAATTTCACGCAACCACCATTTCTGTAGATGTTGCAGTACACGCTGTCTGTCAGCCCACAAATTAAGAGATGTTTTCTCTCCCTGGGCATTTCCAGACATCTAGGTGTAGACAGCAACCGACATGCCAACAAAAAAGTGCGATGGCGTTAGAACGTTTGGATTATTTGGGCTCGACAAGTGAAAGTTATAGGCCTGGAATTTACCACTGCTTCCGTTTCGTCTACCAACGTCAGCAATTCCTGTTGGTTTAACGTGCATCTACCAACAGATTTCCGAAGACTGTTACGATTGTAATCAGTCTCTCCCAAAAACCACCCCACCAAGAAGCCTTTTCTGCTGTGAACTTCCAAGTCAACCTTATTCTTCATGTAATACAGTGAAACCTCGGTGATACGAACACAGCTCATACGAATTTCGGGGTGATACGAATTTGTCTTAGGTCCCGGCCAAGGCCCATCGGCCTGCAATGTAATGGAGTACGGTTGTTGCAAACCGATTTTCACCCGCGACGTTTGATACGAACGTGCGCTACCGCCCAGGTACGAAGAGGTGTTGTGCGCGCTGGCGCGGAAGACGCGCCATGCACGTGCAAGCGTCGTCAACATGCAAGACTGTTAGGTCGCACTTGCGCAGGCATGGCCGCAAATCTCCCCAAAACATCCCCAACACCTCCGCGACAACAAAAGCATAACATAGGACCATAATTATCAAATTTTGTTGCCTCGATCAATCGCGTCAAAGCGGTTCTTCCGTTGCTGTCGCCGCAGTACTCTGGTGTCACGCAAAAAAGCATACTAAAATTCGGAAGGGGCTACTGCTGTCGCGGGTCACAACGCACCTGGTTCATTAAACACGTGCGTACGGGCCGTATATTTACGAGTGCTGGTACGATTGCCAACATCTAAAAACTGAACTGACGATCATTCAAAGCTCTTCCTGACGTTGCTGCAGCCCAGAAAAACAATAAATGAAAATGTACGCCAGCTTTCTTTTGTCGCATGCTAATTTTCTATGCGTTCTGGTGATACGAATTTCGGATGATACGATCGTACCTATCCGGGAACGCTAAAAAATGGTACGACCTACGCGTCCCACACCACATTGAAGACGAGAATGGTTTCCGTTTTAATGCTCAAAAAAGCACCTGCGTCCTGTTCTCTCGGAAGAGAGGTCTACATCCTGATCCAGGTATTGACCTGCATGGTCAACATCGTGAAGACGGAGCACAAATTCTTAGGCCTAATCCTGGATAGCAAACTCACGTTTATATCACACATTAAGTATTTAAAGAACAAATGCATAAAGACAATGAATGTTCTAAAAGTTTTGTCAAGAACTGCGTGGGGTAGTGACAATAATTGTCTGATGGATCTGTATAAAAGCCTTATACGCACTCGCTTAGACTACGGAGCAATAATCTATCAGTCTGCAACACCAAGTGCCTTAAAGATGCTTGATCCTGTCCACCATCTAGGCATTCGCCTAGCCACGGGCGCATTTCGCACTAGCCCCGTAGAAAGTCTCTACGTTGAATCGAATGAGTGGTCGCTCCATCTGCAGAGATCTTGCTTATAATTTGTGTATTTTCTCAAGGTGAACGCAAACAATGAACACCCCCTCACACTCCACAGTCAATGATTTGTCCACCTCTACCCCTTTTCAAAACCGTCCTTCGTTGCGAGAGCCCCTACGCACTTTGTGTGAGGGGCCTAGCTGAGGAAATGGGTGTG
The DNA here is from genome assembly GCA_030522465.1 of Rhipicephalus appendiculatus. Classification (NCBI taxonomy): domain Eukaryota; kingdom Metazoa; phylum Arthropoda; class Arachnida; order Ixodida; family Ixodidae; genus Rhipicephalus; species Rhipicephalus appendiculatus. Next base: position 27,295 of record JALIZH010032898.1, on the reverse strand, counting down.
CCACTTCTCGAACACCGTTTGGCGGCCCCCGCTGCGAATCTCCCGCCGTGGCAATGGCAGTTCATAGACTGTGATGTGTCCTTCGTTGAAGTTACAAAACACGCCCCTCTTGCTCATATTCATACGTACTTCCTTGAACTTCAGCAGAAGTTACACCTGTCCTGAATTTTTTACGGATGCCTTTAAGTCTTACACCTCTGTGGCATACGAAGCCGCCGGACCATCTTTTTTCTGATTTCGGCGTTCTGCACACTAATTAATACAAGCATCTTCACAGCAGAAGCATATGCGATACTTGCGGCCTTGAAACACATTAAACAACTCAAACTACAGAAGGCAGTAATATACACTGATTTGCTGAGTGTGGTAAAAACTCTAAAAACAATGAAAACACGCAAGAATCCTGTCCTTGTCTCACTATACACAATATTATGTACAATTTACACGCTCAGACAGCATATCGTAGTGTTCTGGGTGCCCGGGCACCACGAGATCCAAGGAAACGTGTTGGCGGACCAGCTAGCTGCATCCGCCCACGAAAGCACTGCCAATACATCGATAGGAGTCCCTGCACTTGACCTGAAACCCTTTCTTAAACGAAAGCTCACGGATTATTGGGCAGCGCTTATGGGACAGGCAAACGAAAAATAAACTTCACCTCATAAAGCCACATCTCGGGAATTGGCCGCCAGTATCGAGGTCACGCAACACAGAAGTAACACTCACAAGACTAATAGGACACACACACAGTACACACTCACACCTTTTGTCCGTTGGTGATACACCTTTGTGTGATAGGTGTGGTGAACCACTCACTGTCATTCACATTCTCATTCAGTGCAGTGGATTAGATGCTATCAGGAAAAATCACTTCCCTATCACAATATCGAGAACATATACCGCTTCGCCCATCCATGTTCATAGGCAAGGAACCAGTTTTTAAATATCAGTCAGTGTTGGCGTTTTTGAAAGAAGTCCGTTACTTTCATGTCATATACCCAGGCAAACCGTAGCACGACCTCTGAAACGAGGTTGTTGCTGCAGTAGCTACATTGGAGAAAGCACCAGCCTCCCTGCCTTTGGCCTCAAAGGCCTTGAGGAGGCATTCGTGTTTTTTTGCATCTCTCACTTGTAGACACCACACTTACTTGTAATTCATTTCACACCCATAGACCACACCACATATCACTAACATTATTTTATATTCTTTACACAGCTTTTACGCTTCTATATAGCGCGTGAGTTTAGGCCCCTGTACAGCCATAATACGTCGTCATTGCAACCATCGGTCATCGCCTACACCACATAAAATGGCATGGCGCTCTTTGGCCACTCATGGCACTTGCGCCACTAAACCCCACTAATCATCATCATCATCAAGGAATCAGATAAAAACACGTCCATGTCCGGCAAGTGCTCCTTGCTGCGTACCATGCGCGAGCTCCTCTTCGTTGTCTTCGTTCTTCTAGCATATTTGGCACTACCTTAACCAAGTTGCACCATTGGTCTTTGTCGCGTTTTCGATATTCACCCTGTCGAATTATTGGAAACTTCGAATACCAGCTATTCGAAAGTCGAATCGAATTATTCCATTTTGTATTATTCGATGCGAATTCGAGACTCGAATAATCGCCCACCGCTGGAAATATGCTTACGCTACTTGCGTAAAACTACGGTCCCTGCGTTTAACTGTCACGTACAACCATTGGTTATTACAGTCAGCTTTACTCAGTGCTCAAGATTGGTAACTTCATAGCTGATAAAAGCGATGACTTCACTATACTCGCGGGAGCTCGGCGGAGCTCCCGCGTGTGTGGAGAGTGTAGGAGAGAGTAGGTGCAGTGCTTCGCCGTTCTTTCTCTCGCCGTTCGCTCTCTCTCCTCCCTGCGCCCCACTCTCCGGTCCGCTCGCTCGCACGTATATATAAATGTAGCGAAGCGCGCGCGAAATGCCTTCGCATTTCCTCACGATTCCCTTCGGGGAGGTGGGGGCATTTTTTTAATTGGTAACTTTGACAAGACACCGGTGTAAATATAAGTATGGTTTTCAAAGGATATTAAGCAAGGAATGAAATTTCCCACAAGCATTGCAATGCCACGATTCATGTGGTGAGGAAAGGTGGAGCAGTGATGGTACCGTTATTAGTTGAACGGATCTCCCATGTTTTTGTTGGTGTAACTGCAATTATGATTCAAAAGCATACATGCAAAATAATCATGATTGTCTATGATAATGATGGAAGTGCATTTGGGCATTGAGTGATGTGATAATGTGTTTGCAATTACCGTGCTTAGGGGTTGTGTGACTTCGTGGGGTGTCATAGTGAAGTAGTGATGTAAGCACGCATTACGGATACCAATTCGATACCATAACATTTTTTTTATTCATCAATATTTCCGAAAGCTAAGTGGATAGTAGCGTTACCCTACTGTTCTACAAACGGAAATGAGCCACAATATCTTGTGTGTTTAGAAATTGCTTGAAAAAATGTCGTTCGATTGCGGAAATTGCGCCACATGTGCACCTTTTTACTTTTATATTGAATCGACAGAGATGGTATTGAATGTGACTAACATTCGTGTGGTGTGTGGATATGAACAGAAGCAGTGATAACTAGGAGGGCGTTAGAAATTAAAGCATTAAGGTATGCTCAGACTCAAGATAGTGCGCGCTTGCGCGGTAGCGGAAGTACAGTATGCGGCCGCCTACGCGTGAAATGGTACAGCGGGCACAGACACCTTTCGCGAGCGTAAACTAGGTCGACCACGTGAAAGATACACGTTCAGTCACAGCGAAGCCAGCCAAAACAGGCAATATTCGGTGAATTTTATTGATAGGACAATTTATTGAGCACAGTTATCTCGTCCAACGATATATGTGTCCACGTACACGGGACGTAGTTGACAATTATCGGCGAAGCTTTCACTGAGGCACGCACCAAAATGCATTTGTGATGTCACGCCTAGATACATTGGTTGCATCCACTGCATTTACTGCACAGCCCCAATTAGCAGTTGAAATCCTGTTGTGTTTATTTGTTCAACTTACGTTTCAGAAACGCGAACTTCGACATTTGAAAAGTAAAATGTCAGCCATACTTCAAGGGTAGAGCTCAGTGTCGCTTTGCAGGGGTGATACAGAGGCGTCTGTTTCAGACAAATCGCTTTCATGAAGCTTGCAGAGTGTATTGCCCTTCTTTCTTCAACGGTACTTTTCGGCACCCACACAGATGGTGTTCATACCCTTCCCAGGTCCCCTTTCTCAGCTCCCCGTGAAAAGTTCGTGCAGTGCAAGCATCTGACGGTGATATGGCCTTTGCAGGCTGGAGTTTCCTATGAGACGCTTCGCAGTTTCACCGATTATATCACAAGCACTTCTGACTTGAGAGGCGGAGAAAAATTCCACTCCGCTGTGATACCGAAATCTGTCCGTGTGGTGGCAGAGGCGGGCAATGGTTAAGGAAGTTCCGATTATATTGCGAAGCAGTGCCATCTAAGATGTAGTATACATGCATACTAGATGTGTAGGGCGAATAAAAACAATATGCCCAGGTGGGACACTACGCTGGCTGGATGCGCTGAGCGCGAGCAGTTCGCGTTAAGCACTGGGATTCTTGCGCCGATTTTCGCCGGCCCCTTTCAGCGTGAGCAAACCTCTTTCTCAAGTTCTTCTTGTTGTCATAAACCCCTGTTGCAGAGACGGAAGATTGTGCTTGGGTATCTCGAGTACGACAGCTTGAACTGTGTAAACAGAACCGTGTGGCGTTCTAACGAGTGCATGATCACAGCAAAGCATACGACAGAAATTTGCCCGGAAGTATTGCTTGTTTTTTCGGCTATAGACGACCACATGATCCAGTGATATGTGCTCATCCAGTGCAACTGCGGTGGCGCGTCGTGTACGCAAAAACAGTAATTTTCTGTGAAGTCCATAATCATCATTGCTTGCGTGTGGCCTACATTTTCCTTTTAGCTCCCGCAGGTACAGTACATGTCGCTTAGGTGCAGTTTGTTAGGGCTTCATTTTACGTAGTATGTCCATAAACCTTAACAAAATTCACGCTCTCTTAGTACCAGCGTCTCGAAATGGGAACTCGTGCGGCTGTCCCACTGCTGAACCTTCAAGCGTCCTTACATATGTCTCATCAAGCAGCCATTTCGTGAGCATTTATTTATTGTAGCCAATGCCTGGGCACTTTTCAGATTTGTCAAGAACGCCTGCATCACATTCTTAGAGAGCACAGTGCTCACGCCTCTAGCTGTTCATCGATCATTTCTAATCCTGAGTTGCGCAACATCATCCTAAAGTTTTGATGACTTGCAAAAACACAAACTGGGCGCGTGCCGGGGCCACCTAATAAAGCACAATGTGAAGCACGCATGATTGCAAATGTGTGAAAGCCGGACGTCATTTGAGAGAGTTATTTCCAAATCTCATGGAGTTCCTTAAGATTAATTAACCAAACCTGCTTTCGTCGCCCTCTCAGCATATCCCACTTTTCTTTAAAGCAATCTGAAACACTTGTTATCTTCAAAACAGCTGTTCGGCCGAAGATTTTATTTCCATCACAATTGGCCGACTTTTCGACTTTCGCGGTATACTGAGTATTTCACATTCGGAAGTGGGTTTCGTGGTTTGGCGATAATCTCGCTCAGAAGCGCCAAGGAAACTAGTGTCTAGCATGGCCGCGTTGCGGGTGCCAAATGTAGTATTTCTACTCTTCTTCCCTGGTTTCATCTTTAAACATTGAGTCTCCTTTAAGCCAGTGGTTGCTTTCCGAAACCACTGGCTTAAACCACTTAGACCACTTTCCGAAATGGTGGCTGCAGATACATTCCGTGTTCAAGCATTTTTGATCGCCTAAACCTTCCATTTGTCCCTGAACGTATACAAAAGCCAAGAACTAACAAAGGAACCGAAAGCGGTGTGGTCGCAGCGAGTTCAGTTGGTTTGAATTTTCCACCAAACCAAATTATGTAATGATGGGAGCAAATTTTCCCGACTAAACCACAGAGGCATTCGAATGAACTTTTGCGGCGAAAGTTATTATGCTATACCTATGTGTTAGCTATCAGTATTGCTTGGCTAATGCTTAACCTTGCTTGGGTTTGATCCTGCTTTGCGCAACTACGCTTTTCTTGCTCTTCTCATAAGTTTTCCTCCACCTGAGAATCTCCCCAAACACCTCAAAGCGCTTGACACATCTCTTCCTCACGTGCTTCTTTGACTAGCCTAGCTGCATCGTCTTCGTTTGTAGTGGTTCTCATCTCTTCATCACATTTACCAATGTCATACGCAATCTTGGCATTGGTAGGCATTTTCTTCAATGGATAGTTTGACTTTGTTCACGGCTTCTTGCATATAGTACCACGGCTTTGTGATCGCTATGGCAGACTGGGGGTGGCGGTCCTACCAGACCCAACTCTCCCAGCATTACATTTGCAACGACCAAAGCTGCGCAAGTTCCTTGTATCTTTTCAGGCTGGCTACCCCACAGCAGAGTCCTCCAAAGTGAACTTGTCCATCATGTGGGAAATGGAGGAGGAGGAATAAACGTTTATTGCACGAAACGGTATCGCGGTGCAAGACCCGCGTCTGCCCTAGGTGGGAGGTCTCCTCATTCCAGGAACCCTCTGGCTTTCGCTGCCTCCTTGGCACTGGCGACTTGACGCCGTTGTTGGTCCAGGTCCTCCGAGGTGAGCTTGGCCTCCCACGTTTCGATAAGGTGTTCGTTTGCTTGACGGGTGCCACAGGCATTCGGCGAAGGCGATTAGTCGGTGTTTATATTGCATGGACACGCGAAGATCATGTGGGCCAAGGTGTCACGTACGCCGCAGACTGGGCAGAGATACTCGTGCAATGTTGGATACAGTCTGTGCATGATTATACCGTGTATATAGGTGTTGCTCTGAAGTGTTCGCAGTATGGTGCTGTCCTCTTTGTTGAAGTTTGAATGTGGTGGTGGGTACTCTCTACGTTCCAGCCTGTGGTGTTGTAGTATAGCAGAGTATGTGATTGGTACGGGCTCAGCCTCCGTGGGACGCCGTCCTGGCGTCTGGAGAGTGGGAAGGGGTAGCCCGGTAGGCGTGATCGCGGGCCACGGCGTGTGCCGGCTCATTCCCCTCCAGCCCCTCGTGCCCAGGAACCCACGTGACACAGGTGCACGGCATTGGAGTTCTTCGGCGTTTCAGTATCTTGAGTGCTTGGGCTGACACACGACCTTTGGAGTAGCTTCGCATGGCTGCTTGCGAATCAGTAAATACGACATCTGCATCCAAGCACGTAGTGGTAGCGAGTGCGATTGCCGCCTCTTCTGCAGTTTCTGGGCGTTGGGCGCGAACTGTGGCAGATTCGAGCTCTATGCCCCGAGAATCTGCGACGCTCAAAGCGTAGGCGTCTCTATTGGGATACTTGGCTGCGTCTGTATATCTGGCGTCCGCATCTTGGCTGTGATTTCGCCGCAGGACATTCACTCGGGCTTGACTTCTTTCCTTGTGGTGCATGGGGTACATGTTGCGTGGACTTGGTGCAATGCAGAGAGCTTCGAGGATGTTTGGCGGGATTCGTTCTTTTCGGTCCATGTCTTTGTCGGCTATAAAAGTTTCGCCGCAGTTGAGCCGTTGAAGCACTGATCTTCCAGTGGGCGAGAACTTTAGCCGTTCTAGTTGACTAGCCTTGTGTGCTTCGGCTAGTTCCTGCCAGGTGTTGTGTACGCCCATCTTGAGAAGTTTTGCAGTGGAAGCCGTGAATGGGATTCCCGAAGCCATTTCCGTGGCCTTACGAATCATGATGTTGAGCTTCTCTACCTCTGCATTCTTCAGCGCGAGGTATGGAGTGCCATAAGTTATTCGACTACTGAGGAGAGCTTGCATCACACGCAGCGTGTCTTGCTCTGTGAGGCCGCTTCTACGATTTGCAAATCTCCTGACGAGATGCGTTAACTGCGATAGCGTGCGCTGTAGTCAAAATGAGTGTGGCCGCCCCGGACCCATCTTTGTGGATGTGGAGTCCCAGCACTCGTAATGTTTCCACTTTCGGGATGGGCTTTCCGTTTAGGGTGACGCTGGGATCGGGTTCATTGTAGGCGGCATGCCGGCCTCTCGTTGTGGACTTCAGGATGAGGTGTTCCGACTTCTCGGGAGCGCATCGGAGGCCGCATTTTTGCAAGTACCTCTCGATCGTATCTATCGCTTCTTGTAAGCGCATTTCTTGCGTTCCGCTATTTGATGCCCTTGTCAATAATGTAATGTCGTCTGCATAAAAAGCATATCGTAGGTCCGGTATAGCGTCGAGGAGGCTGGGTATTTTTATCAAGGCAACATTGAAGAGCAACGGGAAAATGACCGAAGCCTGCGGAGTACCTCTGCTCGGTAGTCGGAAAGTGTCGCTGCGGAGGTTGTATATTCCCACTGTGGCCGTGCGGTGTGTGAGAAAAATTTCTGACGTAGTTGTATACCCGAGACCTGCAGTCCAGGTGTTCAGATTGCTCAGGATAGCGTTGTGACTGACGTGGTCAAAAGCTCCCTTTATATCAATGGCTACAACTGAAGATTTGCTTCTGGTGCTCGGGTGATCGATGAGGTCTTCCTTCAGCAGAAGGAAGATGTCTTTTGTTGATAGGTGTTGCCTGAATCCGAACATTGTGTGCGGAAAATGTCCCTTGTCCTCGAGGTACAGAGTTAGCCGGTTGTGTACCATGTGCTCGAATAGTTTTCCTACGCCGAGGTAAGGGAAATGGGGCGCAAGTTCTCGATGCTGAGGGGCTTGTTGAGTTTTGGGATCATGGTGATCTCCGAATTCTTCCAGGTAGCCGGTATTTCTCCGCTCTGCCAGCATTCGTTGAAATACTGGACTAGGGCCTCGTTTGCCTGCTGTGGAAGGTTGCGGAGATGGTTGTTGATAATTCGATCCTTCCCTGGGCTGGTGTTTCTGGCGAGTGTAGAAAGTGCTCCGCAGAGTTCAGCCTGCGTAAAGGGTTAATCAAGTTCGGGGTTTGGTTTTTCACCGTATGCTCTGTCGTGTGCCGTCGTGGTTATGGTGGGTCTTCGCACAGCTTCTTCTAGACCTCTTGAAGGAGGTTATCCTCTGACCCTGCATAGTTGTGTACCAGCCTCCAGAGGTTTTGCCACTGCTGCGTCCTTGTAGGACCGTTGCCGAGGAGAGAGCGAAGAATGTGCCACGTTTTCTTAGTGCTTAGAGTTCCCCGTAGTGCGTCGCAGAATGCATACAAGTACTGTCTTCCTAGCTTTTCTGCATATTCCTGTGCTTGTTCAGTAAGCCGGGCTATTCTCTTCTTCAGTTGCTTATTCAGCTTCTGTCTCTTCCATCTCCTGAGGAGAGATCTTCTGGCTTCCCAGAGATGGAGTAGGTGCGTGTCAACGGCTGGTGCTTTCTGATTCATCTGAATTCTTTTCGTGTGGCGCTCCGCCACGTCAAGGACCTTCCTGATCCAGTCGTCTATGTCATCGATGGTGGTCTCAACATTTAGAGCATCTCTGAAGGAGTTCCACTCCGTTATTTGGGCTGTGCCAATCCTGGTGGGTTTGCGAGTGTGAGGTAAGTTTAACTGGACGATCTGGTGGTCACTGCCCAGGGTTTCTGGGAGACAGCTCCACTCTGCCGAGCGCACGTTTAGCGTGCACGTGAGATCCGGGTTCGTGTCTCTGGAGACACTATTCTCTACCATTTTTGTCTGGAGTGGATCGTTCCACAGAGTCAGTCTGTGCTGCTGAGCAGTGTCGTGTACTCGGGCGCCTTTCTTTGTAGTCGTATAGTAACCCCAAGCCGTGTGAGGGGCGTTGAAGTCTCCCATTATAACCACTTGGTGATCATCGGCGCGTTTCTTCAGTTCTCGTACTAAGAGGTCGAAGTCTGGCAGTTGGTCTTTTGGGGGGGCTGTGCACGCTCACAACAACGAGTCTCTTGTGCGATTTCCTTTCCGGTATTACTTCTATCATGGTATGTTCGATAAGTGTATTGACCGGTTCCAATGCCTGTACCGTGAGATTCTTTTTTGTGAGTATTGCTGTGCGCTTTGTTTGGACGTGGGCGTTGTACCCTTGCAGCCGCACATTCCGTGCATTTGTTTCTTGCAGTGCTATGACGTCGGGTGGGTCTTGCTTGACAAATTCTTGTAAGGTAGCATGGCGTGGACGGTAGGAACGACAGTTCCACTGCCAGATCCGGAGAGTTGAGAGCGTGTTTGTCGTCCTTTGGTTAGGGACCGCCATCTTCAATATGTTCAGGTCCCCGCTGGCGCTCGCGGGTAGGGGAAACTGAGCGAGAAGTACTTCGACCATTTGCTCGTGCCCTCTTCCTGCCAGGATGAACGTCACTTAGTGAAGCGTTGAGGTGCTCTTTAGTGACGTAAGTCTTCTTCACGTATGCTATAAGGTTGTTTAGCTGCGCTGCAAGTCCGTCCACTTTGGCGTCTAACGTGGTAATCTTGTTGGTTATGCTTGCGGCGAAATTTGCTATTGCTGACTGCACAATGTTCTCAACTGTAGTGTGGATGCTTTTCATAACACTTTCTTGTAAGATCTGGAATCTTGCGTCGACAATAGATTCCATATCTGCTGTGGGAAGGAGGGTACCCGGTTGTCCATCGTTCTTTTGGTCGATCGTGCATCTCTGGTGCAGCTTGTCTATGAGGTCCCTTTGCTCCTCACATTTTCTAAGAAGCTTGTTCGTATTGCCTTGCTGTTTCTGGTGGCTCTGTATCCGCATATCGACAAGGGCCCGTTGGCTTTGTAGTTGACTGGCTTGATGCTGTGATGTGCTTTGCTGACTGTGCGCCTTATCTTGGAGAGATCGTAAGGCTTCATTGTCAAGCAACGAATACATGTACTTGGTTGTAGCTCCGGAGCCACTCGAACCACTTGCTGCAGTCGCATAGCTCACTCTTTTGGGCGAGTGCGAGCGTGAGCGTGACCGGGATGGCGATCGTGAGCACGGTCGGAGTATAGGCCTTGATTGACGTCGTGTGGGAGTGCTGCCAGCGTTGCTGCGGAAGTTGGTGGTTTGGCTTCCTAATTCCGGAAAATCTTCGTCCCCTAGACTTTTGCGACAGTCTCGTGCTTTGAGCCTGTCCATTCGTTGCTGTAGGACGCGTTTCTAATATATAAGTAAGGTATTCCTTCATTGATATTGGTTGTTGTTTTCCGGTAAGTTGCATTGATTTGATCAAGATTGGTGTCGTTCATTCATGTGCTGCTATTTTATATGGAAGTGTAACTGGACTGTTCTTTGATACAGTGCTACAGAGATTTTTACAGGCATCATCTCTGGCTTTACTAACCTGTTCTTGATATCTGTTCTAGATTTGTAGGCTAAATTTCCTCATTTGCATTTCTTTGTTTTTCTGTCGCATTTTGAACACGTTTTCGTGCTCGTTTTCTTTCTAATGTTGTGGTCTACCACTTATGGTTGAACAGTTCACATTTTTTGAACATTCCTTTTTTAGTCTGCTAATTCTTTCTTAAGAATGTGCGGTAATTCGCAACTCCATAAAACGCTCCGTGTGCTGGCAACACTGGTCGAAAAAACAAAGACCTATAGCTGCGCTCAACAGGGCCAACGCGGCACTTTCGCTTGGCGCTGTGCTGAAGTCTCTTGATTGTGGCGTGGGATCGCGTTGCTTCGTCTAAGGCGAAAGGGTGCTGGCCGCCGACCACCTCATTCACATAGGCATAAAGGATTTCACAAGCGAAACAGGAGAAATAGTTGCGCTGTGCGTGCAAATATCGAGCCTCTTCGGCGAACCGTATTAGATTTACTTCAAGTTGAAGAACCTGTCCAGCGCCTGAGGTTGAAGAAGGCAACTGCACATGTGTAGCGGGCCTCTCCGAAAGATGCAAGCACTTGTGCGCTGCGTTGCTGCAACGCACAAGTGGCAGGCCTTCAGAGGCAGGGCCTTTACAGTTTTCAAGGCAACTCTGCGCTGCGGGTCGTGTTGTCGATTGGGTGTATCCCATTGAGTTCTGTTGTCCTGTCAAAAGCTGAATACGCATACCGTTCACTTGATTACAGAACGGGTTATATCTTGGTCAGTGTATCTTGAGATAAGGCAAATCGTAGTTTCGCTTGTAATAGGAGTGCTCCTTTCTTTTCCTTCGCCGATCCATGTTACGAGGTTTCTGATAAACATGGTCGTGTGCTTCCGAACACTGGCTTGTTCGTCTTGGCAGTATTTGATATTCGAAGCAGATATATACACGCACGCTACGCAGGCACGAACATATATATACACGCACGCTACGCACGCGCGAACTTAAGTACAGGGTGGTTGTACCCCACCCCCAATAAATGTCAGCCGTACGACTCTGGTGAAAGAATTAATAAATTTAAGAAATTCATAACTGATTAAAGCAAATTAATTTTTAATGAACCACGTGAGGTTTCCGGAAATTAGCGATCGTTTATTCAGTGGAATGGTGATTAACGCATCACTCGAAAACAAGCTTGTTCCAATATAAGTTGGGCTGCACTGTGTCGGAAAGGAACCAAGCGATGCGCCCGCAAGTCGAAGGCTCCAAAAAGCTGGAACAATCGCTTTTTCCTGTTCCTTTTAAATTTCTTGCGAGCTGACTAACCTAAACTGTCAGCGCGCCGCGTTTAATGAGAACACAGCACCGTCTCTAGACACCGCAGAGCAAACGCAGGCACAAAGACCGTACGTTTCTCTATAATAAATATATTTCAAGTTTCACTACTACAGTTCACGTGGAAGAAATGTACGTCAGTGACAGCGTCGTAGCGAGAAATGTTTTCGGTGAGGTACACCCATCCTTTTGTATATTAATTCGCGCGCGCGTTTATGTACATGCGAAATCAAAAATTTTCGAGGGAAAGGATTACAACAGCTTCGGCATGGGTAGCACTACGACTTGTACAGAAAGCCAAGCATACGCGAAAAATACACTCACACACATAACGCCACAAATTGCCTGATGCGATTGCTTATATAAACGAAATTCTACTCCGCTCTTTCAGTAGCCCGAGTATTGACTAGAATGCATACACGCTAAATAGTGATATACTCACCGGGTAGAATGAAGTCGTCGTGAGCGAAATGATTCGAACAAACCACAATAGTGTCCGTCACCTTCTTTCCAATGCATAAGTTTGTGGTATACGCCGTTCTCCGTCGAGCGTCATGCTTCGGGAAGTGATAGAACGATACGTTGCCACCTTTCCACCGCGATGCCACGCATTGCGGCACACAGCAATTGTCTTTGGACATCGCTTTCGTCTTGTTCGAGCTCGCGCGTGCGGTATGGCCACTTTGAATGAAGGGAGGTTGGGTCAGGGAATTTCTTTCCCTTGAAGCAGCTTGCCAAGGCATTCCTTCAAGTGAGGAATAGCAGCACTGTTCGTTGTGCTAATGGTGTTCGTTTGCGTTCATTTTCGCATCTGTGAGGTGAACCTTTGATGCTTGAATATTTTTGGCGATTCTTTCTCTTATTGGCCTTGTTGTGATTTCACTTGTTTTAGGTTTCATGACTAGCGTTGTATGCTTTCCAGGGTTGACGTCCTGAATTAGTTTGTCTGAACGCTGAGTGACGCTGGCATAAGCGCAGTCTGGTTCAGAGTTGTTTGACTTCAGGGTAGTTAGTTGTCCCTTCAGCAATGCATTGTCTACACCCGTTCGAGAAGGTTTGTCTTGACAGCTTGATAACAATATAATAATATTTGAGGTCTTACGTCCCAAAACCACGATATGATTATCAGAGACGCCGTAGTGGAGGGCTCCGGAAATTTTGACCTTCTTCAACGTGCGTTGACATTGCACAGCACACGGGCCTCTACCATTTCGCCTCCATCGAAATGCGACCGCAGCGGCCGGAATCGAACCCGGGACCTCCGGGTCAGCAGCTGAGCACCGTAGCCACTGATCCACCGTGGCGGACGTTAACAACTTGAAAAGCGGTCATCAGGGCATTGCAAGTTTGAGCGGTTGCTCCCCCCTTGTTGAGCTACCAAAAGTGCCTGGTAGAATGCTGTTCGTTTGCATTATTTTTGTCTGTTATCAATGTGTTTTGAGGCTCCTGGGGTTCATCATTGTTCGAAGATTGTTTGTTTACCTCTTGTACTTTCTCACGCTGGTATTGCTGGTTCGGGATTATTTCCCTTATTGTTGTGTTGTGTTCATTTTTTGAGACGTTGTCATGACTGTCAGAGCTGGGGTGAGCGTGTTTAATTAGTTCTTCGTGATGTTTCTTTAGTTTCTCGACTGTTAGCTTTTTTTCCTTTGCATTCTGGGTTTCATTGTCCGTATCTCCCCACCAATAATTTGTGGGAGCTCTTGAGTCATTGCCATTGGCATCATCCGAATCAATGCCTTCTTTTGGACTTTCAATGTTCACGTGTTTTTCATGAGTCTTTGACTGCTTATGAATGAAGGAAAGAAGTGTAAATTTAAGAGCTCGTTTGCTTTGTTTGCTTATGCGATTCTTTCTCCTGTTTCTTCTCTGAAATTGTTCCTCTAGAGTACGGAAGTACTGTGATGTCAGGACTTGTTTTGTGTTCTTTAGGCATTTTCCAGGTGTTGTTCTCAAGCAATCCTACAGCACAGTGTGTGTATGTGCCTTCTTGTAGTGTTTCGCTGTACAAACTTTGAGTTCACTCAAAAAGCAAAAATCTCAATCATAGCATGCTCAAACGACGAGAAAACTTAAAAGTCGCGTGCAGCAGGCTGTATACAAGGAAAACGTTTTCGTGCTAGTTACGTGCAATATGTGAGAATACACGAGTGAATTATCATTAATATTCACCCCGAATTAGAAGAGACGCCCAAAATAAGCGTCTAGTTTAAATGTTTGTATGTTTTACTAATGATAACAAAAAAAAAACAGTTTTAGGCATTGGTGTAAGCGGATTACTCAAGATTAGATTTGATGGGAGCGGTTGACCAAATGGCGGCCATATAACTGCTTTGTTCTTGCATTACGTAAAATCGTGAATTGTGGATTCATTTGATCGAAATACACTAGTGCTTTTTGGCAGGCTGTTCTTTGAATGTCGTAGAAGACGATTACACTAACTTTTTGATGGATGGTGCCGGATTAATTAGGATTTTAATGGATTATATCTACATACTCGCAGTGTGACTAACAGAATGACGAATATTGGTAACTTGTTTTATTTAATACGTCCGCTTGTATTACATCTAGGAGGCTGAAATTCTTGTGAGATGTTTATCTAAAATCAAACATGGTTGATCCCTCCGTCATAGGAATCGGTATAACATGAAAGTGAAACATGTCCTTGCAGAAGTAGTTGAATGCTCACTGTACATTGATATAAGAGATCTTGCACAGTGTATATTGATGTTTGACAGTAACAGCACCGTTTAACGTGGATGCATCCACGCTGACGCTCGGTGGTGCATCTGTATCCCGACGACTAACGTCCATGATCAATGATTAAACAAACCCTTGTGGCTATCGATGCTTGTGGTAGCTGAGAGCGGAATCAGAGAAAGTGGTGTGAGAAGCAGAAGAGCGTCACTGATTGGACGCCGAACTTGGGCTAAGGTGCCCACTCGCGGCATGTTAGAGTTATTGAACACCACGTCCCGACCAGAGGGATAGCAACGCGCGTCTTGTCTTCCCCGTTGGCCGGCTGCGATTTTTCGAGGGGCGAGCGTAACTAGGAACGCGGAGTTACGGCCACGCGAAGCAGTCGTGCGTCCATGCATGTGTCGCGGAGCTATTTTTGGTATGGATGGGTGCTATGAGCGAGGCCGCCGCTGGGGGGTAAGGTCGCCACCTGGCAGCTTGTTAATGCGTCGACAAAACTGCACTTTTCTCCTATTCGAAACGCACCGAATGGGACGGACGCGCATACACGGCGCATTGAAAGAAATAATTGTGGCTTTCACGTTCATTATGTATTACTTCACTTTAGCACGAACACTCTAAGAGGACAGTGGTAGATAGAAAAGGCGTGTTTTCAAAGCCTACGGAGTATGTGACCGTGGCGCAGTAGATAGCGTGCCCGGCATCTCTTGTCGCCGACCAAGAGGTCGTAGGTTCGACTCCCGTTGACGGAAACTTTTTTCTTCGTCTTCTGATCGTGTGCATTTTTTTCGACGTCATTTCCGTGACCGAAATACGTCACTGAAGTTTTGGTGGACCCCGGCATAAAACACCTTCGTGTTAAAATGTAATACAGGAATACAAAATCAAAATTCCGTAAAAGGAGGTCTTTGTTTAATAAAAAAAATTAAGAACACATTTTCCTTGATCGCAATGAGCTCTTTGTTTAGCAATGTTTCCCGAAAATTATTAAGCACTGGCTCGAGATAGTGGAGAAGAGGAGATTTGTGGTTTAACCGGAAAATACCCGAAGATATGCGTCAGAAATCAACAGCTTACCAAGCCTGCTCCCGAGCCTTACAGTCGTATCTTACCAGCGAAGGGTGTCATCAGGGTTGCCGTTGGTGGCTACTTAGCGCCAAATTGGCTACTTTCGGACCCCGTCTGGCGAGAAAATTTTCAGGTGGACGCCATGGCTACTTTCTGGCTACCTTGAATTTCTTTTTTGGCGCATTTACTGGCCATGTTTTTGTATTACTTGAAGATGAATGAGAAAGCAAATTTAAACAACCATTATTTATGCTTTTCTATCGTGTTGGCCTATGCGCACACATGTCCTTGCGCCGCCAGCGGGCTAGTGCGCATCGAGGCACCCAACCCTCGTCTAACACGAGGGGACGCGTGCGTGTAAGGAAACGCGTGGCTATAGTATAGCACAGTGCTGACACCAGATTATCAGGCTGAAACACAGCCGCGTCAAATAGATATCAGGAACGAAATGAAGCTGGGCAGTTCACCTTCGATTAAATTTCTATACTTGAAGGTGGACTAGTACTGCTCTAACATTGCGCCAATCTCGGTCTAGAGCTTGTTATAACCGGAAATGTGTGGATCCGGCCTGCAAGGGACGCTCATCGGCTTATCCACCAAGCCCGCGAGGCGGCTGAGGGGCTCAGCCTCTCGGTCCCCACGTGGGAGCGGCCCGCAACACAGTGATCTGTGTTTTGGAGGACCCAATAAAAGTTTATCCAATCCAATCTCCAATACGCGGCCCGCGTCCCACAATGACGCGGTCCGTGTCTCACAAGATCGCTGATCGAGGCGCCCGTGCATGAACCAGGGAGCTCGTCGCGTGTGCGCTGGGCGCTCTCTCTCTGGCCTTCGCTTGCCCTCTCGTCTCGGATGTACTCTGCGCTCTTGTAAAGGCGCATCTCTGAGTTTTGTATTACCTGTAAATATGTAATTTATACGTGTGCTTTCTTTGTGAGCAACAAGTCTCGCAAGAGTTCTTGCCGGAGCCCGGGTGGCAGCCTCAACCCCTCCTCGGTCACATCAGGCTTCAAGAAAAAGACAGCTCCAACGTTTAAGGTTCCTGCTGAGTTCTTGGCCCAAAATTACTCGTGCAAGAACTCCATCCATTGCAGACAAACTGTGTGCAGGTGCACTGAAAGTCTAATAACTTATTAATTTATTTTAACGTACGTACACGTGGCTTTGGAAACCAAGCAAGAGCGCAAAATATTTTACACGTTATACTCCGTTCTCGCTTATTCAAAATCATGTTGGTTACTGTGAAATACTAAAAACTCCATACATAACATGACTTTTTTTTCCATTTGGCTACAAATTTGGCGCTAAAATAAATGGCGTGGCTACCTTGGCTACTTTCGGCTTGAGTTTTGGCTCCTTTTAAAATCTGCCCAATCCCTATCGAAAAAAACAGCGTTTCCAGTGTCTCCCAGTGCGTTTCAGTGCGCTGGGTGACACTGGAAACGCTGTACAGTGTGTCCCAGTGTCTCCCAGCGCTGGGAGACAATGGGACGCACTGTACAGCGTGGCCAGTGTCGCCCAGTGCGCTGAAACGCACTGGGACACACTGTGCAGCGTCGCCCAGTGTCTTACAGCGCGCTGGGGAGGCACTGGTCACGCTGTACAGTGTCTGCCCGCACACTGGGAACACCGGCGGCACATTGGAAAAAACTGGGCGGGCTTGATGGACTTTCTATAAGACTTTATATTGGATCGCGAGATGTCGAGCGTAAAATTTACCGAATATTTTCAAAATGTTCTGTCCTGTGTGCTACACATATATAGCTTTAGTTTCAGTTAGGCGACGGATGTGCTTTTAGGCTAAAGCAATCATCTGTCGAGCGCGCGTGCGCTTTTCTTGAAGTGTGCTCGAGTGTCGTCAATGTAGTTTATAAACTACATTGAAAGAACTCATCATTCGCAACACAATATGGCAGTAGTATTAGTCTGATAATCAAAATCAACCTGCTCTAGAAGTCAGTCGTTCCCGCTCGTACCGCAGAAAGCCGCACGTCACCGGCAGCAGTTAGCCGCTGCAACCCCCAATCTCGGCGTTTTCAGCTTCTGATTTGTATAATCGAAGGTTCAAATATGACCTCGCTTGGATCAGTTATGATCGAAACTACATTTTAGCGGTTATTAGACTCTTTGTAATGGAATATATATCCGCGATCTTCACAGCGACCGTGGCTCACGAAGTGCGGCCCTAAGCCTAATGCTCGTTTCGGCTAGAGTGAACTACTGCAGATCTAGTACGCGGAACGTAAACAAGGGGACAGAAAATATGTTCAAACGAGTGACGAAAAGTACAGTGTTCAGTGAGCAGTTCAGATGCACGATGTTTGCTACGTAGGTATGACTAACCGCTTAGCGAGACAGTGCGATTGCCGCAACACATCTGCGATTACGCTCGTAAGTTTTGGTGCAAAACGTGCCAGGTAGACGTTCTGATCCAAGGCAGCCCATAACAAACAAACAAACAATCTCCTGTCAGGTTGGCGCGAGCACGAAGAGACGAAAATCTGCGTTTCTAAGCGAGAAAACATTGCTATTGGATACCGGAATTAGCTATAACATGCAGGAAAAAGTACCTCCAAGGTTGTCTTTCGAGTGTGGCGTAGTGGGTAGCGTGTCAGGCTCAGAGTGAAGTAGGTCGTCAAGGTAGCAGGTTCGAATCCTGCACGCTCGTTTTTTTCTTTATTTTTTTTTTCTTTTTTTTTTGTCCCAGTGCTCGTGTTTCAGCCTTAATTACGATGGGGGCATAACCAAAATTTTAAAAAACAATTTAAAAGCCCGATTTTGGCCCATAACGCGTGTCCCAGTGTGCAGCGCGCCAGCGTCCAGTGTCCCAGTATCCAGCGCCACACTGGTCCCATAAACAGGTATGGCGCTGGGACAGTGCCACTGGGTTTTCCGATAGGGATGTCAACCCTGGGTGTCAGTGGGTACTTGTGCCCCCAAATAATTTGTAGCCCGTATGTATATGTATACAAAGACAAGACGCTTCCTTAGCGCCATACAATTGGCAAGTTTATTTTATTGCCGCCAGCTAGAAGCGTAAAAGCACAAGTTGGAATGAATACATAGCTCCAAACACTGCCGAAAAAACAGAACTATAATGACCGCCTCTTGAAGGATGCCGCTGATCTATTCTCATCCCTTTGCGCATTGTGTTTCAGACGTCGTCGGCGCCTGCACCGCTCCGTCCCTTGGGAGAATACAAAAGAAAAAGTTCAGACATGATGTTCGTTAGCCGCAGGTCTACGAAAGTGTCAACATAATACTATGCGATTGAACTGCACCTTATAGACGTGCCCTTTCGTGAAACAGCTAAGAACATGTTCACAGTTGGCAGCTTACATATAGCTAGCAATAATGTAGCAACCAGGGGTATCGCCGTTGCTACTTGAAGCTGTTTAGATAAACCTGTTCACAAAAATCGCAGGATGAGAATGACACCATTCGGAACAATACGTTAATGACAGTTCACAGGTTGGGACTAAATGCTTTAAACGAAAATCATCATTAACTATGTGCGCATCTTATAGCTGACGTAGGCATTTAAATTACTATGGAAGGGAACTTGCGTGATATCTGTACCTTCATATGTTATAGTTTATAATGTTTGAAAATGTGTTTTATTATTTTATTATTAATATAATGATTATTATTATTACTATTATTATTATTATTATTATTATTATTATTATTATTATTATTATAAACATTTTCGCTAAATGGTAGCGAACGAACAGTTATTCGGTCGGCCATTTATTTCGAAGACTTTCGAATGATAATCTGATTTTTCCAGGCAGGTGGGCCAGTCATTTCCAACACAGGATCTGTTGCATAAATATGTCATTGGTGGCACTATGGAATCTTTCGTTTTCTTTACTTCCAACACAGTTTGTCGCTGTCCTCTATTCGTGTATTTTGTCGCTTCTTAAATGGCAACCATTTCACGCAGCCAAATTAAGTATACAACAAAGTCTGCATTGGGCGCTGTGTACAATACAAAATAGTCCCTGCCACCACAGGTGCAAAACTGCAGTGCAGCAAACCTTACGAATGATAACGCATACTTAATAGAGTTATCTACCAAAACTTTCAGTGTGCACTATTATCAACACTAGCCTTTTACAATGAACACACATCGTGGAATTTTTAATCCACCATGTTCAGCCTTATGGTTAAGAAATTGATACAGCAAAACAACCTACCCTTCCGCTGCGTGGTTTCATGCGCGCCGACACATGAACTCTGCCCTAATGTAAAGAAAAAAAAAAGGTTTCGAAGTAAGTTTAAACTACGCAATCAGTCCAACCAATTTTTAAAAACTTCGCGCGAGTTCTAAGAGCCTTTCATGGTGTTGCACGCTCTGCTTCACTCTTTTCATACTCCGTTTTTTCCCTCCCGAGCGCAGAATGTCAAACCGCGCATTGCAGTCTTGTTAACCACTGTGACTTCGTTTGCATTCTTATAGCTATTCACGATGGTCAAATGAGGTGCTCACATGGCCGAGTAGGCTCAGCTAGCTTTCGCAGTCGTTACAAGGCAAACCGCTACTAAGACTAACATATTAAGCCGTCGAGACTGCCCAGAAACGTTCTGCCGATGATGAGCCGTCTCACTACCATTTTACAAAAAATAATAATAATAATAAAATAAATCTTTTTCTTGTTCTCCAACGAGGAGTATATAAGTTAGCTGCTTAAAATATTACACTACATAGTAAATCAGCTTATACGATATCCAAACCACGACAACAGTATCAGGGCTGGTTTTACGTTAAGTTGGGTTTCACCAGGTGACTGCAGGTGCACTCCTCTAGCTCAAAGAACGGTGTATATTTCCTCCACCATTCAGTGGGGCTAGCGTAGTTCGAACTGCGCTAGAGTTATGCTCACTTGTGCAGACGATGAATGGCTTGTCGCTTTTGGTGTAGTTTCCTAGTGAAATCGAGTGCTGGGTATCCGCAGTATCTAAGTTTTACCTCAACAGTATTCCCTGAGCTATTAGCGCTCTGTGGGCCTTATTTTTATTCGGTGGTGTACGCCATCTCCTCGTATTTGAGCGGCAGTAGGCTGTACAGCGCTAGCGATATTCGCATAATACTGCTTGAGACGGTTCCTGAACACCTTGAGGTCCTGTTGTAAGAGTGTCCCAAGAATATACCCGCTGGCTAGCTGCACTGGCTCATAATCTGTTTGCATCACATTACTAACCATGAAATTCAAGAAATTAAATATTCGAAAGCTCCACAGAAGATGTGATTGCGAAAGGTTAACGTCATATTTCTGGCCTAAAAATGGTACACTGCGTGTAATACCCACAATATATGCAAACCGTTTCACGGAGGTGTACTTATCAAAGGCCTTGATTTGCATACATGCATTAACCCTTTGCGGTCCAAAACTTTTACCCACTTTCCGCCTCTACCAGTCCGAAACTATTTTGCCAGTTTCTGGCGCCGCGAAGAAAAAACACGAACTGCGGAAGAAAAACTCACAGGATATTTATTTTTGCTCTTGCATTCTGCAGGCAACTCCTTTAGCGATATTTAGGCAGCGTGTGATACCGCTCAAAGCATTATCCTGGGTGCAGGCCAGGGTTGTTACTGCAGGTTTTGCAGAAAGACACAGTTTCCCTCCAGCCTCCTTTTGTTTGCCTATCGCTACAAACGGCGCAGTCCTTGCTGCTTCGCCCTGGGAGCTTGTAGATGAAGTGGCTCCTTCCATCTAGCCTTTCTTCACAATCGTTCACAAGCGCCACCGTAAAACGCACGCGGTGAAAACGTGGCCATGCTTCTCAACGAACCACGTGCGAGTGGATACGCTCTAGGTTCCGTGCTGAACATAGTGCTGCATCCTAGTGTAAAAAAAAAGTAAACATCAACAAACAAAGCTCACTCATTTCTCGAGAGATGGCGCTTCATGTATTTAAAAAAATGCGCGCGACTTGCAGTGAGAAAATCGCGAAATTTAAACGAGGAACACGCTCGTCGGGCGTTGCCCGACAGCGGACCGCTACGGCCGTGTGGCGTTGTCGGGCGCTGCCCGACAACGGACCGCAAAGGGTTAAAAATTGAAGGACACTTTGTAACTTCCAAAGTGTGTTCGGCGAACGCCTATGTCCATTGCAACGGGGTCGGTCAGAATAGAACGCGCTGCGCGCGTTCCATTCTTCTTAGCGTGTCGAGTCATGCGCGATTCAACACGCTGGGCACAGCGACGCTACGCAAGCAAAGCGCGAGCGCTGTAGAGTCCGACGCGACAGGCGTCCGTTGGCGCGCCCCGGCGGCCACCTGCACCGTGCCAGGGCGCGGACAGACGGACGTGAGCATGAGACATTAAAGGCTTTCGCCTTAATATAGGAGAGATGATGAAAGCATTCCTTACCATCGGCTCTGGCTGGTTGCGTCCTTCGGGACCAGACTGCAGAGGCAAAAAATGGCAGTGAGTATTAATACCTATGTATTAGGAGTAAGTATTAAGCGTTAGGGCTGGAACTTACTGTAATTAATTTCTCAATGAATTTGTTTTAGGCTTTCGTGAAGTGAGTTGGTTGATGCGAACTAAATTGTTCCTCCAGTAACGTCTTTATCAAAAATTAGTTAAGTTGGCGGCGTTCGAATATGTGTCAGTTCAATTACCATGTTACATATTTATTTCTGAAGCACTCGAAATGACACCACAAAGTTCGCACTGTATTTTTTTGTGCGCTATAATGTTAAAGTCACGCTTCCACAATGTATCTCTACGCCGTACAAAAGAAAGCAATTTGCATTACGGTCGCTTCATTGCTGTACGGACGTTTCTCGCTCATTTCATATTGACGGCGCGGCGAGTCGCTTAATCAACCTAAATAAAGTGCGCTACAGAGACAAAAAATAAGCATGAAATGGCGGAAATACGCTCACATACTGACATCGGAGCGCTTATGGAGGAGGTGTAAATCTTCAGTTTTCAGTATGTCCTATCATTGTAAAATTCTGGTCGAGGCATTAATGTTTAGCGCACTTTATAGGGATTATATCATACAAAAAAGAAAACCACGAAATGAATTCTTGTGTTCGATGAGTTAGGCGTAAAATATATATTTTTGGAGATACCGATAATAAGAAACGTTAAGAAGATGTACTAAGGCAACACGTGTGCCGTTCTGCAAGGACCCCTGACATCAAAATTTAAACCTTGAGATGTTTGCGTTGTTTGATTGCGCTGTATACGTGGACGCTTAAGATCGATTATTAGTGGCGGACGTTGCCTTTAAGATATCTTAATTTAGTGTTAAAGTAAACGTGAATGCTCAGCTGATTTGGCAGCCCCTCGCGATATCGCCACTAGTATGACGCGGATAGGGCACCTACCCTCTGCGACGTTAAATGGGTAAAGCGAGTACTGTCGACATCATTTGCCGGCTACACGCATTAGCGTTTTTCATTCTGTCCGGCTTTTCCGGTCACGCAAGGGCGTAGCGTAATGCCGGATAGCGTGTGCCGTAGCTGTCATCACGTCAAATGGCGCCACCTATGTAGCACAAAAATCAACTAAGAAATACTTAATGCCCTCCAAGATTCCAGGAGCGCCAATCGTTAAGCCTACAGCGTCAATTATTCGAGTATGTGTCTGGAAAACGGCGCCGAATCGTCACAAATACTTTGCTGTCCAAGCTGCAGGACATGAATCTAAAGATAATAAAAACATCAGTTCGGAGCTAGCCAGCTACAAAGCGCAGATTGATTGGAGGTGGAGGGCAACCGCTGGCGCGGCCATGTACTCCGGGCGCCCGCATGCGCAGTTCAGGGTCGGTATTCCGGTGCACGCAAATCATTTTCCGTGCAGCGGTGCGCCGGAGACTAAGAACCTCTACTAACACCAATGCCACCCGACGGGACCTATTGCAGCTCGCGTCGTTTCATACTTTACCGCGCGTGGGGCCGCTGTTGAAATGTGCGCCTACAATATCAGCAAAGCATGATCCCACGGGGTGTTATGGTGTTCGCCCGAGGTGGGGGTGCTAGTTTCATATGATTTTAGGCGGGCGTGTTGAAGTGGCGCCGGAAGAGCTCACAATTGACGGTGCTAGCACTCGTTATAAGATAGGTAAGTGTATCCGCAATAGAGTTTCTGAATTATCTGACTCAAAGCGACAAAATGAAGTGTAATTTTGACAAACAAAATTTTCGCAACGGTCAGGGGGTCCTTGAAAGCATTGAAATTTTCAAGAAGCAGCCTGTGCAGCAGCTTCTGCGCTGACGGTCAGTTAGCGGCTTTTGACATTCAATGGCTTACCCTTGCAATGGGCCCTGAGCGGCCTTCCATCATGTCCTCGGCGACCGAAAACTGCGAATAAACGTATCGCGGACATTGTCATTATTCCGGCGAGGACCAGTTTTTTTTACGTAAACAAGCGTTAAAAATGTTTTCATTTGTATTTCCCAAAACGACATTTAAAAGGACAACTGCTCTTTCCGCATTCCAAGTACAGCCTCTAAATATCGCTGCTATATGAGGCTGCCACTTACATAAATCACATTCTTCCAACGACAGCTCTTCGTGTGACATGTTACATTGTTCTGACTTGATGGGATCTCTACGGAGCCTGAAGAAAGTGCAACTGATTGGAACCTTCATTACGATAGCCAAAAAGTAGCGTAATGTTTCCTTAAGGCATGATTTATTCAATTCGCCCAACGCACGGAAGGATATATTTGCATGTAATTATTTAGGTAGCAAACAGCAAGCCTCCGAAGCTCTGGATATCGCCATTCGGGGGCTTATAACGGCGGTGAGCCGGAGGAAACACAGTTGGTGTGGAAGAATGTCATAATTTCGTAACTACACTCCCAAAGTGCCGGTAATATGTTCTGGGGTAGGAATGTACAGTACTCCGGGATTCAAACGTGACATCGAATTTTTTGTAGTATAACGATTGCTATGTGCAATCGCTCGATATAACCACGTTGTGTCGCGACGAATCTGGTCTCTAAAGATAGCGCTGGCCTTCGATTCGAAATCACGCCGATGTCACCCGAACTAAAGACGGTGGCAACGAAAGTGTGTGCGTTACTTTGCTCTAATTTGTCCTGTTTTATTACGGGAGTGCCGTACGTTGCGATCAAGTCCTGTGTGAAGTTTTTTACACATTATGCTTGTTGCTGCATTCGAACATACGACATATGACATACGAAATTGCAAGCATGGCAATGCATGGAGGTTAAAGATTTAGAATCATCTTTGCGCAGTCAAAATCAATTTTAAAGTTGCGATTTTAAGGACACGAATTACGATTTTATTATGAATATGCCGTATCCGAAGATGCGAATTGACTTTTTGCCGCCTGTGCGTATTTTGCTGTGTGGCTAAATATGCATGAAGAAGTTTTTGCATTTCGCCCCCATCGAAATGCGTACTCTGTAGCCACAAAGTTCTTCTATTCCTCGCGGTCGCACCGCAGCGTCTAGCTGCTAAGTCACCACAACGAGTCAATTTTATTGGAGGGAATTGTCAATGCTACATTGCTGCGCGTGTTTTATTTCTCTTTTATTTTTTTTTTCGTTTTGCCAAGCTTAGACTACACCCTTGTTCAGGCTTTCGCTCAATAGATAAAGCCCATCGCGAAGCCACCATAGCTTCTAAACTGCAAATCTGTATAGTAATATACATATACTGGACACAAACGGAAGCGCTAATTACTTCGGTATTCGCAGTATGTATATCTACATTCATGATAATGATTCTTGGGTTTTAACGTCCCAAAACCATGATATGATTATGAGAGACGCTGTAGTGGAGGACTCCAAAGACTTCGACCACCACGGGTTCTTTAACGTGCACCTAAATCTAAGTACACGGGCCACTGGCATTTTCGCCTCGATCGAAAATGCGGCCGCCGCGGCCGGGATTCGATCCCGCGACCTGCGGGTCAGCAGTCGAATGCCTTAACCACTAGACCACCGTGGCGGGTTCTTTACACTAGTGAGCTGCTTGGGAAGAAACGAAGCGCAAGTACCGCACAGAATAATACAGCGTTTGTATTTGCACTGCTACATTCGAGATCACACGCGCACGGTTTTGCGCGACTTGGTATGATACATATACTTCGCAAGCAGTGCACGAAGAACTGGCGCAAAAGAGAGCAAGAGGGAAAGGTGCACATAGAAGAAATGTCCAACTGCTTTTTTATTTATGCAAGGCATTGCAGATCTGAATCTCATTGGCAAGCTCACTACATTCATATCTTACCTGAGAGGGTAAGATATGAATGTACTGCGCAATATTAGTCGACTGAGCTGCAACAAAGCACTTCTGATTGATAATTAGAATGCTTGTTGAGTTTGTTACTGCGCGACTGATGGCTTTACCACACTCTGCTCATTTTTAAATCAACTACCCTGAACGGAATACCCTGTCTGTGAATTTTGGACACTTCGTCCCCATTTTTTTTGTGCATTCAAAAAAGAAAATTGTGTATTTAGGGCATCCAGTTGTCTCGCAACAATTATCATCGTATATGTTAATGATTAAGGTCACATCGCTGAAACAGAAGGGTAATGTAAGACGACAAGATGTGCGCCGTCATGTCATCGGAGGTCGTGTCGCCTTTGTTGTCTCTGTCATTTCATTCTTGTCGCCTCAGTTATTGACATGAACCAATTGGCCCCGATACTTGTTGTGGACGCCATATAGAAAGCGTGGCCTTTCTTGCATTATCGCCGTTCGCCCGGTACTCCTAGTTCCCGAGTGGTGTGCGCACTATCCGTGTGACGTAGTATTCTTGCTAGTAAAAAAAAACCATAAATAAGCGCCAGGCCTGCACAGTCACAGCGTAAGCTGGAGGAGTCGCCCTCTTAGAGACCATTGCAAACGCTTGGGGCAACTGCTGCAAGTTACAGGTGGACGGTACCCCTCTCGCCATAATCCTAATCATTTTGCTGATTCTGGCAGTACCTACTATTTCATAACAACTAGTTTCTGTTAGGTGTGAATCTGTGTAGCTGCGCATGTCATTCCTGTAGAGATAAAACGATGTTGATGCTGAGGCTGCTTGTGATTAAGATTTTCGGCTCATATTGATGGTAAAGTGCTTGAGGGGGCTTCTTGTCAACAAGCATTTATTCAAAAACGGCTACGTGTGCTTTATGATTCGAAGAGTACGTCGCGATGGACGCGCAGCGTTGCAACATGTGCACCTTGCTCCTAATTGCAAAGTTGAAACGAGAGCCGGTGATCGATGTGCTGCATTTTGTACTGGAATCAAAGATCACGCCAAGGTCGACTTGCACACAGCGTATGAACCGAGCGTTATGGGATTCCTTTCTGTTGTTGAAAGCACCCGTAACCTTTAGAGGCCTGTCATGTTCACGATCGATGGTCTGATTCAATAATCCAGCAATTTCACTGTGGTCACCTGGCCACACATACACCGAGGCTACCACAATACCCTTGGAATCACGTACTGCGCAGCCCTCAGCAACTTCGACGTCCAGTGCTCCGACGAGGTGGAATGGCACACGCTCATTTCCTTACTTGCACAAGGCCACGCCCTACGCCCGGTGCATAGGTCTGTGTACTCATGCGACACACCTGTGGCCGCCGATTTCCTGTGGTCTCCCCAGGTCTCGAAAAAACAAAGTACACGCATTCACATGAGGATTCGGTGGTCGATTTTCGAACAGCTTAGAGCGCAAAAAGGATTTTGTCGCCTTCTTTAATCTTCGTCCTCGTCGCTTTTTGCGCTGTAAGGTACTCGTAAATGACCTATTACCATCGCCCCAGGTTTCACTTCCTAATGTGGTTGTGCGTGTGCCTGTGTGCGCTAGCCAACGCTGGTTGAACGAGCCAGTGGCGTAAATCATAGGGGGGTCAGGGGGGTCCTGACCCCCCCCTGTGCTCAGGCTGGGGGGGGGACACCCCATGCAAGTGTCCCCCCCTGAGATTTATCTT
>JALIZH010032897.1:0-21340 GCA_030522465.1 Rhipicephalus appendiculatus | reverse complement strand
CAAAAACCTCTTTTCGGATAGGTTAGTGACTGGTCAGTGGTACAGAGGCAGCCATTCGGACATCCTACCTCACTCTGAGTCGGATGCTCCTGCCAGCAAGTCTGGCAAGATCTACAAAAAATGGAACAGTTATTAGATCACAACGAACACAGGACGTCCAAGATTTCATAAATGTATTTATCCAAAATGGAGCTCCAACTCTCATGTTCCATAGCGATGATTAAGCCGTGCCTTTTTACATAATAATGGAGGCGACAGCGAGGAAAAAAGGACAAAAGAAGCGGTGCCATCTCTCTACTTTCGGGGGACCACACATGTGACGGTAAGGTAAAGCATAGTTCGAAGTGCAGAGAACCGGTGCACTGTAAAATGGAATATGAGCGCTCAGGTATCCTTCCGCAGCCCCATGGCGCAGAACATAACCATGCGCTAGGAGGAAGCCGCTGAGCGCGGTTCCGTTGCCAGCGACGGCTGCGTGCTTCACGAGTAAAAAGGAAAATGCAGTGATCGGAAGGAGGCTGACATTCAATTTCCGGTAGGTAGCTTGATGGAAGGTGCATCGCTTAATTTAGGGTGTGAATAATTTGATAATGCAGCAGCCTAAACGCTAACAGAAATTTCTAAACACCGTTTCAGGGACTCTTTAATGGTAATCCCGTGTGGCCTGATGCGCAAATCAAATACACATGACGCACATCCGTGATCATTAGTTACGGACCGCGGGAGCGCGTCGTGAAATGGCCATCTACGGCGTCTAGTGGCGAGCCTTCAACTGTCGAGAGCATTACTACGGCCGCGAATTCGCAAGAGCAATGCTCTCGACATCAGACGGCTGGTCAGAAGATGGTAATTTCGGCACGCGCTATCGGGGTCCGTATATTTATGCTCACGAGTGTACATGCTTGGGCATGCACATATGATTAAAATTCGGAGACAGTTCGGTAGCATTGGCAGCACAAAGAAACAACGAGAATGTCGGGATGTAACCACTGAAAGAATCCATGTTGTGAGTTTACGTTATGCCAGAAGGGGCGCCCCCTAGCTCTTTCTCGGATATTAACGTGAAGTCGGGTCACCGAAATGAAAACGACCAGCTTAATAAACATTTTTTCTGAAAAAAAAACATGGCTGATCCCTCTGTCGTAGAAATCGGTACAACATGAAAGTGAAACGTGCCTTCACAGTAGTAGCTGACCGTTTATTGTGCATTGTTTAGCCACACGGGCGAAGGAATGAATGCTATTGGAAGAAATTGTATTGTCACGCGAAGAACGGCAAGGAGCTCCAAGCATGCGCCGCTCTGCTCAATCAGAAAGGAAGCACGGAAAAAACATACACAGGATGATCGCGAAGTAACAACTGTCACAACACGAAACTTAAAACACGCTGCTCAAACACAAAGGAGGACGCACGAAACGAACGCGCAAGTATACACAGGACGAGCGCGAACTAAAGAATGTCATAGTTGTAACTTCTTTATGTGGGAGCGGTGCGCACCCTTCGCAAAAGCGGCCGCTGAAGTTAGCGAAGGGACATTCGCACTCTCTCTAACTTACGGTGGGAGTACAAGACGTACAAACCGCTCCCATCGCGATATAAGCGCGCGGGACGACGATCTTTAAAGCGCGCCCTTCGAGCCCGTCGCGCCATCTCGGTAGTGCTTACAAAAAACACGCTGAAGCCGACGAGCTATGAGTACCGCTGGCGGCAAATGGTGCATATAAATAGCTCGCCATTAGTATGCTGAACAACCTGTCCTTTGTGGCTCAGCGGCTTCGCGCTGCGAGATCAGGAGCGAGGGGACGTAGGTTCGACTCACGGCGGTGGAGCTTAGTCTTCTAGTTTTTATTTGCCATCCGTTAGTTTATTGTTACATCATATCCGCGACGGAAATACTTCAAAGGAGCCATGGTGGACTCCGGCATAAAATACTTTCGTGTTAAAAGACCCGACTGGCCCTCTCTTCACTAACAGATGCATCTTTGGCTGCGACTGAGCTTATTTGTAGGCTTGCAAAGTGGTCTTTCGACAACTCTTGTAAATATCCGATCAGCATTTTATTGTCATTCCTTTAAAAAAGAATATCAATAGTATAAACTGCAATTTGTTTTGGTCGATTTAGGAAAACTATATTTCCAAGTACTTGTAAGATTACAATAGCTCCTGCGCGAAAGTATTTGGAGAACTATTGCCCCCACACGATTCACATTTCAAAACTACGGCAGGCTTGCTAAGAAACACACATTAAAAGCCTCTCCATGGGATAAAAAATGCTTACGATTGCTTACACTCTTCGCACGCAAAACATAGTTCTAAAACAAATTAAAATGTGTTTCGAGGTAGATTGCGGGTTTTGGAAAACCAAGTCCTAAGTGCAACGCTTCACGTTCTGTTGTTAAATGTAGTCGTGGTATATAAGTGATAGCGCCGTAGAAAAACGCAACTCCTTATGCGTGAACGTACATGCAATAAATCGTCAAGAGATTTTTCTGCGCATTCCAAAAGGTATGCTGCAGGTTGGCCTTATCAGTACGTAATTATTCTGGTGCAATATACTAAATTGGTGGAATCCTATTAAGAGTTGCGGGATGTTATATAATGAATTATGGTAATTATTCTGACTTTTTAATGAAGTCTTAACAATACATCAGTGTGATCCTTTTTGCGAAATGTATTCTGACACACTTGTTTCCACAGCGTCTAAGGACATTTTGCCAGATGTCTTCGTCGTCCGTCTGTTCACAAACACACCAACGCCTCCGATAGAGATTACACATAACATACATCAGGGACATCAAAAGTCGCATCAGCTACCCGGCCGCAGTTACGATATGGCGTCCCGCAAGGGGCCACGACAGTAAAATGTTAGCGGGGAGGTGAGGGGGGGCTTTATTTGAAGAAAATGTCAGTGAATGTTGCCGTTTGAAAAAAGGCCTTTCCCATATCTCGTATAAAGGGTAATTTCTGAAGGTGATTTGACGTCAGTGTTCGAGAAACATCGATACCGGTCTCCACAATGGCTAATATGTGAACTGAATTCTAGAGTTTTGCTCCCGCGGTTATGTTTATTTATTTATTTATTCAAAATACCTTACTGTCCCAACAGGGCATTGCGTAAGGGGAGCATCAAAAGAATATATACACGCACAGCTCAAATACAAACAATAACATACTAAGGAAAAAATTGTCTTCAACAACAGCGAGGACTGGGAGAAAGCCATCATGAGCTCAAAATTGGAAGACCAGCCTAAGGCTGTCCAGAGGACCCGTGAGAGAGCGGAGAGGCATGGCCTCCCGGCTCCAACATGGGATTAGCCGACAGCAAGCCAGGGGTTCTCTGTAGGACTGCACTGGCTGGCTCCTCAGGACCTTAATAAGGTTCCTTGTCTCTCTGTCTGTCTGTCGAAAATTACACAATGCATAACATTGACAATGATAAAGAAAATACAACGGGAACTAAACGAAGCCGATGGAACATGTGAGATTGTGACTACAACCGGCTACAAAAAGTGAACGAATGTTTCAACGCAAGGTGACCGCAAGGGGTGCCGCACGAAAAAAAATACTTAAGACTGGTCACGGCTGTTTAGCTTACCCGAACAACCCTTTAGCAATCACGATAGACCAGAAATTAATGCGAGCGCTATTTAGCAATGTCACAAACAGCTAGCCACAAACTCATAAGAAAAATATGGATGAAGACTGTCATGAGCGGGTCGCGGGCCACTTTCGAGAGGTCGGCGTGCCGCATGCGGCCCGCGTGTTTGAGACCCCTGACATACATAGCAACAAGTGCTCTAGCAGCGTTACAGCATGATTGCGAAGGGAAGGTAAGCGTACTCATAGGCGACAAGGAACATAAAGTAGGAAATGAGCAGGAATAAATGCGGATGAACTCGCTTGAGGCGGCAGAATTCTAAGATCTGCCAAATGAAAATTTATATTGCTGTGAGTTGGAAGGAAAACGGTAATGATGATAACAATTCCGCGACAAACAGGTGTCAGATCTTACGTATTGAGAACAATTTATTAGCCATCGTCTTTTGCGGTGTAGAGGTCCTCCGAGGGATTCCGTTCCGAAAAAATAAAAAGAGAAGGTTAAAACCAGTTACAACGCACGCTGTTCATTTTTTTCTGGTTTGATGTGATCAGGTTGCACCCACAAAAAATTCACTGACGATTATGATACGAAATTTCAGGGCGCAGCTTCGTGTTGGGGCAAGGTCAACTGTGTTTCAAGTGTAGGCTTTCCGCAATGCATCGACTACGCTAAAAATCATATTTTTGAAGTAGGACAGCACCCACTGCGCCATTATTTGTCATTCTTTGGATAAGCGAGGTAGCCGATACACATCTGTAAGGTGTTTGGGCACTTTGTTGAAGCTGCATGTAGCTGATGGCGATGAAGAATCATGGCCAATCACTGTGAAGTGGGTGGGAAGCATAAAACCACACACTCGGAGACCAATTAGCATTGTATGATGACTGATTATTGTTCTACTCTCCTGCCACGCTATATTACATCGGTTTACGCGATTCCTTGCCTGACATGAGCCCTGTATATGGTCTTCTTGCAAACGAGTTTCGAGGACCACCCTGTCTCCGAAGTGGAATACTCCACTGTCACGCAGAGGGCCCTGGTTCAAATCATTCATTGGAATCTTTGAATACTCGCCGTGGCATCGCCTTGCTTACACTGTTTCACAAATTCATTCATATCTCTCGAACACGGACATTCTTTGAACGACCCTATACTCCACGTCACACAGGCTTCATAATCGTTTTAGCTATACCTGAATTTACGGATCGACAGGCGCACTCGGGTGCTCTGCGCTTTCACGTGCAGTCCGATGTTGGAATTACCCCACAGAGAGCATCACACGTCTGCCAAACATTTATGCCTTCCATGACGCATTGACAAGTTGAACAAAAAGGGCGAGGACGCCTACCACAAGAAATAAAATTGCATTGACGTTTCGGCACCAAGAACGGGAACCTTGTTCACAATCTCTCGTTCACAATCTCACAAGCTCCCGTTGTGGTTGCGGAAACGTCAATGCATTTTTATTCTCTTGCAGTCGGCGTCCTCGCCTTTTTTTGTTCAGTGATTTCTCGCGACTAGACGAAGCCTTGAAGCCTTGAATTGATTGACCTGTTATCTGGCGAAAAAAGTGTAACTTAGTACTATTATTGCACCTTGCTCCCTCTGTTAATTTAACTTCTTTTGCGCGCGTTTTTATTGTACAGCACCATAGAGAAGCTTCTTTTTTCTTCCCCGCGAAGAGTAATACTGCATAACATTTCAAGTTTGCTTGACCACACAGCTTTGTAGAAGATACCTCCTGTGATTAATCCTTTATTATATCGTGCACCTTTTTTAGTGTTTCTTTTTTTTGCAAATACAACATTAACTAATTGGATTAATACAGAGCTGAGCTAGTTGTTAAATATTCATTCTAAAAGACAGGGCGCGCTAACGCGGACGTGGTGGTTGTGGTGTCTTGAGTTCATTCTTGTCTCCATGTTTGCATACCCTGTCTGTTGGAATTAAACAATTAATTATTTTAGTACTGTACTTCTTTTGTGAGCGGCTACCTACTGCTGTGCGTGTATATTGTGTTATGAAAGCAATACGGAGGCTCACTTTTTATGCTGGCCCCCTTACACACTGCCCTATCTGAGGCCTGTAAGGTACTTCTAAATAAATAATTTGAATGGTACTTTCAGTATGAATCATTCATTGGCAGCTTACCTGTGGCATGAAGTCGAAGGACGGGAAAGAAATTCTATACTTACTTCCTTGTTGTTGATTAATCACAAAGATATTATTTACTGTTTAACAATGAAAATACTTCACAATCCGCTTCTGTCCTATTGGGCTAATATTTTGGGATAATGATAAATAACATGGCTACTCTGACTACTTTTAGTATGAGTACTTTCTCCTTTCCAAATACTCAACGGCAACACAGGGCAGCGGTTAGGCGACGCTAAAGAGTACGGGATTACATAAGAGAGGCAGTTTGTATGATGGCTTGTTTTCCTCTGGTTTCATCTAATGTGCTTTTAAGTCGATTTAAGAAGTGATTACAGCGCAAGGGAAGACAACGGGACAAACAGAACAACGAATGCGAGCGCTGACTTCCATCTAAAATTTTATGGTGAACAACAAGCAATTTATAAAAAACAACAGCGTGCGATAATAAAACGACAACATGCAACAAAAGATACCCCCCTCCGAAACAAAAAGCGAACGTGAGCAAGCACTGTAAACCAACAAAACAGGAACAGCCCGGTCAAGAAGAACAAGAGCGCATGTGTGGCCGCAAGAAAGCAAGTTCCTTATCAGTTCAAGCTACCGAAGGTTTGCTAACAGAGCCACGTAGCTTCAGCTATTGCTGAAGCTAGGCGGCTCTGTTAGTAAGCCTGATGAGTCTTGCGTTCTTGTTAGGATGCTTTGCTAGAATGCTCGTCCTTTCAAAGAACGGAATACAGCCACATTGTGCGCAGTGCATACCAAGAAAGCCCCCCTTTCCCTTGTGCATTTTGGTGTTGTGCTCCTAAGACATCTACCTGTGCTATGATGCTAAGACGTCTACCTGTCTGCCCTATGTAGGACAGACCACAATATAGGGGTATTTTGTAGACTACCTCTTTGAAGAAACAACGAACTTTTTGTTATAGTTAATGCTACAGGTACTTCGTGCCTTGGCAACAGGATTAGTCCTAACACAAACCTGTGAAAATTTTCAGGAGCCTAAAGGTCTACGTCGACACCCACTCTTTGTCCTATTTTCTTTAGTTCGTGGTATACGCCATGAATATACGGGAGAATAGTTATTTTTCAGCGATTATGTGTGGCAGGCTCGACGCTCTGGGGTCCATCACCTGACCTACTGCACAGCTTTTCCGAGTCGAACCAAAAAGTTATCATGATATCGAGCCACCGTGAACCGACACATTTGGGAACGGAAACTTGAATCATTTGAGTAATGACAGGATTTTACTAATGCATTATGCAAGCAGGCACGGGCAATTCGTATTTCCATTAGTTTTGAATGGGCCGACGCAAACCATAACAAAGGCTTGTGTGTACGTGGCTCATAAATCAAACATGCATGATGCTGCAAAAAGGACAGCTTCAAACCTAGGAACCTAAGCACACCATTCACCTAGACCGTATGTAAGTAAAAGGGGGCCGTGTAATTCTTGAAATTGGTTTAACGTCTGACCAACGGAGGCGTCAAAAGAACGATCATCACACTCAAACAGAATTATAAAGTCGTCCACGAAACGAAAGCATTTCACAATTTCTATAACACCCGACCTTGAGTCGGTACAAGGGAGTACAAAAGGGGTAGTGCACAAGATACCCCTCCCTTGGGGTCTGTCCTACGCAGGGCATAGAGGTAGATGCCTGAAGATCCGACTGCGAGAGCACAGAAACAAAGTGCGAAGAGGGATAGAGTGCTTTCTTGGTGTGCATTGAGCACAATGTGGCTGTATTCCGTTTTTTGAAAGGACGAGTATACTAGCAAAGTATCCTAACGAGAATAGAAAGCTAATCATAGAAGCTGCAGCAATCACTACAGGTAGCTCTGTTAATGAGCCTTCAATAGCTTTAACTGATAAGGAACTTGCTTTATTGCACCCACACATTCGCTCTCGTTCTTCATGACCGGGCTGTTCCTGCTTTGTTGATTTAGGGTGATTTCTCACGTTAGCTCTGTGTTTCAGAGGGGGGGCATTTCTTATCGCATGCTGTCATTTTTTTGTCGCACGCTGTCGGTTTTTCGTAAATTGCTTCATCTTCACAATAAAAAACATGGTTGATCCCTCGGTCATAGAAACCGGTATAACACGAAAGTGAAACATGTCCTTGCAGAAGTAAATGAATGCTTATGTACGCTGATATAAGAGAGCTTGTACAATGTCCATTGGTGTTTGACAATTACAGCAGCGTTTAACGTGGAGGCATCCACGCTGACGCTCGAGGGTGCATCTGTATCCTGACAACTAACGTCCATGGTCAATGATTAAACAAACCCTTGTGGTCATAGATGCTTGTGGCAGCTGTACGGTGAGAGTGGAATCCGAGAAAGTGGTGTGAGAGCGTCACTTATTGGACGCCGAACATGGACTAAGGTGCGCACTCGTGGCATGTTAGAATTATTGAACACCACTGCCCGACCAAAGGGAAACGCAACGCGCGTCTTGTCTTCCCCGCTGGCCAGCTGCGATTTTTCGCGGGGGCGAGCGTAACTAGGAACGCGGAGTTACGGCCATTCTAGTACACTGTACTGTAGCCATGCGAAGCAGTCATGCGTCCATACATGTGTCGCAGAGCTATTTTTTATATGGATGGATGCTATGAGCGAGGCCGACGCTGGGGGGTAAGGTCGCCACCTGTCATTGTGTTAATGCGTCGACAAAACTGCACTTTTCCCCTATTTGAAACGCGCCGAATGGGACGGACGCGTATAAACGACGCTTTGAAGGAACTAACTGTGCATTTCACGGTCGTGATGCATTACCTCACTTTAGCGCAAACACTTAAGAGGACAGTGGTAGATATAAAAGACGTGTATGGCACAATAGATAGCGTGCCCCGCATGTCTTGTCGTCGGCCAAGAGGTCGTAGGTTCGACTCCCGTTGACGGAACTTTTTGTCTTCTGATCATGTGTATTTTTTGACGTCATTTCCGCGACGGAAATACGTCACTGAAATCTTGGTGGACCCCGGCATAAAACACTTTCGTGTTAAAAATAAGTTGGAAGTAAGCGCTCGTCTTCGTTGGTCTCTTCATCCCGCGTCTTCCCTTGCGCTCTAATCCCTTTTGAAATGAAATACCAACTAGCCCGCACTCACACTTCGTTAAGTCAAGCCTGGAACTGACTAATTTCTTTTGGTCTTTTGATCCCACTGATGTGGTGCTGCCACAAGTGTCCAACATGGTTGTGATGGTGTTCTGTACGTGATACACGTGTTTCTATTAAATGCGTAAGAAATTTCGGGCGTGGTATATCCTTGAGCACGCAGCCCTTAAATTCGTATTTTTTTTATCCCACTGGTTATCTTAACTGCACGCGTGAGTGTTTCTAGTGCTTATTTGCATATAACTCTTGCAACCAAATAGCAATAATTTAGGCAGAAGACACACTTTTTCGTGAGCTTTCCGGGCAAATACACCAAATTAAAGCACAAAACTTAACACTGATCAAGAGTTGGTGCTAATCGTTTACTGATTTTGAGTAGTTCAGTTTGGAAGGGGAAAAACCGTAGACCACATGTAATGTTGCATGCTGTGGGTTGGATAAGATACAGTTTTGACATTATAATCTACTGTACAATGCGCTTGCAGCAAGACTTACATCAAGAGGGCTGCGGTAGTGAAAATCACGATATGAACAGTGCCTAGACGTGTCATCATAAGGTAGTGGCCTTCAACGTTTCGAGAGCCGGTATCTTGATAGCTTGCACAAAAAAAAGAAATGGTCGCACACTTTTGTCTATACTCGAATGGTGACGCAAGCATTCGCGGCGCCGTTTCAAAAACAGTATATGTTCTTGAGCACAATACAATGACGCATAGTTTTTTCACGCGTAAACTTTTAGTGCTGCTCCAGAATACGAATAGACAAAGACTGCCTATTTTGTGCTTGAGACTGCAGCGATATAAAAAGTACGTGATAGCATTAAAAGGCTCTGACAGCTAAGTCGTAAGTTTTTTACAACTTTTCGAACTCTGAAGAAGACTGTTTAAATGAACAAACAAATGGGTGATACAAGTAAGCACATCTGCACATTACTCCTCTAAACTTTTTTAAAGGCGAGAGCCTGCTATGAATCACGCGAATGTGACGTGAAACAAAAAGCCAGCGTGGACGCGTGATTGTGCAGAATGTCACCTGACCTACAGCACACCATGGGCATCTAGGTGCGCGAGATCGTGTTCATTTCGCCTTCGCTTCGTTCGCGTGACCAAAAAAAAAAAACAAAAAAACTGCGGAGTGGAGAAACATGTAGGGAAGGGTGTTTCAGCTACACTAGCGTGAAACCTTGGTAGGCGCGAAGCATGCAGTGTTTTGAGAGAGATTTCTTTGATCAGCCACTTGTGGTGCCAAGCCTGAAACCGCGCATGTAGTGAAGGGTGTTTCCTCTTGACTAACGTCGCCGGAAAACTGCTTCGGAAAGCAGCTTACATTACGGTGCTTTTTCTTCTTCTTCTTCTTCTTCTTCTTCTTCTTCTTCTTCTTATTATTATTATTATTATTATTATTATTATTATTATTATTATTATTATTATTATTATTATTATTATTATTCGATACATGCTCGGTGTCAGTGCCCTGCGGCATGTAAGGAAGGGTGTTTCTGCTCCACTAACGTTGTTGGCGGTTTTTTTGGTGGAACTGTAGAGTTCTTCAGTTTTAGTGGACAGGTAGCAAGTAGATAGATTTACCCATTGTTGCGCTGATGAACCATGACACACCGTCACGACAGGGGACGACAACAGACCTAATCCCTAAGGTATTTCGCACCTAAAGGGGAAAATGGGCATTCGCGTGACTCGGCCAAAAATTGAAGGACACTTTGTACATTCCAAAGTGTGTTCGGCGAAAGCGTGTCGCCATTCCACTGACTATGCCATGTCTTTTATCTTTTACACTCTCAGTGGGATAACACACAAACCGAATGTGTGCGTGTTTTCTTTTTTTAATTTTTTACCTCGAATCGCAGCGAGACGCGAGACTAATCTTCCTCCGTTCGCATGCGTTAGTATTTTCTCGCGCTTTGCGCATCGTGCAAACGCCATCCGCGTTCCAACGCTTAAATTGATGGACCCTTTGTAAATTCGAAAGTATATTCCGTGAACGCCTGTGTCCATTGAGACGGCGTCGGTCAGAATGATTGCAAACGCTGGGCACAGCGACGCTACGCAAGTAAAGCGCGTACGCTGTAGAGTCCGACGCGACCGGCGTCCGTTTGCGCATCCCGAGGGCCACCTGGCTCTGTGCCAGAGCTCGGATGCACGGACCGATGGACAGACGGACGGGCAGACGGACGGACGGACACCGGACGGACGGAAGGAGAGAAGGCCAACGGACCGACGGACGCCGGATGGACACCGGACGGACGGACGGACGGGTGGACGGACGCCGGACGGACACCGGACAGACGTGAGCATGAGACATTAAAGGCTTTCGCCTTAAAAGTCGCATGACCACCCTCGTGCCTCTTGGCTCAAGAGGTTACAACGGCGCATGCACTTCGTCTTCGGGGCGTTCGTGTTACTTAAAAAAAAATTACACCATCTCCCGCTAAAGGGAACCATGCGTAGATGCGAAGCAGCGGGCGCTAACGCTTACACTGGCGGCGGCGTTGAAGCTGGCGCTCATCGCGGCGTTGCGCAGGAGAGAAACCTGGGGAGGCGCAATCGCGCAGTGATAGACCGGTGTTTCCTGCTGGAACATGCCAATCGCTGCTAATGGGCAATGAGAGACAGAAGACTCCGATTGGACACAGAGACC
Organism: Rhipicephalus appendiculatus; assembly: GCA_030522465.1. Taxonomy (NCBI): domain Eukaryota; kingdom Metazoa; phylum Arthropoda; class Arachnida; order Ixodida; family Ixodidae; genus Rhipicephalus; species Rhipicephalus appendiculatus. The sequence goes on along the minus strand of JALIZH010032897.1, from coordinate 9,808 downwards.
CGCAGTCCGCCTTTGGTTAACGCGCACGCTGCGAATTTTTATTGTTCGACAACGCACAGGAGAAATCTCCCACCGGCACCACATTGCAGGTCATGATCGAGTGCCTATATATACGAGGTGGTCAGTGAACGGTTGTGCAGCGCGAGCAGTCGGTTTTAAATGCGAAGCATTTCTTAGCGAACTTCGGCGACTTTGAGCGTATCTATCTATCTATCTATCTATCTATCTATCTATCTATCTATCTATCTATCTATCTATCTATCTATCTATCTATCTATCTATCTATCTATCTATCTATCTATCTATCTAGCCGCCTACGACTTTGTGCTCTCCTGGCCGTATCGTTAATGGGATTTATACCAAATTTGGTATGCCATAACATGACTGTATGACGAACATAAATGGCTGGTCATATCATGAAAATCATGACTAACCTATCACGAAAAGTATGATTTACATGCCACGTGCTCGCGGCCGTTTCGTTAGCTTGAGATACACCAAATTTGGTATTGAGTGGCATGGCTTTATGACGAACATAAATGACAAGTGTTAATATGGAAATCATGACTTGTCATGTGCGACATGCATAGGTCGGCAAAACTTGTGGAGCTCACTCAGACTCACTCATGAAATATATTTTGCGCTTAGGACTCACTGGGACTCAGACTCATGAAAAGTTTTCTGAGTCGGACTCACTCAAACTCACTGACGAAAATTTTCTTCAACCGGACTCACTCGGACTCAAGCTCACCGAAATATTACTCACCCGGACTGACTCAGACTCAGACTCACGGCTTGTTCTGAGTCTGAGTGAGTCCGAGTGAGTCGACTCATGAGTCCGTTAGCCTAGAATTACTTTTTTCGACCATGGTGTCAATGCTCTATAACACCAATATCTCACGGAATCGGTGCTCTTCTTGGCGCCTTTTGATATAGTACCTTCGAATACGAGTTACGAGTGCTCGTAAACCAGTAAGGTCATTTTTTCTTGAAAGAGATGACATGATATATTTATCAAGAACTTCCTTGGAAAAGTTGGCAAGGGGGGGGGGGGGGGAGTTCAAGGCACTCCCCTACGTAATTCCCACATCTGATCAATAAATATTGAAATGGTATATAAAACACACTGCTTTTGAATACGTGTGAGTAGACGTGAGTATAAACGTGAATCCAGGCACGGCTGATAGTAATGTTGAAGATGAGTGGATATACATGACTTGCATGCCATGCTCATGGTGTGCTCGCGGCCGTTTCGTTAGCTTGATATACACCAAATTTGGTATTGAGTGACATGACTGTATGACGAACATAAATGACAAGCCGTAACATGGAAATCATGACGTCATGAGCGAATGACTTGCATTCCACGCTCATGGCACGCTCGCGGCCGTTTCGTTATCTTGATATACACCAAATTTGGTATTGAGTGACATGACTGTATGACGAACATAAATGACAAGTGGTAATATGAAAATCATGATATGTCATAAGTGACATATGACTTGCATTCCACGCTCACGGCGCGCTCGCGGCCGTTTCATTAGCTTGATATACACCAAATTTGGTATTCAGTGACATGACTGTATAACGAACATAAATGGCAGGTGGTAACATGAAAATCTTGGCATGCATGTAATCTACAATGCTATTTACATGCCACGCTGATGGTGCGCTTGCGTCCAGTTCGCTAGCGTGACATACACCAAAATTGGTATATCGTGACGTGACTGTATGACGAACACAAATGACAGGTCGTAACATGTAAAACATGACATGCAAATTATGTAAAGCATAATTTGCTCCTTCCTGACTGCTTCGCATTACGTCGATTCTCACAGTGCGTGGGATCTGCCGGCTTTTTTCAATCAATAAACTCGATAGCAGACGCTGCCTGCGTCGGCGTTGAACGGTTGTGCAACGCGAGCATTTGGTTTTTTCAATCGAGAAACTCGCTAGCAGACGCTGCCTGCGTCGGCGTTGCGAGGCGAGAGAGGGGGAGCGTAGGAGCGGAAAGAGGGGGGAGGGTACGCGCATGCGCAATGGCGGTGTAAACGCCGCGAGAGGGATGTCTAGAGGAAAGAGGGGGGAGCATAGGAGAGGCGATAGAGGGGGGAGGGGACTCGCATGCACAGTGGGGGTGTGGTCGCCGCGGGCAGGGATGCCTAGAGGAGAGAGAGAGGGGGGAGGGGACGCGCATGCGCAATGGGTGACGGCGCGGGGAGGGATGCATAGAGGAGAGAGAGGGGGAAGCGTAGGAGAGGAAAGGGGACGCGCAGGCGCAATGGGTGTGTAAACGCCACGGGAGGGATACCTAGAGGAGAGAGAGGGGTGAGCGTAGGAGAGGAGGTGCGTAAAGAGGGCTTGCGCATGCGCAGTAAGGGTAGTCAAGCCGCACACCACCACCACCTCCACCACCGGATTGAACTTCACCATAAGATGCTTCACATCTAAAAATGCTGCTTCCGCGTGATAAAAAGTACACGGTGCAATAGCCACACCAGATGGCTTTCGCCTTCGGGTGGTCTTAGACGAATGCATAGGGGAATCTGGGAGTTTTATTCGACTTGAGGTAGCCACCTTTAAGGAGGGCTTGAGCACACCAATGTTTATTAGAACTGACAAGAATGCCAACGAATGTATAGGGGATGTTACATGTAGTAATTTTGATGAAAATGGGAAGAAAGTAAAGTGCACGAAAAGATAACTTGCACAGACTTCCGCTTTCGTTGATGCAGAATGTTTGTAACTTTGGACAGTACCACATCAAATACTTCAATATTTCCCGGCAAATGCACTGACCCGTACGGGGCTCTAACCAAGACGACTCGAAATTATAAAGAAAAAAAATAGGCAGATCCCAAGTACCATTTGAATCGATGTTATGCGAAGCATCCGGAGGTAATGTGAATGGGTTGTAGTGTTTTTATTGAGCGAAATGTTATGAAATGACGCTAAAGATATGTACAATGTTGCACGCACAGACATGTTGAACTGTTGCATATGTTTCATATAAGCAGTTGTTTACAGTTGTGTAACGATGCCGACAGAAACATGGGTATTGCCAACACCAGAAGCCGTAAGCTGATATGTAGAGCTTGTGCTTGCAAGGATAGTAGCCCTGGGGCTACGTAAACCAACTACAGTGGATGGCGCTTAAGTATACAACTGACGTTAACCCGACATGACTCCTTCGTCATAAGAGTACGTACGAAATGTTTATAAAATTAGATAGCGAGCACTGCAACCCCGATATATGTTTCACCAACATTGCGCCTGCATAGGGTGTTTTTCCAAACCAGTTTCGAGACCTGACATGGCTCTGTGGTAGAATGCTTGATTGCCACGCAGAATTCTTGGGTTCGATTCCTGCTTGGACTCTTATTTCTATTCTTTGTATTATTCGCGTCAACGCCGCCGATGTCCGTTTTTCTTAACGCTGTCGCATTTGAATTACCAGTGCCTGTTCTCGCCGTTCCTGGGTAGATATAAATTGTCTAAGTCCTGTGGCGCATACCCGCATTCCGCTGCCCGTGGTATACGGGTATGAGTCACACTTGTCTGGAGAAATGAGTTTGACCACGTGGGATTTTCACGTTATTGAAGGCATGACCAGCCAGACATATTCGTCAATACCTCGTACCCTCCAATACAAATTTTGGTCTACCCCAAGTTAAGGAGGCCATCACGAGAGCACCCAGGCGTAGGCGGCTAGATAGATAGATAGTTAGATACGTAGATAGAAACGCAAAAGTGGTTACAGTACGCAAAAAATGCTTCGCATTTAAAAACTGAATTTGCATCGATCTCTCTAGTACAGAACAAAACAGAGCATTCTGTCTCCAGTCGCCGCTTATGGCGCCAATTTACACTAAGTTACACGTATGCACACGTATATACGCATCATTATTTTCACTGTTGGCCCGTTTGAATTTTACTGCGTCAGGGCATGTGTGCACTAGACTTAACTGGATAATAAGTTTGGCTTCATGAATGTGCCTTAATAATGAATGCCAGCTGCATTAGCCAACGCTAAGCGCGAACGCGTGCCCAGACGCAGTAAAATTAAAACGCGCCCACAGTGAAAATAATGGTGCGTATTTGCGTGTACGTTTCTGCAAACTCGTGTATACTGTGATGAGAAATTTGTAAGCAGGGGGGTGGGTGCTGGAGGTGACGTTTCGACAAGTGGCCTTGTCTTTTTCAAGACTCCAACTGATTTCCTTAGCGCTCGTGTGTGTATGCTTCGTACCCTCTCCTCCAATTCAAACAAAGGAGGAGCAGAGGGCAAGTGCGAAAGTGGGGGGAGGGGGGGGACAATGAGAGGCCACCGTGTCGTATTGGGTGACTCAGACAAAGGTATTCCGTGAAAACAAATTGTGGGCTTGGTGGAAGACGGGGGGGGGGGGGGTGTACACGTGTCGCTGAGTTATGGTTGTCGGAAGCACCACTTAACAATGGTATATAAGTTAGAAATTCCTAGAAGACAGCACTTGTCGGTTTCCGTTGTGTATGTACCATATCGCATGGACTCAAGAGTCCCTTTTGAAACGTTATACCTGCCGGCTGAAGTGTATTGTAACGAGACCGCACATAATAAACAGACAGTACTCTTCAGGTCGCCATTTCCTAACTTCTTCTTTTCTTCTCTTCTCGTTCCCCCCCCTGTCCCCTTGGCATGAATTACGTCGTCTTCTTCGTCAACTTCTTGAGCTTTCTTCACTCCCCCCACCGTTGTTTTCATCCCTCCTGGGATGATATTTGAAAACGTTAGCTATAGACGCTGACTCGACGGTGCCGTTGGGGCCTATATACCAGACAGTCTTTAAGTGTCCCTGTTGGCTTGCTGTCTTGACAACAGGGAATGGCCCTCTGTGATTCGCACCCGAGTTCGGCAATCCTTTTCTCACCAGCACGAAGTCTCCCACCTCTATTGCTGGGTCCGTTGTATTCTGTATTTGTCGAAGTTCCTTTTCATCCGCTCTCGGTACTTCCCTTCGCTTTCTTCAGTTCTTCTCTCCTCTGTCAGGCGGATCTGAGCCTCAACTCCTAAGGTCTTGTCAGCTGGCAAATATGTTGGTTTTCCCGTAGCAGCAAACAGCGGTGTGCATCCTAGAGCCGTTGTATAGGACCGGTTATGATGAGCTACTGCAGCTTCCAGACAGCACTTCCATCCACCTGGGAAGTCCGGATACATACTTAAATACTGCTTGATGTCGCGAATAGCTCGCTCCGCTAGCCCATTAGCTGCTGGATGATACGGCGCAGTAAACCTGAGCGCCACTCCTCGCCGCTTTGCCCACTCATTGAGTTGGTTACTCGGGAAGGCTGGTCCATTGTCTGTAACCAACACCTTCACATTGTCAAACATCTTGCGGTTTAGAAAGGAGATCACACTGTTGGTGTCTTCCTTTCCAGCTTTTGCTGCCACCATCCTTGTGCACTCATCGACGCACAGCAGGAAGGCTCGAGTTTTTTTCACACTCTCAGATTTTTTCGAAGTTCAGCGAAGTCCATGTGAATCACCTCAAACGGTGTAGTAGAGTGCTTTGGTAATACCATCTGTTGGGTTGGCTGTTTAAACTTTACCTTGTTGATCTGGCACTCATGACACGATTGCACATATCTTTTTGTGTCCTCTTTCATGCCGGGCCAAGTGAACCGTTTGGTCAGCTTCATGTAGGTCCGCCAGAAACCATCGTGACCACCCGAATGACAGCTTGTGTGATAATGATCCAAAATTTTCGGAACTAGCGTAGGAGGCACTGCTATTCTTCCGGTTTGTGTGAGCTGTAAAGCTTCAGTGCCTTCCCAAAGTTTGGCTGCGCTTATTGTTTTCCATTGTACGTCAACAAGTACGATCCCCAATCTGGACATCGCGTCGGCGTCTTTCATTGAAGCTCCTGGGCGATGGTTCACTTCAAAGTCGAACTGTTGTAGCTCGCTTACCCACCGCGCGACTTTTCCTTTTGGCTCTGCCATTTTCAAAAGATGGGTAAGTGCCTCGTGGTCAGTATATAACTTGAATCTTCTACTTTCCAGGTATGAGCGGAAGTATCGAACAGCCTTTAGAACGGCGAGTGCTTCTTTCTCCGTTGTTGTATAATTCACTTCCGCTTTGTTAAAAGTGTAACTGTGGTAACCAATTACGCGGAGTTGACGATTGCTTGGCTGGCTTTCATCTAGCTGGTAAAGTATTGCTCCCGTGCCGTAATGTGATGCATCTGTGTTGAGCTCAAATGGTAGGTCAAAGTCTGGTAGTGTAAGGACTGGATGCGACGATATAACTCGTACCAGCTCTTTGTAGGCCGTTTCACAGTCATCTGTCCAGCAGAACGGTACATCTTTTTGCATCAGTCTTGTCAAGCATCTTGTCTTAAGAGCATAATCTTGGATAAATGCCCTAAAATGTCCGGCCAGCCCCAAAAAAACACGCAGTGAGTGGACATCGAAGGGCTTCGCGAGTTTTGCGATGCGTGCCACTGATTCCTCCTTGGTGTTTTTCGTAGTGCCGTCTAGGACTCTGCCCAAGAAAGTCACCTTGCTCTTGAAAAATTCACTCTTCTTAAAGTTGACCTTGAGGTCGGCTTCTGTCAAAGCTGTGAGGACCTGGGCCAGATGTTGTTGATGGAGGGCTTCGCTTTTAGAATAAACGATGATATCGTCCACGTAACGTTGCAAAATGTTCCAATGAAAGGGTGTAGAACCATATTCATCATTTTCTGGAACCAGCTAGGCGAGTTCTTCCATCCGAAGGGCAGCCGGTTGTACTCGTAGATATCGAATGGGGTTGTAAAAGCGGTGTACTGCTTTGTATCCTCTTGAGGTACTTGCCAGAAGCCCTTACATAGGTCGATCCTAGAGAACCAAGAACATCCGCCTGTCTCGTCTATAATGTCATCTATTCTGGGCATAGGAAAGGGAATAAGATGCGTCTGGCTGTTGATGGCTCTGTAGTCTGTGCAAAGCCGAAGGCTCCCATCCTCCTTGGGCGCTATGGTTATTGGCGATGCATATGGCGATACGGACGGACGGATAATGCCTGCATCCAGCATCTTGCCAAGCTCTTCTTTCAGCCATGCTTTCTTTTCCCGGGTGAGGTGGTATGGTTTCTTTCGTACAACCGTTGTGTCATGCAGTTTGAATGGAACTTCAAACTTTGTTGTGCCTGGAGGATAGCCACCTTTGCAGAATAATTCCGGATATACTGTAGGGATGTCATCTGATTTGGTCACAATGCGCATTTTGTCTCTGTTTCCCACAGGTTGCACATCTTGGCTCACTGACACACTGTCATCCCAGTGTATGTTAAGCTTCAGTAATTTCATGTCTGGACGAGAGAGTAGAAAGTCATACTCGATGCCTTCTATCACCAATGCCAGTATTTCTACGGATTGTGACTGGTACTTCAGACATATCCTTATCCATTCGCAGTGTTCTTTTTCTCGGCCGTCATATCCTCGTACAATCACAGTTCTGCCTCTGAATATATCCTCGGGCTTCGCTTTACTTCGTTTTATCACTGAAACTGAAGCTCCGCTGTCTACAAGTGCTTGCATATTTTGACCATTTACTTCGAGTTCTATGTGCAGTAAACTTGATGACACAAGTTGGACGGTTTCACGCGTCGTAGGGGTAAGTTTAGAATTATTCCATGCTCCAACGCTGCATTCATCTTTCGAGGGCCTATTCTTCTTTACGAGAGTTGTGCTTCCTCTAACATCAGAACTGACGCTCGCGAAATCCATCGAGTGCTTGTCGCTCAAGTAACTAACGCTTGGTGTCTCTGAAATATCTTGTTTACTTTTAAAGCCTCGTTCAGCCCAAGGATGCGACAATAGCTTGAGTAGTTGGAGAAGCGCTTCGGGTGTTTTAGGACAGTGTATTAGAACCTGTCGTTGCAAATCTCTTGGTAAGCCATGTATGATAAGAGAAAGAAGCGACGAGGTCGACAATCCAGGTTCAGCTGTGCGAAGAAGTCGCTGCTTTTCGAGAAAATACTCGAGTGGCGTTCCAGACTTAAAGCGGTAGAATATTGCCTCATGCCACCGCTCAACCGGATTCTTGTTGAAAGTGGCCAGGAAACTTTCTTTCCATTTACCCCAAGGTTCAGGCTCCTGATTGCAATATCGCCACTCATGCCACTTTTTTGGTACCCCGCGAAGGAACTGTCGCATATTTATCACCAAGTCTTCGTGAGACCGCCATCCATTGTTTTTCGCAGCTTGTTCGTAGTAAGCTATCCACGCTTCTGGATTCTCGGACACATCGTCAAATACGTCTGGTTGCATTAGTCGCTATGGTTGCTTTGCCCGCTTCGTCAGCTCTGCAGCGAGAGTCTCAATAACAGTGTTTTGCTGCGAAATTTGCTGCTGTTGAACTGTAAGGGCTCGCAACACGGTCGTTAGATCGTTAGGCGATGCCGGCCAGATCGTGGAATTCCTTTGGAGTGGTGTCAGCACCAGCTCGTTGAAAGTACTTGGAGGAATGTTTACTTTCACAAAAGCTCGCTTGGAAAGTTCCTCTGAAGACATGGAGGCTTCATTCAGAATGAGGTTCAGAAGCTCACCTGTAGTGACATATTCAGGAAGTTCCACAGCGTCGTCGCCCTCGACTTGGTATTTCTTGAATACTGCAGAGTCGCTGCGGTTGTCCACAAAGAAAGTCACCCACATAACGGCTCTTGTCGGCTGCGCCAAATTATGTAACGAGGCCGCACATAATAAACAGACAGTACTCTTCAGGTCGCCATTTCTTAACTTCTTCTTTTCTTCTCTTCTCGTTCCCCCCCCTGTCCCCTTGGCATGAATTACGTCGTCTTCTTCGTCAACTTCTTGAGCTTGCTTCATGTATTAAACCTGTGAACAAGGTACGACTCTGTATATTTTCTCTCTCTTGGGGACCGGAATTTTCACTGGAGGATGTAAAGTTTGAGGTCGTTGAAGTTGTGACCTGCTACATTAAAATGCTATGCCACTGCATTCGGTAATTTCTTCGCCATGTCCACGCGATGCTTCTGTAATCTAACATTAACAGGCTGTCCTGTTTCGCCAATGTACCGTTTATGACAATATGAACATTCGATCATGTAGACAATGTTTCAAATAGTGCAGGTAAAGCTGGATTTTTTATCATGTACCAAATTACTTACGGTGTTTATAACTGTACTGTCATCTTGAAGGAGTTTGCAACTCTTACATCTTGGACGAGAACAAGGTGTTATGTGGGTAGTAGAGTGAGATTTTACTTTAGCATGCACTTACATGGTCTTTAATATTCCTATTACGGTGATACACGACCTTTGGCACTTCGGAAAACGCCTTTGTAAAGCGCTCGCTTCTAGTTCATATTGGATAATACTTGCGGGAGATAGTGTTTACGTTTGGAAGCGCATTTGACTATTTGGTTACAAATGCTAGCGCCTGGTTTGGCTGTGCTATGGGGACTCTTTTGGCTAGCGTTGATTTCTCGTCTAAGTTACGTGCTTCGGTGTAGACCTTGTTTAGGCATGGCATGGCATGGCCGCTTTCACGGAATACCTTCTTCTTCCTGACTCACCCAATTCGCCGCGGCGGCCTCTTATTGTCCCCCCCTCAACCACTTTCGCAGTTGCCCGCTCCTCCTCCTTTGTTTGGATTGGAGGAGAGGGTGCGAAGCATACACACACACACGAACACTAAGGAAATCAGTTTCAGCCTTGAGAAACACAAGTCGACATGTCGAAACGTCGGCTCCAGCACACACCCCCTGTTTACGAATTTCTTATCGCAAGCTTCCTTCTTGTCCTTCTTGCCTTTCTTTTGGATTTCTT
>JALIZH010032895.1:0-17655 GCA_030522465.1 Rhipicephalus appendiculatus | reverse complement strand
GGGAACATTCTCGAGAAATGAGCACTTACAACACCGAGCGCCAGGCCGGTGTGCCTCTCTCCTGAAAGAGAGAGAGAGAAAAAGAGGTGGCTGCCCCATGGCACTTACAATCGAACCAGCCCCTCCCGTATTGGAAACAGCCGCTGTTACCATTTCATCGCTGGCATGGTCCAAAGCAGAAGGCATGCGCTGTGTCAGAATGGCGTAGATATCTATCATTTTTGATCGCGAACGTCGATCCGAACTAGGACTTGTGCGCTGGAACCATAAAATCAAGTTTTACATGCGTCGGCGCGTAATGACGAACAGAAGAACAGAGAATTGCTGGCTTGAAACTATGCTGCTGTTTTGCAACGGACTGATGCCGTATGACTTTAATGGTTCTCGTGGCTTAAGTAAATGCGTTGAAGCTTTCTTTTCTTTTTTTTCTGACTTCACTCAGGTTGTGGCTGTTGCTGGAAGAAACTTGAACAATGCCAAGAAGTTCGCTGAGCTACATCGCATAAGCAAAGTGTATTCCAATTACGATGATATCGCAAAGGACCCGGATGTTGGTAAGAAAAAGCAGAAACTCCTTTCAGGACGTCCACCGTTGCAATGCAGTTCTAGTTTCAACAGTTTGCGGCCCATTTGCTGCAAAAGCTGAGTCCTGGTTTCGCAGCACTCATTGTAACGGAAATGATTTATCTTTAGCCAATATAGATTAGTGCTGTTTTGAGGTATGATGCAGGGCAAGAAAATTCATTATGTTTCACGCATTCGTTTTTTTCATAGCGATTCGTCTTACGTGACATATGGACAGACGGAAGAACGTACAGACGGGCGGACAGTTTTCTCGTTGAAACGGCCTAAAAATCCTCCTGAAAAAGACCCTATCAGAGCGTCATGCTTGGCGAGGAGCTACGTCAGCAGCAATGCAAACATGTGCGCACAGAAGAGTAGAATCGCCCTTGGGCATCGCATTATGTCATTTGCGCAGTGAGTGGGTGGTTTAACCCTTTCAGCCCTGGATTTTTTATTTTGATCGGAGACTTTATTTGTGCGTCTTTTCATAATAATTAGAAGCTCAGACGACCACAACCGAAAAATTGAGGCAGTGGTGCAAGTATTTATGGATTAATTAACATGCCATCAAATTAGGTCATCAGGGCTCAGTGCTTGTGAAATGAGAAAAATAGCTTCTTTATTCGTGCTACCGACTAGAGTAGACAAAATGTGAACTAATGTCATATTTTTCAGTGTGATACTCATTGAAACAGCTTCGCTACGTCGTCCCGAAAATGGCGCTTACCCGCCGCAGCTTACGCGCCTCGGCTTCACCCAAGACTTCGGTCAAGCTTCTTCTTCTTTGTGACCCCCCAGCTTCGCAAATATGCCACAATATTGATGTCAATCGCCGTGGGGATGATTGAAGTACTATTCCCCCAAGAATGAGCCGTTTTGGTTTCATTTCCGAAGTGCTAGGGGAAATCTGGTGTGGTGGTGTCAATTGACACCGCCAGGGCCGAAAGGGTTAAAGCTGACCATCCTTAACGAAGGGCTCAGTCATATTTCATGATTATCATAATTGGCCACGGCATCGACAAAGTGTGCTGCTTCATGAACTTCCCATATTAACTTCGTTCACGTGGTCTTCCTTTCCGGGGGTGCACTAAAGCACGGGAGTGGAGCCACTTTTCTTTCTGTTGTTTGTTGCTTGACGTCATTTCCGTTTTTTAACGCAATAGCGTTAAAGAGCTCGTTTCGCAGAAATACCGGCGTCGGCGTCGGCGTCGGTGTCGGCGTCGGTGTCGGCGTCGGTGTCGGCGTCGGCGTCGCTGGTTGTGAGCGAAAAATCATCATCTTGTCCGTGACCGAAAAATCGAGAAAGATGCAAATAAAATAAATAATAAAAATTTTCGGGTCCGAGTGAGGATCGAACCTGGGTCGTCTGCGTGGCAAGCAGGTGTTCTACCACACAGCCATGCCTCTGTTTTTTTTATAACCTTTTTATTCAGAAGTAAAGCAATACATATGCATAAAACCCACATTGGTCACAGCCATGCCTCTGCTTGGATATACCGAGAAAATAACTTCCTCTGCTTGGAAATGCAGTGAAAATAACTTCAATGCTTCGCAAACGCAAGCATCCTTTATATAGGCGTCGCAATAAAACATGTAATATCCCAGGAATATTGCGTGGTACAAGCGTACATTGCCATCGGGCGTCAGAATATGTGACTATCACAACAATTCCATAGTTTAAAGCCAGCCACCCATTACAAACGGCACACACCTTACTGCGCGTATTCCCTTAACACCACGTAGTGGGTGCATAGCAAGTTCGAAAACATTTCCCACATTTGCCGCGCATAATTTCTCCTGGTTTAAAACATACTACCCATTACATAGTATGCACTAAGTGATTGAAGTACGCACTAGAAACGGGATATCGCAATAGCGTTCAACTCTTAAAGGCGAAGCTTAAGGGTCCCCGAATTTTTTTGTTTTCTGTATTGTTTTTTCGCGGGGAGCGTTTGCATGTTTTCTGAAGCCGTTATCATTTCCTTCTTTGTTTTTTTCTCGTGTGGGGAGGGACAACACTGTGCGGAGCATGAGCCCGACAACGCCGGAGGCTCACACGGCCACATTTCATTCCAGGTTTGATCACGACAGTCTGAGGTGCTGCTGCGTGGTCACTTTTAATCGCGATCTGGTTAACGTCTGTGCCAAACTCGAACCGTGTCGGCCCTGATCGCGATCAAAAGTGTCCGTGCGACACCGGTACTTTGGCATGGTGTGAAAGCAAGCTCGACGGCACGCAGTAGTTCGAGCCATTGTGGTGACGGCTCTTATGATGGTGGATATGCAGGTCGTCGGAGGCCCGCGCGCTATATTTCCAAAGATGTTGTCATGATTTCGAACATACGCCTACTGTGCTCCCGAAGAACCTTTCTTGGAAACTGGACGCGCTGGAGCTCTGGCTGGGTGTATGGAGCATTGGTTAATGCACGCGAAAGAAGTTAGTACATTAATGAGAATGCTTCCAATGTCGGCAGCATCCTCGGATAAAGCGAGATTTGGCGTGGCTCTGTGGTAGAAAACTTGATTGCCACGCAGATTGCTTGTGTTCGATTTCCTGCTGGGACCCTGATATTTATTATTTGAATTCGTCGGGTCAACGCTGCCGACGTCAGTTTTTCTTAACGCTCTCGCATTTAAATTACTAATGTCTGTCCTCGCCGTTCCTGGGTAGCTATAAATTGTCAAACACCTGTGGCGCACACCCGGATACCGCGGCCCGTGGTATACGGGTATGTGCCACACGTGTATACCCTCCCATACAAATTTTGGTATACCCTAAGTTATGGAGGCGATCACGAGAGCAGCCAGACGTAGGCGGCTAGATAGATAGATAGATAGATATAGCTAGATAGATAGATAGATAGATAGATAGATAGATAGATAGATAGATAGATAGATAGATAGATAGATAGATAGATAGATAGATAGATAGATAGATAGATAGATAGATAGATAGATAGATAGATAGATAGATAGATAGATAGATAGATAGATAGATAGATAGATAGATAGATAGATAGATAGATAGAAAGAAAGAAACGCGAAAGTGCTTACAGTACGCAAAGAAATGGCTTCGCATTTAAAAGACGGAAATGACACCAGGAAACAAACAGCAAGAACAGAAGTGGCTCCACCCATGTACAGATGTTTACTATTAAGCAAAGGCTGCATATCGACATGTGGTCTATATCTAAATGGATGCGCACGTAGAAATCAATCAACGTTTCTCTGCAACCGTAGAATGTATTTCGACGTGATTTGTTGCATTTGAAAGGAAAAAAAAACTTCAAAATATAGTGAACACGTTCTGGTTAGTGGTTGCAAGCTTTTTGAATAAAAATGATTGAAATTCACGAAATTACAAGCTACGACATTTCTACAAATTGGGAACTCATCAATGATATCGTGGCCACAGTACTAGTAACGGGGCATAATTAGCCATCTACAGTGGACAAAAGTTGTGTATTACACGAAGCCTTAAAATTATCCACTAATGTTTGATTGGTACTTTTGGGAAACTTTCGTAAACATTGTGACAATATCGCGTAAGCCATAAATCTATGCATCTAATTTGCCTGTTTTAGATGCTTCAGCAGATGCTGTTTACGACACTGTGATATTTGTTATTGCTTCTGTGCTATCGGGTTTGTAAAATTCGTGCTTCAGTGTTATGCAACTTTTCAGCGTTAGGGAAACTTGTAGAAATTTTGGCTAGCTGAAAACACAGTTATGCTTCTACGATTGCTAATAGCTATCTTCAGTTTCAGAAAGGCTGCAATGCCGAAACATGGGTTGTCTGTTTTTACTTCGCATTTGAAAGGCTGTGTAGCCATACGCAGACGAACAATTTAAGACCTCGAAAAGACAGCGACAAACCCATCTTGAAATTGGTCTAACAAGTATCTCATTATGATTTCTGTGTTCTATATACGTATATCCGCGCATGCAAATTGGAGTTCACCGTGAGCTGAGTCTTTCTCTTGTAAGAGAAAGTTGCGGATGGTCGCCCAGAGTTCGAGTACACGAAAGGAAAAACTACGACAAAAACTAGCACTTTGTGTGCAGACGTGGCGTACATCGGATCCCTTCACCCGGATCACTACCCAACAATGAAGGTCCTCCTGGAAAATGGCAAGCACATTCTCTGCGAAAAGCCTCTCACCATGAACCGCCGGGACACCGAAGACATCTGCCGGATGGCCAAGCAGAAGAAACTGTTCCTCATGGAGGTTTGTTACCTGATATCTATCACACACTCTCAAACTTGCTGCACCCTTCAGGCCGTATTTTTGTTACACAACGATGATATTCATCCTGCTTACTTGTGTTTTCTCTCCTGAAAACTGTGCGCTCGCTACTTTCCTATCTAAAGTGCTTATCTCGCGCTGACAGGCAGTTCGTAACTTGCAGGATGTATACGGACTTCGCGGTGTGAAAGCAAGGAAATGCACTTGAGCCATTATCGCGGGGTGGCATAAAGCATGCCCTGAACGGCGTCATTGTTTTTCGAGTACATTGATGCAGGAGGTAAACAAAGCGAACACTTAGCACATGCGGTGGGACAAGTGAGACGGGCAAGCGTGGGTGTCGGCAGGATTTTGTCTTGGGTGGTGCAAACCCGTGTCGCATTGCGGCTTGGGGAGAGAGAAAGCGTTCCTGCAGCTAGGGTGGGTGCAAGTGCTTGTGAGGCTTGACGGGGGCAAGTGCCCCTTTTGCACCCCCCCCCCTGTCGACGCCCATGCAGGCGAGATAGCTATGAGCTTTTTTTTCTTATTTGAAGTCGTGTTATATCGCACAGGCAGATTACACAAAGGCACTACGCTATTCATGCGTTGCTAAAATAATCGCAAGACAACACAATGAAAACAAGGTAACTAGAGTGCGAAGTCTCGTATGACGACAATATCGAGCTGACAGGTGTTAGGCTAGAAAAGGGTAGACTCTATGACTGAATAAATTGATCGATAGAACAATGGTTCACTGCGCATTGTTCACCCAATCTCGTGCGCTGTTCGCCATGATGAACATAAATCGACTGAAAATCTTGGAACTCTCGTACGGAAGCTCAATTGCCCTTATCAATGAGAATTAAGACAGGGCTCAAGGCCAATCACATGCGGGCACATTGAAGACACGGCCTTCATCAGAAATCTTTCAAATATAGAAAAAAGATTGTGTCTTAAAACATGACTAAGCTATGAGGCTGATAATATACTGGAGCATTGATTGCTACAGAATTTACCTACAATCATAAAAGAGATTCCAGGATGCTCAGACTGAATCGATCGAGTGAGACGGGGTGAAGTTCGTTAGTGATTTTTATAATTTCTATAGATGTTCGTTTTGGGGACGTATAACCAAAACGTAATGCATCATGATGGTACACAAAGAATGATATGATGCATGATGTAGCCAAGAAAGCTAGGGTGATTAAATGGTTACAGCGTTGCGACGTATTCGAGCGAAGTTCGTGAAAACCACTTCTGGGAAATCATCTGTAGGTATGGATTCATCTTGATTTTAGAGCGCACTGAGGGACGAGGACTAAGAAAAGTGTTGTGTTGTGCACCTCTTTTCTTAGTCCTCGTCCCTCAGTGCGCTGCGAAAATCAAGATGTAGGTTTGGATTGAGTTTAAATAGCAACTACCCCGACACTTCACAACGCAGGCATTAAAGAGCCGTTACCTGCCTACTTACAAGCACATGGAGGAGCTCCTTCAGAACGGCACCATCGGAGAAGTACGCTATGTGCATTCCACCTTAGGGAATCCGATGGAGAACGAGACCCGTATGTTCATCAAAGAGCTCGGAGGGTCGGTTTTGCTCACGTTGGGTACCTACTGCGTCAACATCGTCCTCCAGGTCTTCAGTGGGGAGCGGCCGGTCAAGATCAGCGCGTGCGGCGATCTATCGCCCCAAGGTGAGTTACTTGTCCAGTAAGCTATTTGCCTAGTTTGTTTTCTTTCAGAATAGTCCACTCTGATGTATGAAAATGCGCAACTATTTGATTTTTCTGAATTATCAAAAAAAAATGGTCACCTTCATATGCAACAATTTAAAAAGGCTGATGTTCAAGTATATTAGCCGTTTATTACTGTGGGAATCCCACGCTTGTTTTAAGAAATCTCAGCATAAAAAATTATGGCACTTTCCCACTAGCGGTGCCCAACCTGAAGGAAAAGCGGCGCTGGGTGGCCCTATTCGCTCTCTTTATTTTTATTTTTATTTCTTCTTCACTTTCTTTCTCTTTCTCTCTGTTTCTTGTATATCATTTTTGTATGTGTATCCTTCTATTTCTTTCTTTCTCACTTTAACTATCTCTTTCTCGCTCTTTCTATATTTCTTTCTTTTCTATCTCTGTAAAATTTCCCTCTCTTTTTTTTCGTGTGCTCGTTTTCGTCTGGCACTCGCACCTGCTGTATGTGGCTTGCCCAATTCCTGAGGCACATACCCACGTAAGGAATTTTGCACGACAGAGCGCAACTTACCGATAGCTTAAACAACTTCACTGTAAAGAGAATGAAGGGGTCTCCCTTTCCGGAGGTGCACTGAGGGACAGGGGCGGAGCCACGTTTGCTGTTTTTGTTGTTTGTTTCCTGACGGCATTTACGTTTCTCTTTTTCTTCTGATTTTTTTTTTTCGCGCGGAGCGGCTGCATGTTTCTGAAGTCATTGTCGTTGCTTTCTTCTTTTGTTTTCTTTTTTCTCGCGCGAGTAGGGACAGCATTGTGCGTAGCGTGGACTGGCGTGCAATCGACAGCGCCGACGGGCATACACGGTCGCATTTGATCGCAGGTTTGATCACGACTTAGTCTGAGGTGTGGCTGCATGGTCACTTTTAATTGCGATTCGGCTAAATTCCGAGCCGAACTAGATCTGTATCTGCCCTGATCGCGATCAAAAGTGTCCGCGCGACATCGCTGTGGTGTGAAAGCAAGCTCGACGGCACGCAGAAGTTCGGGCCATCGTGGTGACAGCTGTTTGACGCTGGCAACAAAATGATACCCGGCATTTATACACGGTTTGTTGCTTTCGTTCCTGCAACATTGCTCGATTTATTGTCCGTGTTCCTGCGACGCGCGGATATGACCAGCCTGCCAGCCACCGTTCAAGTACGTGTTTTACATCAAAACAACTGAGTACTGGTACGACGGCCGACGATTTATCCCGGATGCGGTTGACATTGGACGCATTCTATTTGAAGTACTGACTTCTCCTGCGCGCATTAACTAATGCTCCACTCACCCAGCTAACTCGTTGAGCATACAGACAATGAGAGAACTTTATTTAGATCCCGAGGAAAGCTATCGCAGGCGGTAGAGCAGCGGGCTGCTCCCACGTCGGGAGGCAGAGCCTCAACCTGACGCCGCGTCGCGGGCCCTCTGGTCGGCCCTGAGTTAATGCAGAAGTTCTAGCCCCTTAGCGCACAGCTCCATTCCTCTTCGGTCGTGCGTTGAGAACACTGAATCAGGGGCTCCGCCAGAGCATGTGAATTAACGTACGAGTGGCAGCTAGTTTCATTCCAGATTTCGTTACTGAACTCAGTTGACGTCTGGCGAACGCCCTAGCGCGTCCAGTTTCCAAGACAGGTTCTTCGAGAACACAGGAGGCTTAATTATGTTCGTAATCACGACAAAATCTTTGGAAACATTATTTGCGCCTCCAACGACTCGCGTATCCACCGTCATAACACCACGATGGCTCGAACTTCTGCGTGCCGTCGAGCTTTCACACCATACCGGTGTCGTGCGGAGACCTTTGATCGCGATCAGGGCAGACACGGATCTAGTTTGGCTCGGAAGTTAGCCAAATCGCAATTAAAAGTGACCTGTAGAGGCGCCTCAGACTGTGATCAAACCTGCGATCAAATGCACCCGTGTATGCTCGTCGGCGCTGTCGAGTGCACGCCAGTCCACGGGACGCACAGTGCTGTCCCTACCCGCACGAGAAAAAGAAACCAAAGAAGAAAGCAACGAGAATGACTTCAAAAACATGCAGACGCTCCGCGCGAAAGAAAAAAAATAAGAAAGAGAGAAACGGAAACGGCGTCAGGAAACAAACAACAACGAAAGAAACGAAGTATTGAATTGCGCAAACAAGACAGGGACTACAAGGAGAGACGACGACACACTGAGCGCAAACTACCAACAAAAGTTTATTTCCTGAGCACACAGTTTTTATGCACCACTCAGACGCCACCAGGCGTGTACAACAGTCAATTTCTTAGAAAAACGAGCTCTTTACTCGATAAGTTAACAGATGGTGTGCTGACGCATTCGGGTCCTAATCTAACATTGTTTTCGGCTTCGATGATTTCTCTTGTCAACTTATCGTTCACAGAAGCGACAACTGTACATGCGCTGAGAACAGGTTCACAACCACATGTCTTGCAATGTATCGCAAGCCATCCGTCACGTCCATTTCTAACATTATTATTATGCTCTCTAAGCCTATCATTTATACACCTTCCAGTCTGGCCTATATATATTTTACCACAAGAAATTGGAATCCGATAGACAACATTACTCTTGCAAGGAACATAGTGGACCTTGTGTTTCTTGGCGCACGCATTAGAGTTCATATTGCTATTATTGCGCCAAGAAACACAAGGTCCACTATGTTCCTTGCAAGAGTCATGTTGTCTATCGGATTCCAATTTCTTGTGGTAAAATATATATAGGCCAGACTGGAAGGTGTATAAATGATAGGCTTAGAGAGCATAATAATAATGTTAGAAATGGACGTGACGGATGACTTGCGATACATGTGGTTGTGAACCTGTTCTCAGCGCATGTACAGTTGTCGCTTCTGTGAACGATAAGTTGACAAGAGAAATCATCGAAGCCGAAAACATTGTTAGATTAGGACCCAAATGCGTCAGCACACCATCTGTTAACTTATCGAGTAAAGAGCTCGCTTTTCTAAGAAATTGACTGTTGTACACGCCTGGTGGCGTCTGAGTGGTGCATAAAAACTGTGTGCTCAGGAAAGAAACTTTTGTTGGTAGTTTGCGCTCAGTGTGTCGTCGTCTCTCCTTGTAGTCCCTGTCTTGTTTGCGCAATTCAGTACTTCGGATCATGAACCAACAAGCCCAACTCTCAGCCATTCTGAACAAAAGAAAACGTGGCTCCGCCCCTGTCCCTCAGTGCACCTCCGGAAAGGGCGACCCAGAATGAAGAGAGCGCGTGCCGGTTCATGATGATGATAGTTTTTCACGATAAAGCACAAGATACCGAGAAATTAAACAACTTTGCTGTTAAAACAACCTACGAGAAAACTATGCAGCATTAAGCGTATATATTTTTCTACTTCTTTTCAATTACCGAACTGCACTGACTGAGTAACCATCGCCCGCACGACAATGTTCACTGAAATTTTGGTGATAAAATAAATGAGACAGAGAACACGTGTAAATATTATTACGAATGTTAACAGTTTGCTCATTCGTTTCGCTCGTGAATCGTTGCAGATGATTAAATAAAGTTTCATCAACATTATCGTCACCATCGCCATGGCTACTATCACAGAATTCACTACTACTACGACAACAATCACCTCCGTGATGACGCCCGCCACTAACACTTCTCAACAAGTTGTACGCTTTATCTATCTTCATCAACGTGAAGCGTCGATAGTTTGGAATGACACTTCTGTAAATCCAGTTCCCACATCACATGACGGGTCCAGAAGAGGTCCGTAAACACATACCACCACTTTCCGAATTCAGACCGTGGATCTTGTCTTGGATCTGCTTAGCTGTTATCCCTGAAAAGGAATCGCTCTGATCTTCCATTTCTTTTTTAATTGTTCCCCGGTATCCTCACCAGCATGAAGTCGGTGTTTATGCCACGTTGCGCATTCCGTGCAACGTCGGTATGAGCATAGACCTTCCATGTTAGTTCCGGCCATTGCCTAGCACTCCAATGTCAATGCAAAAGGTGGGGGACCCTTAAGCTTCGACTTTAAGAGTTGAATGCGATAGCGATATCCTGTCCCTATTGCGTACTTCAATCCCTTAGTGCATATTATGCAATGGGTAGCATGCCTCAAACCACGAGCAATTACGCGCGGGAAATGCGGGAAATGTTTTCGAACTTGCCTATGCACCCACTACGTGGTCCTAAGGGAATACGTGCAGTAACGTGTGTGCCTTTTGTAATGGGTGGACGGCTTTCAACCACAATGTCGTCATGATATTGACATCTTCTGACGCCCGATGGCAATGTACGCTTGTACCACGCAATATTACTGTGATATTACATGTTGTATTGTGACGCCTGTATACAGGATGCGTGTGTTCGTAAAGTATGAAAGGTTATTTTCACTGCAATTCAGAGCAGAGGAAGTTATTTTACATGTAATCCCAAGCAGAAACGTGGCTGTGTGGTAGAACATCTGCTTGCCGCGCAGACGGCCTGGGTTTGATCCTCACTCGGACCCGGAAATTGTTATTATTTATTTTATTTGCATCTTTCTCGATTTTTCGGTCACGGACAAGATGATGATTTTTCGCTCACAACCAACGACGCCGACACCGACGCCGGAATTTCTGTGAAACGAGCTCTTTAACGCTATCGCGTTTATACAATGCCCTTAGAGTACTTATTTTATTGATCTTGATATGTTTTATAGGTCCCATGAATTTTTTTCTTTGTTAGCTTTGCATTCTTTTATAGTAGAATACATACCGCTCAAGTCCCTGTCCTGTCCGCTTTCTATCGCATTTGTCCTTCGATTTGTCATTATAAACTTCCCTTTGCATAATTGTACTTTAATATCCAGTGTGTTTATTTTCTCGTTGTATCTAATTATCTTCCTTCGTTTTCATATTCCTCGTCTATATTTTACTTATATATTCTCCAAGATATCTTTCTTTGCATGCAGCAGTGCTCCATGGTCAGGATTGTTCGTCGGTACACTAACCAGCCTGTTGAATAATGCTAATGCTGAAAACTAACTGGTTCATTGATTGATTGTATATTTTCTAGGCACCGACAAAGGCGTTGCCGTGTCAATGGAATTCAGCGGGGGTCGGCTGGCAACGTTTGCGTTGTCAGGCGTTGTCAAGTTGCCTGGTGTAGCAGAGATCTTTGGCAGAAAAGGCAAAATCACCGTAAGTAAATGTCGCCCTTATGCCTAATATCGAATATACACGGTAGCTGCATAGCATTTTCGCCGCTGTTTCATTTTTCGAATCTGTGCTAGTAGTACAGTCTGAATCACACTTGTCCACAACGGTCAAGCGCGCGGCTATGTACGCTGGCGCTGTGGGCAGCTGCTATATCGCGTTAGCTATAAGCTTCCGTTTATGCTTAAATTATACCACAAGGATGTAGCATGAGGTATGAACCAACTAGCCTGCAAGAAGGTCTTGTTGGTATGACTATGTTTCGTATCCTTACGGTATTGATTTCTGCATATTTTTGAAATAAAAGCTATGGCTGAAGCGGCCGAGGCTGCTCTAGACAAGTGTGATACAGAGAGTACAATATCTTAAAAACCCCTGCAGATCTATGCAGTGTCGCAGACAATGATATCCTTTTGTATAGTGTTTAGGCCACTGTACGTCATTCACAGCAGTGGGCGGTTACGAGGAGTAACGCGTGTCCAAGCTCACGCCACAGCGATGTGTAATTTATAAATAAAGGAAGCAGACCTCAAGGGCTATAGTGAGTGCATGCATAGCAAGCCATTCCGGAAGGTGGAGACATCTTGTAGACAGCATTTTTCAAACAGCAACTCTAGCGGAAGCATCATATGATTCACGACAGCCTTCGCAACAGTAGATGTTCACACCGATTCAAAAAGCTCGTGCTTGGAAGCCAAGGCAAGTGTCACTGTTATTAGAGAAAACGAGTGGTGACTTGGCACACAGTTGTTTCATAGGCAGAGCGTTTCCGAGAGAAAAAAAAAGAAAAAAAAAACAAAAAAAACAACAGGATGTTCTGTGGACCTGCGTTCGGAGCAAAAATACATCGAGAACAAACAATGCAATAGTCATGTCAAGTTTAAAAAGGTGTTCGCTGTGGAGCCACAGGCGAATACGAAGCTGGTAATCAAGCTGGTAATCGAGAAACAGTGCAACAGCCGACAACGAACTGCCAGAACGACAAGGAGAAGCGCTGCTTACAACTGAGTGGGCGAGGTTTATAGCCGGCTGCTCGTAAGCACTGAGTAGAATGACATCAGTACTACAACTAATCATGCTATGTACGTCTAAAATGTAGCTGATAATGTAAAATAACTTGCTCAAAATTGTAGGTTCTATTTATAGCGCACTAAGGGGACAATATAGTGCTTCTAAAAGCCATGGCTGGAAAAAGAACACACTTGTTCTGTGGAAATTTCTCTTATAGAAAAAGATTCTAGGTTTCATTGCCATCCATATCTTATGCATTCAGCCCTTGTTCATCAGCCTTTCATCTTCTTTATTAATAATTCAGAAACAGTAACATTTAACAATGGTTAGACAACAAACGCTTCGATTACTGTAAACTTCTCCAGCTGCGCTCACCTGTGGTACTTGTACGAAAGAAATAAAGCCGTTTTTAACCCTTTGATGGTTTTCGCCGTACATGTACGGCAGCACCTAACAGTGCCCAAATGGTTTTCACCGTACATGTACGGCACGGCCTTTATCTTTAAAATGCGCGCTTGTGTCGATCATTTCTCTCTCTTGGTGTGTGCTGCCACACTTCGGGAACACGTGGAATTTTTTTCATGCGCCGATGTTTCTCCGATGTTTTTTTGTTTTGCTTCGCAAAGCGGCGCTCCGGCAACCGCTTGCGCACCCGAGCGCGTTCGCGGTCCGGCTGGTTTAAAACGCGCGCCTTTTTCTATCATTTTTCTTGCTTGGAATGTGCTGCCATGCTTCGGAAAACTGTGAAATTTTTTTTATGCGGCGGTGTCCCTCCGTTGTTGCTTTTTTTATGCTTCGCAAAACGGCACCGGCTATCGCTTGCGCATCTGAGCGCGCCCGCGGTGCGGCTGGTTTAAAACGCGCGCCTTTTTCGATCACTTCTCTTGCTTGACATGTGCTGCCACGCTTCGGAACACGTGGAATTTTTTTCACGTGCCGATGTCTCTCTGTTGCTTTTTTGCTTTCCAAGGCGGCGCGGCGGCTTTCGCTTGCAAACCCGAAGGCGCGCGTGTGGTGCGGCTGGTTTCGGTTTCGTCCTTCGTTGGTTATCGCTTCTCGCACCCGCAAAGCTGATGGCTGTTTGGTTTCTAATCTCTCAAGGGGTGAGCGTTTGTGACTCTCTCGTTTATGGCTCCTCGGGGCGCGATTACATCTGATTCGGGAGGCGCTAAATTACACAAACGACGCCGCCGTGGTTGAGTTTCCTGTTTGGGAACTCGGAAAAACTAACTCCGTCTCGTTGGCGATAAGACGAAGGATTATTATAGCTTTTTCACTCGTTTTCTTTTCCTGACGGGCGCCCAACCCCACAGTTTTCTTTCGTGCGCTCAGTCACGCTGTTCGCCTAGGCTGGAAGTGCGCGCCGGTTGCTCTGGTGCTATGGAGTCGAGCGGCGATTCTTCCGATGTGGACTATTCCCCAAGTGCCGAATCTGATTCATTGGATGTCAATTCGTCAGGCGAGGATTTATTTACGAGTTCAGGCTCGGACGATGATGAAGGAGCGACATCTTGAAAGCGTGCGCGGTGAGACTATCCGGATCGGATCAAAGGTGACTTTTCCCCTAGTGTTTAGTGTTAGAGGAAAAACATTTTTCACCGGAAAAGTACTCTAGTGTGCTTATTTTTGTATGTGTGTGAGCTATGTTTATTATAATACATAATTTTTATTTATAAGAAGTCGTAAAAGTGTTTTTTTTTAGGATTTTGCTTGATGTTACTATGAATTAACCATGCGTATGTAACAACACAAAATGATTTTTTTCTCACTTTACGGTCACGAAAAAAAATTTTGGACAATTTTTTTCTTAAATACAATGGTCTGAAGAATTTATTTCAGCAATAAAAAAAATTACACATTTTTGGCACGCATTTCGCGAAAAAATTCGACCCTGAAAGGGTTAAGTCTATGTTGTCGTAAAGTGACAAAGTGGTAAGTCTCTCGCTCGACTATCGTGCGCGATCAGCTGATTTCACTTTCTTGTCTGCGTTTGCGACTGCGCAAGCGTAGATAGCAGCGTGTAGTCGAAAAACGCGAAATCGTGGCTGGTTCAACGCTTGGTGCTGGCATTCCTGAAGAAATAAGAGGTGAGGAGGAGATAGCACTTGTAGGAAGGGTAGTGAAGCTCAAAAAGATACAACGCAAAAAAAAAAGAAAGAAAACGAGGACAAAGACGACGAACGGACATTTTAGCGCTCGTCCTGTAGTGTTCGTCCCCCCTTCTTTGTCCCCCCCCCCCCCCCTTTTTTTTTAAATGCGAACTTCGGCGACTTTGAGCGTATCTATCTATCTATCTATCTATCTATCTATCTATCTATCTATCTATCTATCTATCTATCTATCTATCTATCTATCTATCTATCTATCTATCTATCTATCTATCTAGCCGCCTACGACATTGTCCTCGCCTGGCCGTATCCTTAATGGGATTTATACCAAAATTGCTAAGGCATAACATGACTGTATGACGAACAGAAATATCTGGTCATATCATGAAAACCATGACTACATAATCATGAAAAGCATGATTTGCACGCCATGGCCGTAGGGCTCCTGCGGCCGCTTTCTTAACTTGATATATCCAAAAATTGGTACGATGAGACATTTCTGCATGAGCGACATAAAGGACAGGTGGTAATATGAAAATCATGACGTGCATGTCATGTACATCATGATTTACATGCCACGCTCATGGTGCGCTGACAGACGTTTCGCTAGCTTGATATACACCAAATTTGGTATGGCATGACGTGACTGTATGACGAACATAAATGACAAGTGGTAATATGGAAATCATGACATGTCATCAGTGACATGACTTGCATGCCACGCTCATGGAACGCTCGCGGCCGTTTCGTTAGCTTGATATGCACCAAATTTGGTATTGCATGACGTGACTGTACGAACATAAATGACAGGTCCTAACATGTAAATCATGACATGCATATTATGTACAGCATGATTTGCTCCTTGCTAGCAGCTTCGCATTACACCGATTCCCACAGTGCGTGTGATCTGCCGGTTTTTGTTTTTGCGCTGCTTCAAGTTACTCGCATGACGAAATTTGCTTCGAGGTTTCTTTTTTTCTTTTTTTTTAGTTGCTAAATCCCACGCTACATCGCGACATATGTTGCGATCCTATCCGTCACATGGCCCGTAGCTGGCCTATTTGTTCCTAGAAAGAAATAAAACGATGTTTTGAAGTCTATGTCGATGTAAATTGGTGAGACATTTTCTTGTTATTTGGAAACGAAACAGACGTTACGCTGTGCTTTAAGTTGCATTCAATAATGGCAGTGAAGAGCGTGCCATATCAGTTCTTCGACGTGCAGTCTCGAGTCGTCAAAGATCAGGTGAAGGTTGCACACCTGAAACTACGCTGTAAACATTTATGGTGTAAAGATTAGTCGGTAGATCTCTTTCTATATTTTTATATGTATCCCAATGTGTTCTTTTTTTTCATGTTCTTCCCTGCAAAGATCCATCCCCCATTCCACGCGCCAACTTGCGTCGAGTCGCCAGCGGGAAAATTCGAGATCCAGTTTCCGCCGCCTTCTGTGCCCCTTAACTTCCCAAACTCAAGTGGCCTGCGCTACGAAGCGGAAGAAGTGAGGAGATGTCTGCGTGAAGGTGAGAAATCGGGGATGATTTCTGAGGCTTTGCGTGCCAAAAGCACAATACGGTTATGAGGCATGCCGTAAAGGAGGGCGCCGGAAAATTTCGACCACCTGGGTTTCTTTAACGTGCGCGTCAATCTCAGTATAGGGGCTTTTAGCATTTCGCCTCCAATGAAATGGTGCCGCCCCGGCTAGAATCGGATCCGCGTCTTTTAGGTCAGTAGCGGAGCCCAACAACTACTGCACCACCATGGCGGCACTGGTGAGAAGTTGCGAGAAAGCAGCGGGTATAGACGCACACCTCATCAGTTATTCGATGCGTAATTTTGAAACAGCTGAAGGTAGTGCTTACCTGAAGCCATGGTGTAAAAAAATAGTCGGTAGATCCCTTCAAAAACTTTTTCATTTGGGATGTTTTATACGAGCACGAATGAGCTAGAAACCTGCCTTCATAACCTTGTCACACGGCCGCCACTGGACTCCGTTAAACTAACCAAATCAATGTAAACTCCATCAATGTAAATTTAAGGAAGTTTGATAGAGATGCAGTTACGCCCATGTCACACGGCCAATTTTACGAATCTTGGATACCGCAAGGGGTACATTGGACGCTGCTGTCCTACGTAAACATGCAAGATCTCGCGCCTAATCACGCTGCAAACATCCTCAGTCATGGGTGTGATTTACAGAATCATAGTTTAATCACGTCCCAACAAGAAAAGAAACTGTTTTCGCTTTTCTCACAAGAACGTGTGCCCAGGCTTGGCGCCTGAATTTTAGGGGGGGGGGGGGGGTCACTCACGACAAGCGAGTTCTTTCGGGGGTGCAACGGAGGCGGAGAACTTATGCGTTGTTTCTTAAGTATGTTCCCTCTTAGGAGAACAAGGCAGGGGGGGGGGGGGGGTGAGGCGGAAATTTTGTGAAGCACACGGACTCGGAGACATTCATTCAAAATAGCACACGACGATTTTTCACAAGACATGGTGCGGAGAGTGCTCTTATACGCACATTTTCCTTCCGTTAAAAGGCACATCATGAACGGACTATGCAGTGGAAGAACTTTCAAAATTGATAAAACTTATTAACGTGTTGACTACGGCTGTCTTGTGTTTACATATTTTTTTTTGCTTAACTACAGATTGCTGGGGACGAGAGTACTCCATTTCACAGATAACGAAGATCACCGAACTCCCTTTGCGAAACGCTACGCTTAACTTCCTTGGCGTAAGGGAGACCGTGGGACACGGAACCGCATCTCCGTTGATGTGGTGACGAGGGAGTTAAACGGAGTTCGCGGGTGTGGAATTCTTTCTCGTCAACGAGTTTTTGCTAGGAC
>JALIZH010032894.1:0-11057 GCA_030522465.1 Rhipicephalus appendiculatus | reverse complement strand
ATTTGCTGGCAACCGTCGACGGAGACAGAAAGATCTAATGTGTCGCTTCTTTTCTCGAACCTGACTTTTTTTCTAAGTTTGCGCTATTATGTACCCCACTATTGTGCCATAATTTGTTTTCCTTTTTCGGTCACCGTAGATTTCTGCGTGCTTCAATTAGGAAAGTGATGATTATGCATAATAATTTTAAATAATATCAGTAAATGCTTGAAAAAATTGAAGTTAACCCTTCAGAATGTCATTAAGGAGGCCATAGTGTACCATATGGTAGTTATTTGTGAACATTGAAACATGTCGAAAGAAACACACAGTATATATATTAAAACAGATTGCCAGCGAAAAATGCGTAACTATTATCCAGCAGTAATATATTTGGGAAATAAGAATTGTCTGTTAGTTGGAAATATTAGGGAGCCCAAATAAAAGGTGCCCGCATTTCTAAGGGACAATCTGTACTGCTATAAGTGCCGACCAGTTTATAAACCGGTCGGCACTTATAGTTATAAACTTTAAATATGCATAAATGCATATTTAAAAAGGCTTATGACGGGCAATTCTCACCAGTTGGAGAAGTGCCGCCGTAAGAGCTATAACTGATTTGATAAACGATTGCCCGACTACTTGGTCACCCGAAAATAGATTCCTTATAAAAGTCCTGCATAACATGATCGTCTCTACTGAGCATTATTGCAGGCACCCAAAGAAGAAGTTTGCTATGGAGCAATCGCAACAGAAGGCGCACTTCAAACGACGCTTTTGGATTGGCTGCATCGGAAGTGACAACCCACTGGAAAAATTCAGCAGGAAGCATCTATCAATGTCTATCCCACTCAATATGTACAGCATTGAAGGCAACATTTGAGATGGATATATTTCAGACGAGTGGCAAGAAATCACACGACGTTTCTATTTTTTCATTGTCATAAGGGAATGGACTAGAGAAGAACGGAATTTTTTCGCTAAACGAAGGCAACTTTTTCGCAGTTATGGGTAGAGTGGCTAATCAGAAACTTAAGGGACATGATGATTTTCCTCTTTTAAGATGGTAAACCTTCGAGCGACACGCTGCATTCAGAGTACAAAATTAAAAAAGGCACACACAGGCCGCTTGCTTGAGGTTAGTGCAAAGCAACTAAACGGTAACCATGTCACGGGATACGGTTGTCTTAGGTGGCAGTGGGGGTGAAGGGGGTGGTGGCCGTTTCCGATTCTTGTATATGTATATACGCGTCTTCGCTTTTATGTTAGAGTATCTACATATAATTATAAACTAAGAACTTCTGAGGCGACAAATAATTTTGCCCTCCCACCGCTCGGCCTGCTTGTGCGCCTCTCGATAGATGATTGCTGCGTTTTTCGCTAACCTAGCTGAAAATCTAGAGGAGAGAGAGAGAGAGAAAAACGTTTATTTATGCAGGCCTAAAGGATCGTCCTCGTTGGGTGGAGCCCTTAGTTCAGGGCCCCATTGGCTCGCGCCACACCACGTGCCCGCTGGATCAGCCGACGTGCTGCTCCTGCGGCTCTGAGCTTGTCAGCGCAGTCTCCCAGGAGAAATGTGAGGGTGAAGGAATAGGGCGGGAGCCCGGTGGTTGTGGACATTCCCAAGTTCAGTGTTACACCGTCGGCTTTGCTCCACAATAGGGGAAGTATGAGGGGATATTGTGTTGGGTGGAAGAGATGAAGGGATATAAAGGCAGGGGAATGAATTAGTCTGAAGCTGCCGCCATGCAACAGCATCCTCTCGGTTGAGTGATTTGTGTGGTGGTGGGAACATTGAAGGAATTGGCTCCTATTTAGGCCCATATTTCTTTCCTGTATATAGGAAGCTGTAGCCGAAAAGTGTGGCATGTCAAGTATGTCATCTGAATTGTCAATCAGGCCTGTAATATTTCGATGTTCAAAGAAAGGCTGTAGACATAGAATTTATGATTTAGTTGTACTTGTAATCTCGAAAAAAAGTGAAATGTGTTAAAGGAAAACTAGTACTGCTTTCAGGAATGTAGCCGTCCAGTTTGCATGTCCGGTTTTCGGATGAGTTACGGGGGAATTCCTTTCATTGTGCCCCAAATTTTCTGCGCAAACATATGCTAATTTGTATTGCGTTCAGTTTTTGTTTGAATTAGCTTCAGTTGTTAGACAGCGCTCCTGTGTCCTTTTCTTCTTGTGTTTCGTCTTGTTCGCCCTGATTTTTACAACATGCTACAAATAGTACTAATGACTTGGCGTCGACGAACACAGTTTTTGAATCGACCTTCGTAGTCCTCTCAGAGGTACCTGCGGATAGAGAGCAAGGCACTGAGACGCGCGCCTCAGACCTTGAGTCAAGGTCCTTTCGAAACCAGAGTATCGAAATACGTCTTTGAAAATGATGAAAAGGCACTGGTTGGTGCCACCAAGGGAGTAGGAGTTACCAAAGGAATAGTTCGTGACAGGTAAACCCCTCCAACCGTGCGGCGATGCAAACTCCGCAGCACATCAGAAAGTTTCTTTGGAGTTAGTAAAATACTAACTCTTTTGATCCATAAAAAAATAGTCTTTAACCGTGTGATCAAATATTTATTGTTCTTTCTGGTCGGCGGGGAGGATCGTGAAAGCGGTATGATGACTACTGAAGTTTCTACATTGCAGATGATCGTCCCTGAAGTTTAAAATTCTGCAAACATTACGCCTCGGCTTCCCTTGAGCGAGGGGATGCGCTGAAATGATTATTTTACGGCCATCTAAATTGCTCTGAGCACCATGCTTTTCAATCTGTTCTTTCTATTCACAATGTGAAGGTGAAGACAACTCTGAGATTTCGTGGTTCTTGACGATTTTTTCCCTTGAAGCCAGAAAACATGGGATACTTGGTTGACCGTTCCTCAAGCCACAGCAAGCTTCCATATTTGCGAGAAACTGCTTTTGCAACGCTTCGCAGAGTCTGCGAGCATGTGCTCACTTGCGGACACCGAAGATAGGTATATCGATCGGCTAGCTGCACTCGACGGACGCATATTGACTACTTCGTCTTCGCCATCGCTGCCTATTGCGGCTGCGTAAGTTCCAGAGCCAGAAGATGACTTTCGCGCTTGTAGGAAACAGTCAATCTTACGAATGTACTTGAAAAAGCTGACGACACGCTCCAACGCTGTCCATCAACTTCGGCGCAACCCTTCGGATACATAATCTCGTAGTGAACCTATACTCTGTCTTAGAAGTTCCCTTCAGCACTGTGGAGGCTACAGGGCCCTTTAGAACTGACAATAGGAAGGGCAATTAGCACCTCCACATGTATTCATCCGCGCCGTGTCGTCTACTAGCCTCCCCCTGGCGTCTGCGTGCACACGTTCAGCGAGCAGAAGGCAGCGCCGAAACAAATAGAACATGACTGCACTCATCGAGGCTGCTGCTCTCCGTCTCGAGTTTATGACGTCGTCGTCGTGCGCTCTGTCGCCCGTAAGTTCCAAACAGACGCTTGTATTTGCTTTAGATTTATGTCTTTGAGCTTCGGCAGCAATGTATTCGTGACTACATTGCGCTATTTCCATGAAGCGCTATCAAATGCTCGGCGCGTTAGGCTCAGCAGGCGTGATTAAAGCAATAGCTTATCTCGCCAATAACGACAGAGCGTACCTGATGCTTTTTCCGGATCGTGAGATGGCTCAAAGCGATAGCTCATTACACCATTTGTGGCTGTGAGCGCTTTGGGCGAGCGTCAAGGGCAAGTTCGGATCGAAGCGGGTGGTCGCGTCTGCATGGGCGCTGTCATGTTGATTCTTAACCACAGTTACCGACGGTTACTGATACAAAAATTAAAGAAAATACGACGTAAATGCGACGAAGAATAAGCAAATTACTTATTGATGTGCAGAAGCAGATGATAAACAAGGTCAAATGTCTTAACCTTGCAAATTGCAAGGCAATTATATCTGGGTCTATGTTTTCCTGCGCAAGCGTGTGGCTTGTTTACACCCCGTAGCTTTGGCAGTGCTGAACGGTAGTGGTGAAACAGAGTATAAAGACACGCGGTAGCAATTGTGCCAGTACCACCATGCCTTTCAAGAACAAGCCAGTTGCTGAACTCAGACCTGTTCGTTAAAGGGTAAAGCATATGCCAGTCGTTATTTGCAGCACGTTAAATCGGCATTCCTGCAAGCCACCTTTTCTTCATTTCCCGGGGAGAAGGCCGGATTGAAATACAACGCGATGGCCCACTTGCGGATCCTTTCCACATGGTGGGGCTACGCCTATCTTAACCCGAGCGGCCCCCCTGAATCACGTTTCCTTCGCCCTCCCCCCCCCCTCCCACCAGAGAGAGCTGGGTTGCTGGCCTGCTCGGCTTCTTAGCTTAGATTGTCAAACGGCTCGTGTGGCTAGGGCGCGTGCCGCCGCGGGAAGCC
Organism: Rhipicephalus appendiculatus; assembly: GCA_030522465.1. Classification (NCBI taxonomy): domain Eukaryota; kingdom Metazoa; phylum Arthropoda; class Arachnida; order Ixodida; family Ixodidae; genus Rhipicephalus; species Rhipicephalus appendiculatus. The sequence goes on along the minus strand of JALIZH010032894.1, from coordinate 6,678 downwards.
ACAGGGGTCCCGGGCTAGGAACCCCCTTCTAAAGTTTGCACGGGATCGGACCCTTAAGGTCGCCTTCTATCTGTCTAGTAAGTAGTGCAAATAAATGTTTTTCACCGCCAGAACCACCTGTTCTTCGTGGACGACCGCATCACCTACACCTGTTTTCCTCGTATACACCGAAGCAGACCTGTCAGTCGATCCCATGTGACTGAAAATTGCTCGCTAACACAGCAAGCCCACAGCAGCACCAACTAGAAAAGGAAGGAGGCTTTAGTTCTGCCCCCTTTTGCGCTAGCACTACTTCAGCATATAGGGTGGTCGTATGAGGCGGTAAATAAGCTCGGCCAGTCAGTGCGACGTCGCGGTTTAGCGCGTCCCGCATAACCGGCACTCCCCGGCGCGTCTTCATCGACGTGCATCTCTTAGCCACTCAACTGGCCGTGCTTTGCGCTTTGCTGTGTGGGTTTTCGCATGTGTCAGCTTTTGAAATGTGAAAGGGACGGACTCTAAGATGCCGCTAAAATACATCCTGCGATGCAGCACAAATGTTCTGCAGAGCTTCCGTGACAGGCTAAATGACGAACCTTTGCAGATAGGTACAAGAAACCGCAACTCTCCGTGACAAATAGGCGTATGGTGCCTGATATTGCGCAAGCACAATACGAAATTAGATTATGTAAATAAATGTTTTGCTTCTATAATTTTCTTGCTATCAGATTGTTTTTAAAATACATGCATGCTCGTTCTTGCAAGAACAGAAAAGTTCTCACGGCGCATCTGTAAGAGCAGCTCTCCGTAATTTTACCAATCCGCCTTCTCGTGTGTCACCATGGGAGAGAGCTGACGGCCTCGACATTTTCTGAAGGGCGTTGGTCGACCTCCGTATCCCAGGCAGAAACAAAACTACCATCACTTCCTCAGTGACGCTAAACATCGGACTGGGGCTCTGCGCCGATCCGTGTTCGCGATAACTGACGTCAGCTCTCTCATACTGGAGGCGCACTTCTTCAGCCACTTGACTGGTCGCTTGCTGCAATGTGAACAGCGTAATCGTGTGAGTTTGCAAAGCGCGTCTCTTGCGTCGTAGCTTGCAGTGTGCCTCGATGAGAAAGCGCGAATCAAGGCACCCTAGTAGCGCACTCTTTCGGGCGCACCATGAGGTCGCCGCAGATACTACTGTCACGGTTAAACAAAAGTGTGCGAAAAAAGAAAGTCGCAAAGCGCTTTAATTGCTTCCTTATCCTACGGAAAACAACAAAAAATTTGCCAGGTTGCCATTTATCTACTTTAAATTTCTTTCGTAATTTACTTGCGTGCATGCGCTAGTTTTCGACGGAGCAACAACTGTCTTTACTTCCGAAAAAAATCTTAGTCTACTCTCTATTCTCATTCTCTCACCACGTGCATTTCATGCCTGCGCTATACCGAGCTCACGACATGTACCTCAGAAGTCGGTTGCTCAGTTGGTCTGTGAAAATGCCTGTGAAGTAGCTAAATAATGCTGTAGATGTTTATTTAGCTACTTGAAGTGTCGCGTGATTTTTTTCAGCTTCGTGTGAAACACATGTATGACAAGTATATTCTTGAATGTTGTAATGATTGATTGCGAGAAGATTGATGGATGTTCGCTTAACAAAACGTGTTATTTAGGAACACTAGATAAGGCAGATCGGTAGATAGTTTCTGTTATATTTAACGCTGTGATCATAGGCGTGCGCACGGGAGGGGGGGGCATAGGGGGGGGGCAGAGGGGGCGCCCCCCCCTAGTCACCTAAGAGGGGTGGGCGCAAAGACAGCCCCATACATTGACCTAATAGGGAGGGGGGGCGCTGCGACGAACCTTCCCCCCCCCCCCCCTGAAGGGGAATCCTGCGCACGCCTATGGCTGTGATACCACTTTTAACGGAGCCGATGCAGCACAGTAATTTTAAGTACGCTTTTGGTTGCAATTATCTGACTCGTGGCATGGCGCATGAAATAATGCTCAGCAGGAACGATCCTGTTACTCATGACGGCCCCTAAAGGGGTGAAATTATTTTCGGGCGACGAAATAAGGCATTTCAAATCAACGTGTAGTTATTACGGCATCGCCGTCAGAAGTGCAAACTCGTGAGACTTATGCGTCTCGACCTTTTTATATCCTAATGACTAAAAGTATATTTGTATAACTTTTGTCTTTCCTGACAGCTGTAGGGATCGTCATTAAAGATGAATGCGCCTTTCCTTTCTATATTGAATGTGCCAGATGAATAGACAACGGCCCCACTTCTATTGTTAACAGATATCCGTTGATTCGTATTGCTTGCAATATATTTTAGTATCCTTTGTATTTCTTGCGATTGTTGGAGATCCTGCGAATGTTGTGTTCGAGTTTTTTTGCGAATGTTTGTATCTCTTGCAAATGTTCAGAAACCACAAGCGTTCCACACAACTCGCTCTCGTTTATGACATTTAAATAGGGCACTTAAAATTCTTTTTTGAAAATTACTGAGTTTGTGCGTATCTAACATCGCCGATGTTCACTTACATAAATAAAACACTCGCAGTTGGTGATGTCAAAAGGGAAATAATATTGCAGGTCCTGTCTTTCCGTGGCATTCGGCAGCTGTCTGCGTAATTTTTTTCTTCAATGGTGGGGACACGCTGCTAGTCCAAAGCTGTGCGGCTGGTGCGGTCAGCTGGCTCCCAATCGCGCCTTACCACATTTCTGAGCAGTGCACGACGCCATCTCCAAAAATCGTGGCGTTTCAATGCGAGTGCTTGACATCTGGAGGCGCGTTCGCAAATACGCTGCGTAATACGCCTCTGCTCTCCAGTTGCTGCTGTTTAGCATGTGGCAAAGCAGCAGGGGTACTGTGGACCAGCTTTGACGGTCCACCTTATGGAAATGCAGGCTTTTATCCGGCATGTCGGTTTCGATACTGTTTCCGGGTGCAGTGCGTGTCTACATACACAGGCATTTCGGAAATAATTTATAGGAAGTAGGTGGGCTGCTTCTGTGGGCATGTACAAAAGATAGCATCGGGGACGCGGTGTCGGTAAATGACTGCATGATAATACGCAGTGTTGGACTCATGAACAGTGCTTCTTTTTCCACGCCCTTCCCGTCTGCAAAACAGCTCTACCCTGTTCTCATGCACAAGAAAGGTTTCAAAAAACTTTAGATGGTAGCCAAAATTAGGCGCTGCGTGGGGATATATGCGTGCAGACTAGTGCAGAAGCTGCATGTGCTCCTTGCTCGTTTCGTTGTCTTATCTATCATTTCGTTAAATAACAACTGATCCTGTTATTGTGGTGTAACGAATGGGCTGTCGCCAAAGAGATGTAGGTTGAAACGAAACGAATAGCTTCGTTGTTATGTTCATATTAAAATAGATTATAGACAGTAATGATTACCAGTACGTGCGAGTAAAAAAGATGCTTGCACTTTGGCAGAGAGTTCACGTACATTTTATAAGAACTAAAAAGAGGTCCTCTACTAGTACGGACAGAACCACCAATGAATGTATTGATCGCTGCATCTGTAGAAATTTAGAGCGAGGGGAGTTTAGTTACCTGGAGCCAGTCTTCGACCCACGACCCCTCGATGAGGCGAAAGTTCGGGTGTTGGTACTTGTTTGCAGAACTGACAAACTTCTATATGCCAGACAGGCTCGTAAAGTGTTTTGAGGTGCTATGCTAGGGCACCTTTACGCATCTCTATTTAAAATTTCACATAGCTGAAAGTTTTCTTGTAGTAAGCGGCGTTAGAGAGGGATGTTCCATGGCTCCCGTTTCATTTGCCCTGTCGCGGGTACCCCTTAACAGGGAGGTGCTAACGTGGTGTGCTGTTGGATGTTATGTGGCAATATGCTGTGCTGTTGAATGTTTCTCCACGCCCGGCACTGAGGAAATAAAAATAAGGCTTATGCCGACGCTATCCCCGTCTTTATGAGGGAGGACTTCGAAGCTTGGTCGGAGTCGAGATCGGCACACCGGCGCGCTTAGTGTCTTCGTGCGGTCGCAGTGATAGTGCGGGACCTCTGGAGAGCGAGAGAAATTTGTGTTCACTGAGCTTTTAAATTGTCATCCCAGAACACCGAAACGAGATTTGTAGAAGTGAAAGACTCTATCTCTGACAGTGTAAATAAAATAAGGGTAGCGGTGCCCTTGTGAAGTATCGTATACGTCTAAAAGATGGCACTGCTCAAAATAGCCACACTGCGAATGGACAATATGGTAGCTGCATTAATAGCGGGTATAGATGCTGATGGCGCTGACCTGCTGGTTCTGTGTACGCTGATTTACGGTCGTTTAGGAGCAGTGCTGGTACGCACGACAGTCTAACATCACTACAAATACTTTTCTTATGTTGCCATGTGACTGAGAGGTCTCAATTTACAAAAAAGAAATCTAAAAAAACGCACCAAGCAGGTAAGTTTACAGTATTTATTCGCAAGCGTGAATATAGCAGCATAGATGTCAACGAGTAAAACTGTCATTTACAGAGTAGTTGAGCACACAAGATACAGAAACACCCTGCTGTTTAATAAAATTGTGAGCTTATATTGAGCAAGTTTATATCTCTGTGCTCGTTCAACATACCTCTGAAAATGCCATTACAGAAACTCGAAGTCCAGAATTTGTGATTAAGCGATAATTGCTCACTTGTAGTATGCGATTATGCAGCAGCACGTTTTTCTGCGAATGATTGATGTAATAAAAAATTCCCCCATCTCCCACTAAAGGGAACCATGTGTGGATGCGAAGTAGCGCGGAGATAATTAGCTTGAGCGGGAGGAACGTCATCGCTCTCATTTCACGGCAGTGGTCCGGGCGCTCATCGCGGCGCTGCGCAGGAGAGAGAATGAGGCGCGCGCGCTCCGTCATTTTCATACCGCGGAACTACCGTGGCACCCCCAGCGGAGTAAGAAGCTGTCGCACCACCTGTCGTTCGCGCCGCTCCGTAGAGGATTCCTAGAGGAAAGGACGGGGGGGGATCGTAGGAGAGGAGAGAGAGGGGGAGGGGACATGCATGCGCTGTGGGGGTGTGGGACGCGTGGGCCGCTCCGTAGAGTAGAGTATTCCTAGAGAAGAGAGGGGGAGAGGACGCGCATGCGCCGCTCCGTAGAGAGATGATTCCTAGAGTAGAGGAAGGGGGTGCGCGTAGGAGAGCACAGGGGAGGGCACGCGCATGCGCTGTGGGGGGTGTGGCACGCGGGCCCCTCCGTAGAGTAGGCGATTCCTAGAGGAGAGAAAGGGGGGTGAGCTTAGGAGAGAGAGAGGGGGAGGGAACGCGCATGCGCTGTGGTGGTGTGGGACGCGGGAAGGAGGGCCGGACTAAGCCCCCTCCAAACACATGCAAACAAGATTAAGGAATGGGGTCAACCTGGGCGACAGACACCACCTGCCTAGCCATTGCTAGCAGCCTCTCTGTGCTCTCGGCCATGACTCAAGGAATGGAGTCAACCTGGGCGACAGACACCACCTGCGTAGCCATTGCTAAGCAGCCACTCTCTACTCTCGGCCATGACTCTGATGACTGTGTTAGGGTTGACGGCCTTCATATTACTACAGGGTTCTGGTTCGCATATTGGGTGCTTCCCTACTTCATGACAGTGGCCGGACGCGGGACGCGGGACACGGGAGGGACGGACAGAGCCCCGAGCATAAGATGCTTCGCATCTAAAATCACCATCTCCCGCTAAAGGGAACCATGTGTGGATGCGAAGCAGTGGGGGAGAGAATTAGCTTGAGCGGGAGGAACGTCCCCGCTCTCATTTCACGGCAGCGGTCCAGACGCTCATCGCGGCGCTGCACAGGAGAGAGAAATGAGGCGCGCGCGCTCCGTCATTTTCATACCTCGGAACTAGCGTGGCGCCCCCAGCGGAGTATGCAGCTGTCACACCACCTGTCGTGCGCGCCGCTCCGTAGAGGATTCCTAGAGGAAAGGAGGGGGGGGACCGTAGGAGAGGAGAGAGAGGGGGACGTGCATGCGCTGTGGTGGTGTGGGACGCGGGAGCCGCTCCGTAGAGTACAGGATTCCTAGAGTAGAGGAGGGGGGTGAGCGCAGGAGAGAGAGGGGACGCGCATGCGCTGTGGTGGTGTGGGACGCGGGAAGGAGGGCCGGACTAAGCCCCCTCCAAACAAGATTAAGGAATGGGGTCAACCTAGGCGACAGAGACCACCTGCCTAGCCATTGCGAAGCAGCCTCTCTGTGCTCTCGGCCATGACTCAAGAAATGGGGTCAACCTGGGCGACAGACACCACCTGCCTAGCCATTGCTAAGCAGCCTCTCTGTGCTCTCGGCCATGACTCTGATGACTGTGTTAGGGTTGACGGCCTTCATATTACTACAGTGTTCTGGTTCGCATAATGGGTGCTTCCCTACTTCATGAAAGTGGCCGGACGCGGGACGGGGGACGCGGGACGGACAGAGCCCCGGAGCATAAGACGCTTCGCATCTAATAAATTTACTGAGATTAAAACAACCACTTCCACGGCTTTCGGTTTCTCGCGCAGCCTCGACACATTTTTCCTGCGCGCAGAGAGGCAAGCATTTTCCGTCGTCTTGACTACATCCACATCAGCAGCTTAACACGACCAGGACGATTACGTCATCTGCGCGCAGCCAATGACCGAGCAAGGCTTCCTTCAGGTGCAATTTGTGACGGTTACCCACAGGTTCCGCGTTGAGGAAGCGCGGGG
>JALIZH010032893.1:0-15862 GCA_030522465.1 Rhipicephalus appendiculatus | reverse complement strand
CCACCCAAAGACTGGTGACGGCAAGATTTGTCTGGCCGGGCGTAAATCGGGACGTCCGACGCTGGGCACGCGAATGTGTAGCTTGCCAGCGCTCTAAGATACAACGCCATACCTCGACAGCACTGGGAACACTCCCCACTCCGGATTCTCGCTTTGATCATGTCCACCTGGACATCGTCGGCCCACTGCCACCCTGCCACGGAAAGGCTTACCTGCTGACCTGTGTCGACAGGTTCACCCGCTGGGCGGAGGCCATTCCTATCGCGGACATCACTGCCGAGACGGTTGCGAGTGCTTTCCTGTACCACTGGGTAGCCCTGTTTCGGTGTGCCCTCCACGATAACAACAGACCGCGGCCGACAATTCGAATCAGCCCTTTTCACTGCCATCAGTCAGCTCATGGGCACCTCACGCATACGCACGACAGCGTACCACCCCATGAGCAACGGCATGGTGGAGCGCTTTCACCGCCAGCTGAAGGCTGCGCTCACGGCAACCGAGGAACACAACTGGGTGGAGGCCCTCCCACTCGTTCTTTTGGGTATAAGGTCCACCTTGAAAGAGGACATTGGCTGCAGCGCCGCTGAGCTGGTCTACGGCACGACACTCAGGCTGCCGGGAGAGCTCTTTGCGCGCGGCTCAGAGGAGGCATCCATAGCTTGCAGCGACTATGCACTTCGCCTACGCAACGTCATGAGCAAACTGCGCGCGGTACCTCCACGGCCCCCAGGGTCGCGTGTGGTGCACGTCGACCCACAGCTCACATCGTGCCCATATGTGTTTGTACGACATGACGCGGTTCGGCGACCTCTTCAGCCACCCTATGATGGGCCGTTTCAAGTCCTCCGCCGTGGCAACAAGCAATTCACAATCAAGAGAAACGGCCGTGAGGAGGTCGTGTCGTTGGACCGCATCAAGCCAGCACACATGGACCGTGACGACGCCGTGCTGCCTCCACTAAGGGAATCATCGCCAGGACCCCCAGCTTCAATGCCAGCCGAAGTCCACGAGGTGCCCTCCCGGCTGACGCACAGTGGGCGGCTATCAAGAGCACCCACTCGCCTGGACCTTTAACTCCGTTCGGCAACTCACTAGGGGGGAGTGCTGTGGCGGCAGCCAAGCCAAGCCAAGCCGCCAGGCAGCGCCACCCTCCGCTGCTCTCCGGAACCTCCAGAGAACCTGAATAAACAGTTGATGTTTGGGATCCACGCCGCGCGGTCGTGTCTTCTTCTCCCGCGCGTACACGCGTCCCAACATGCTTAACTGTTTGGCTGGAGACCTGTGTGGCAGGAGTAGAAGAAATATTTTGTTCCTCGCTATGTCGGAGCTAAACAGTACTTCCATGCTTTTAAGGAAACCAACTTTATGGCTGCACAAATGGAAGCGTCTATTTGATTATGTGATTGGGATCATTTCCTGCTTCCTTGACCTCTCATTTAAGTTAATATTGAAGTGCAGTAGTCTAGTCTTGTTACATTATTATTTGCTTATGGTAGCTTTGCAGGCGAGACATCAGAACACATACATGTAACTTCTTGTTCAGTTGAGATTTGTCTTGTCTTCCTTATGGAAGATTAATGTCATAGTCAAACTTGCATGACACCATTCTGAGGAGAACAGAATGAAATGAAATCTCAGATAAAACTGTGCTCCTTGTGATGATCACCATATGTTGCCTTGCTTGTGGCCGCTCTTACTTCATTCTCTGATGACACTCATACCAGACCACCCAACGAAGTTTGTGGCAATAGAAGTGCCTTGCTTTGACAATTTCAAAGAACCATTCTTGGGGGGGGAAGAATACAATTACAGTGGGGGGGGGAAGAATACAATATTTCAATACAGAATACAGATTCCCACACTTCAACATTACAATAATAACGCAATTCATTGTCAACTACGTAATGGTACATGGGAGTACACAATAGACCCCTTTCATAATTGTACAGCTAGCCTTCCTGCAATGCAGTTTTTCCTACTAATGGTAGCTGGTCACTTACTGCAAACAGCGTATTCAAGCGCAGTTTGCTTGCCCTATGGCGTGGAAAACGTTCACTGGGCTCCCTTGATACACACCTGCATGATAGAAAACCCATGGCACGTTCCACTAGGGCCTCCTCTCCACTTAAAGGATGACAGGTGCCGCCATGAGTAGAGAAAATATGCAGCACAGGGAAGCGCACTTGCAATTATGAAAGGGGTCTATATAAAGTAGGTTCACAGTACCGTTTTGTCCTTACACAACCACGCAAGTACACAACCGGAGACCCTGAAGTGAACTTGAGAAGTGTCACTTCATGCTGGAATGAAAAAGTAAATGTGGATAACACTGCCATACTCCTTTTTATACATCTATATTTTGGATCTAGTCTTGGAATGTTAATTTCACAGCCTGACTGTGTTTTATATTTAGCCTGCGTGATGTTTCTTTCTTTATTGGAATGGTCTTTACTACTTTACCTTGATCTGTGTGGTTGGTCTTTTGAGTGACGTTGTTTGGTGTGCTGTAGGATGCGATATTTACATATAGGCTTATATTTCTATTTCCTCTTGGCTATGTACATGTACATATTGTGATATCCATACCATTTGATTGTCTTTCTTGTAGGGGCTTCTTTACAACAATTAAGCATCCAACCTGTTTTGACAAAATCTGTTTGTGCACCTGTGTTTCATTGCACTAAACAGTTTTTTTTATAGCGTGCACTGCTAAATTTTCGTGATACCCTATAGCCTATAAAGTCACTTATGTGCTTATTTGATGTTTATGTGCTGCAAGTGCTACTTATAATTTGCATAACCCCATAAAATAAAATAAAAAATAATTGAAGAGTGGTATTTGATACTGCTGGGTATTTGATGCATTCTTTCTTTTAATTCTTTACTTGTCGGAGACCCAGTGAGTTTCCATGAGTTTCCCCGAGACAGCGTGACCTGGATATTGGTGGCCAATTTTCAAGATTCATTTTGATAACATGTCGTTTATTTTCTGTCTGCCTATCCCATAAGCGTTGCCAATACGCTCTTAGTCGTTTCAGGAAGTGTTTCAGGTCAAGTGCAGGGACAGCTATGGATGTATTGGCGGCAGCGTTGTCGTGGGCGGATGCAGCTAGTTGGTCCGCCAACACGTTTCCACCGATCTCGCGGTGCCCTGGCACCCAACACATTACAACTTGCCGTTTGAGAGCGTAGATCGTGCATAAAAGGGAGTATCAAAGCGACACAAGAACCGGATTTTTGTTTTTTTCAGAGTTTTCAAAGCTGTCATGACACTTGGAGAATCCGTGTATATAAGTGCGCATTGTAGTTTTAATTCGTTAATATGTTTGACGGCCACAGATATCGCATGAGCTTCTGCGGTGAAGATGCTTGTTTGGGGATGCGGAATAGCGGAATCCGAAAAGTATGGGCCAACAGCTGCATAGGACACAGAAGTGTGAGACTTTGAGGCATCTGTAAAAAATTTTGGACAAGAGTATTTGTGTTGAAGTGTTGAACTAAACTTGCCATCACGTCTGACCCCTCTGATTATCCCCTCTTGATTCAGCACGTGATCATCATCCCAACATATCACCACGCGGAGCCTCAGCAACGATTGGACGCAGTACATGCGACATCCAGATGCAGTGCACTGTGCAGGTGTCCCTCAAGTCAACGCAAGCGTCAATACGTCCAAAGATGCACAGCATTCGCTCGCAGACAGAAAGTTCAAACCAGATTGTGGGTGTGTATGGAATAATCTAGCATATCTGGTATTCACTTAAAATACACGAGGAGCATGCATGCACGCATAGTGAGCATTGATGAGTTTAAATATAGGGAAAGAGTGTATTCTGGTGCAACTCAACGTTGTCAAGTGTATCATGTGGGTGACAGCCCGTATATGCTTGTTAGTGTGGGACTTCTGCCACCTTGATGGCCTAATGCTTACAGTGCTTGGATGCTGACCCAAAAGACACGGGTTCAATCCCAGCAGTAGCGGTTGCACTTCATTGGAGGCAGAATACTTGAGACCCTTATACTGCCAGATGTCAGTAAATGTAAAAAACGCCAGGTTGAAATTATAGGAAGTTTTCCCTTTGTTCTGGCATATCTCATAGTGCGAATCACAATCAACCCATTACCAAAGCAGCATGTGGCTTCTTGAAAAATGTGAATGCCACTTGATAGGCACTGTTTTGTAACTGATGAACCAAGAAATAAAGAACTTACATGTTATGGCACTGTCCTAAGGCAGTAGAGAAGGACAGGCGTGAACAAAAGTGTATAGACCACGGGATCGCATGGCAGAATGCATCGACGCGCCATCTAGCGACGTGGCGCCTGCTGCGATGCGCATGCGCTTCGCATCGTATCAAGTGGCCTCTCATGTCGCTCTGTCTGACGCAGTTATGGCGCTCGTAGCCAGAACGACAGCTGGGTGTTGCTTTCTTTGCTCCATCAAATCTGTGCCGTTTTTCTATGTAGCGGCTGCGGTGGGGCCGCTTCAAGCGCCGGGCTCGCGTCATTTTTTAAACCAGTTCATTAGCCTAACTAAGCATAGCTAGCGTCGTATAACTTGATGCAGCCAAGCACACAAATTTAGGTTTTCTCAGCCCAGCTTGCCTTTTACCATAAACATAGCACTGCGGTCACACAGAGCCACACATACAGTGGCAGCCTTCTCTCCAGCAGAACTTTTAATGGGACGCCGCATCGACACAACTCTGCCGTCGACCAGCAAAATGCTCAAGCCGAAATGGGACGACAGTGAATTCAGGCGCAAGAACGAAGCATACAGATGCGAAGACTGCCGCACCTACAATGTGCGACACAGGGTGCGAAGTAGAGAACACATCCCACCGAAGACAGCTGTGAAAATTCTGAGTGGGGCAGCATCCCATGGGACTGTGACGAAAGAAGCGGGTCAACCAAGAAGCTATCTGGTACAGACTTCAACAGGGCTTACGAGGCGTACATGCGAGCACGTGCAACCAGTGACAATAATAAGAACTGGATGCCTGTGTCAACCTCCAAGCTGTCTGGAACTGTAACCTGCCCTTCCGAAGACACGTGGTGTCATGGACCACCGACCACGGCGACGTCGCGCGGCAGGCAGTGGCGCACAGAGAGCCATGCCTTTGGCGCAGGCGAAGGGCAACACTGGGACTCGGCAGGCGGAAAAAAGCGTGTGCGCGAAGTCACGCGTATGTATCATTGCCTGGCTGGCCTACCACGCTGGAATAAATGGTTCTGGGTTTTGTTCACTGCTTGTATAAAGACTGCGTAGCAACACTCGGCTACAACAAGTATCATGAGAAGCGTGCGAACTTGAGCTTGTTGGTACACATACATCGTAAAAAACAGCGCGAAAACAAGGACGAGACAGAAGAACTTTCAGCGCTAGTCCTGCTTTCTTCTGTCTCGTCCTTGTTTTCGCTGTTTTTTACGATGGACAAGTATCAGTTCGACTAGATCCCTACTTCAAAGGACAAGTGGTGACTGAGCTGTGCCAGCCAAATGTTTATTTTTCCATAATGACTGATGAAACACCAAAGCCAGAGCTAAGGGTGCAGGAACTAGATCTGCTGGCACGTTATTTCTCCAGCAGCCAACAGCAAGTTGTTACAGATCATGTTCAGTCATTTGATCTTGGGTGTGCAACTGCTGAAGTAATTGTTGACTGCATAGAAGAAGCTATTGCAGATCTGCCAAAACAACGACTTGTTTGTTTTTTTAGCAATGGGCCTAACGTGACGAAGAGCGTAAAAAACAAGCTTCAGAAGCATGTGGCACCAAGCTTGATCGACACTGTGGTAGCCAGCGGACATTTATTACCGAAGCATGCTCCAGAACACTCGGATGCAAACTTCTAGGTACCGAAATACTCTCTGTCGGCGTTCTAGGCGGAACCCACAGCCAACGCACTTTCCGCAGAGTTTAAGTGTGCCTGGTCTGTGCCGACAACGGCAGAGTGCTCAAGATCGAAGCACTAGAAACGCCTTCAATATGCAAGCAGTTAATTCCTTGCTTCACCGAAGAAGTGAAGACAGTTCTGCTCGAGCTCTCATTGCCAGTAGGTGACCATTCCCGACAGTGTGCAAATCCTACCATCGATGTGTTGATTGGCTTTGACCATTTCTGGAACTTCCTCACTGGGAAGGTGAAAAGGCTGACCAGCGCTCTGGCAGCATTTGAGACAGTTTTCGGATGGGCAGTCCAAGGGAAAATATCGACTGCCTGCAACAGAATTAACTGCGCTCAGGAGATCGTTTTAAGGACGACTGTCACAGATCAGGAAACAGCGCCGATCTTGAAAGCGTTTTGGGAGCTGGAAAGTATTGGAGTGTCCGACTTTCCTGAAACCGCCGCAGATGAACGCCTAATCAAGGAATTTTCGGACAATATAGAAGAAGTGAACGGACGCTACAAAATCAGACTACCTTGGAAAAACGAGGTTGAACTTGCAGACAATCGCTGTAGCGGAGAGATGCTTCCATCAGTTGACAAAACGGCTGTTAAAGGCACCTAGCTCACTGCAAGAATACGACAATGAAGTGAGATGGTTACTGGCTGAAGGCGTAGCCGAAAGTGTGCGCGACGAAACCCATAATGATGGCAAGCGCATTTATTACATGCCACATCAGCCAGCACTCCGCAAAAGCAGTACGACTAGGAAGCTGCGGATCGTTTTCGACGCGTCTTCGCACAGCGTGGGAGCGAAATCTCTCAACGAAAACTTGGAAAGCGGGCCTAACCTTAATCCTGACCTTCTACGTGTGCTGCTGAACTTTCGACGCCACAGAATAGCTCTCGTTACCGACGTGCAAAAAGCATTTCTGCAAATTGCAGTCCATTCCACTGACCGAGATGCATTAAGGTTTCTGTGGCTCAGTGAAAAACCTGACATAAGCAGGCCACTTCCTGAGGTAGAAGTTTTTAGGATGGCAAGAGTACCATTCGAGACAACATCGAGCCCTTTCCTTTTAGCAGCAACGCTTCAACACCATTTTGCAACGATGAAACATGAGCTCCCCAAAACAGTGGCCATTCTGCAGCAGTCTATTTACGTGGACGACCTTCTGTGCGGAGCAGCAAATGAAGAGGAAGCCACTAAGATCTACGAAGAGTTTAATTTCATCTTTGAAAAGGCATCCATGCGCCTCCACAAGTGGGCGTCCAATAGCGACCAGCTGAGGACAATGTTCGCTCATGAGGACCCTGCCGAATGACCGTTAGGGCAAACGACAAACCCACTGAAGGTGCTTGGACTTGCGTGGGAGCCGACTGGAGATTGTTTAACTCTTCTCCCAGACTCCGTGATCGAATTCTCGAAGGTGCAAACAAACACGAAACATTTTTTATTGCAAACTACGGCGCACCTATATGACCCTCTGGGATTTCTTTCTCCATATACGGTGAGAGCAAAGGCTCTCTTTCGAGAAATCTGGAAAGAGAACTTGTCGTGGGACCAACCACTGCCAGAACACCTCAACAACTGGACAAAATGGTGTGAAGAGCTCATGAGTGTCCGTCAGATCAAGATACCCCGAACATACGACGCTAACATCGATGGGAAGCCAACGCGTCGTAATCTGCATATTTTTGCAGACGCTAGCCCGAAGGCCTATGGCGCTGCCTGCTATCTCTGCACCGAGGATGACACAGGAGCACGCAGCTCTACACTTTTATTAGCGAAACGTTGAGTCGCTTCGCTCAAGCAGATAACTCTGGCAAGACTAGAGCTCATGGCATCACTGGTTGCATCGCGACTCTACCAGTTCGTGAGAACGAATCTCGACTTCTCAGTTGACGAATTCTACCTGTGGACAGATTCCACGATCGCTCTAAACAGGATCCGGGGTGACGCGTCACGTTTGGAAAGAATTTGTTCGAAATCGGGTTTTGGAAATTCAACAAAACACTGGCATTGCCGCTTGGCGACACTGCCCCGGAAAGGAGAATCCAGCAGATCTCTTGAATAGGGAACTTTCAGGCCAAAGTCTGACGTCCAACACTATGTGGTGGAATGGACCATCGTGGCTGTCATAGGCACGACGGTCCACAAGCTACTCATATCGCTCCTGAAGAATCCGAACAATGAAAACAGATTGAGGTGCTTGCGACGAGTACCAACAATGACGATTTGCTGGATCTTACAAGATTTGGCTCTGCTGCAAAGGTAGAGCGAGTGACGAGCTGAATTTTCCGATTCATAAGAAACAGTAAAACGAAGGAAAGGACCTCGGGACCACTGACAGCAGCAGAGCTTGATCATGCCTACGTATACTGGTTAAAAAGAGTGCAAAACTCGGCATTTCCTTCTGAACTTGAATGTTGCACAAGTGGGCAAAAGCTACCACGGAAACTCCCGATTGAAAGACTTCAAGCTCTGGACCGACGACAGAGGTCTCCTGAGGATACGCGGACGGCTGTGTTCATCGAATATAACAGAAGACAATAGACACACCATCCTGCTCCCCAAAATGGCATCACTACACAACTGATAGTGCAACGGGCCCACCGACAGCTTCTTCACTCAGGCGCTAGAGACACTCTCGTGCAACTGCGCGAAAAGTACTGGATTGTGCACGGACGCCAGTTAGTGAAAAGTGTTGTGCGGTCATGTGTTGTGTGCAAACGTTTCAGTGCGATGAGCATGGATGCAGCGACAGGGCTTCTCCCACCTGACCGAACTACTAAGGCGGAGCCCTTCGAAGCGATCGGTGTTGACTTTGCCAGCCTGCTCTATGTCAAGGAGAGGGCAGTGCAAGCGAAGGCGTACACTGTGCTTTTCACGTGCGCGGTGACCAGAGCAGTTCATCTTGAACTCGTGTCGGACATGACTACTGAGAGTTTCTTGCAGGCTTTCCGTCGGTTTGGGGCGCGTAGAGGGCTGTGCAAAACAGTTTACTCGATAGCGCCCCTAACTTTCAAACGTGCGTCGAAAGAACTCACCGTTCTTTGTAAGACTCTGCAGCACCCTGACACGTTGGCTTATTTCGCCCATTGTAACATAGAGTGGAGATTCATTGTCGAGCACGCCCCATGGTGGGGAGGCTTCTACGAGCGACTGGTTTGCAGTGTGAGATGTCGGCTTCAGTGAGCTGTCGGCTGTCCTAACAGAAGTAGAAGCTGTCAAATTCTAGGCCCCTCACCCACGTGCACGACGACCCAAACGACGGCTCCCCCCTTACACCGGCCAGCTTCCTGACCGGGAAGTGGCTACCTGCTTTGCCAGCGGCTGGTAACCGAGCGCTCGAACCAGACGTGCATTCTTAGCGAACGCTGTGGAAACACAGAAAGCAAATGCTCAACGCATTCTGGCAGGTCTGGCACAGTGAGTATCTGAAACCGCTGCGCTCGGCGTATGCAACGAAGCAGGCCAAGGGGAGGGAGCCGAGGGTCAGAGACGTGGTGCTCGTACAGGAGAATCTCCCGCGACTACTGTGGAAGGCCAGTGTCATTGTTTCGCTGTTTCCCGGCCGAGACGGGGAAATAAGATCTTGTGAAGTCAGGCCGCCGCAGGGCAAGCATGTAAGGCGGCCGTTCAGCGACTGTACCCGCTGGAAATGTGCGAAATGCAGAATGAGCAGACCCATTCAGCGGGGCAGTGTTGCAACTTTGCGTTTCCTTTCCTCCCTCCACAGTCGCCACTGTTTCTTTCAAGGTGAGGAGAGGCGACGACAGCGGCAACACCAGAACAGTGCTCTGTAGCTGACGAATGTGTTGCATTGGCAGATTTATGGTACCGAGGGGCGGCGACTCGGGGGAGAGGGAGGGAGAATGGGCTCCCCCTTTGGGGCGTGAAGGAGAGCGAGGATGCACCCGAGCAGTTGCAATCAGAGGACTAAAACGATAGGCTGGGTTTTTTCTTGAACGCTGCCGAGCCTTTTGCATCCCTTGCCGAAGCAGTTTTAGAGCGCCTTTTTTAGATGTGAAGCATCTTATGGTGAAGCTTAATCCGGTGGTGGTGGTGGTGGTGGTGTGCCGCGTGACCACCCTTACTGCGCATGCGCAAACCCTTTAAAAAAAAATAAAAACCTCCTCTCCCCTAGGCATCCCTCCCCGTGGCAACCACACCCTCACTGCGCATGCGCCTCCCCTCCTCTCTCCCCTCCAGGCATCCCTGCCCGTGGCGTCTACACTCCCACTGCGCATGCACGTCCCCCCTCTCTCTGCTCTCCTACGCTCCCCCCTCTCTCACCTCGCGACGCCGACGCAGGCAGCGTCTGCTAGCGAGTTTCTTGGTTGAAAAACTGGCAGATCCCAAGTACCATGGGAATCGATGTTATGCGAAGCATGCGGATGTAAGGTGATTGGGTTGTAATCAGTTTATTGAGCGAATCGTTACGAAATGACGCTAAAGATATGTACATATGTTATACGCACAGACATTTGTTGAACACTGGCATATGTTTCACATAACCAGTTGTTTACAGTTGCGTAACGGTGCCAACAGAAACATGGGTGCTACCAACACCAGAAGCGGTAAGCTGATATGTAGCACTTGTGTTTGCGAGGATGGTAGCCCAGGGTAGCGCTTCGTGGACCAACTACAGTGGATGGCGCTTAAGTACCCTATACAACTGACGTTAACCCGACATGACGCCTGGCTCATAAGAGTACATATGTAATGTTTATAAAATTAGATAGCCAGCACTGCAACCACAATTGACATTTCACCAACATTACGCCTGCATAGGGTCTCTTTCCAGAGCAGTTCCGAGACCTGGCGTGGCTCTGTGGTAGAATACTTGATCGCCACGCAGATTGCTTGGGTTCGATTCCTGCTGGGACCCTGATATTTATTATTTGCATTCGTCGGGTCAACGCTGCCGACGTCAGTTTTTCTTAACGCTCTCGAATTTAAATGACTAATGTGTGTCCTCGCCGTTCCTGGGTAGATATAAATTGTCAAACACCTGTGGCGCATACCCCAATAACCCGGCCCGTGGTATACGGGTATGTGCCACACGTGTCTGCAGGAAAGGGTTTGACGACGTGCGCGACAGGATTTTCACGTTATTTATGTCATGACCAGCCAGACATATCCGTCAGTAGCACTTACCCTCCCATACAATTTTTGGTCGACCCCAAGTAAAGGAGGTGATCTCGAGAGCACCCAGACGTAGGCGGCTAGATAGCTAGATAGATAGAGAGATAGATACGTAGATAGAAACGCAAAAGTGCTTACAGTACGCAAAGAAATGCTTGGCATTTAAAAAAATCGACTGCTCGCGCTGCACAACCGTTCACTGGCCACCCCGTATATATGGCAATGGATCGTGACCTGCCAGGTGGTGCCGGTGGGAGATTTCTCCTGTGCGTTGTTGAACAATAAAAATTCGCAGCGTGCGCGTTAACTAAAAGCGGACTGCGGGTCTCTGTGTCCAGCCGGAGTCTTCTGTCTCTCATTGCCCATTAGCAGCGATTGGCATGTTCCAGTAGGAAACACCGCTCGATCACTGCGTGCTCTGCACCTCTCCAGTTTTCTCTCCTGCGCAACGCTGCGATGAGCGCCAGCGCCAACGCCGTCGCCAGTGTAAGCGTTAGCGCCCGCCGCTTCACATCTACACATGGTTCCCTTTAGCGGGAGATGGTGTATTTTTTCTCTTGATCCTATTTACCTATAAAAACAGTTTCACCATAGAAGACGTTCAACGACTGTTTTTATGCGACAATGCCACTGGGCTCTAAACTTTGGTTACCCCGGGGACCATGTTCAAGTGGTTGAGTTTGTGCATGACGGTCATGGGAATCTTACTGCCAAGGCAAAGATCACCTGCAATGCATTCGCAAGGAGTCCGGTACGTTCCACGGTACATAAGGTGAGAAGCTCTCAACTTTTCAAAAACTGGGGGGTTCTAGAGCCAGCCACAAGGTGGCTCCGTGTGGCCACAGGAAGCGGCAAGGCCACAGGGCCACACCAGTCACATCTTTATGAAGCCAGGAAAAGGCTGAGGACCATGGGAGACGTTCAAGAAGCTGAGAGACAGTCTGCTACCACTGCTGCTACCACTAAAGCCACACAAGACACGGTACTCCAGCATGATGCGGGCCTGCAGCCTTCAAATGACCTTAACCAGCATGTGGTAAGAAGTGACTCGAGGCTCGTTTATTACATTGCGGGTTAAGCTGCGCGAGAATGTGTTGTCAGTGCCAGTACAAAATGCCAAAAATGCATCAAGTTGCTGACTATGACTTCACCTGGCGAAAGTTTTCATTTTGTCCAGATAACTAACCACTGTGACCGAGGAGGCCCCTTTCATCCCTCTAGCTTCATGAAAAAGCCAGAGGACCTTTTCACAGAATGCTTCCGAGAGTGATATGCAATTTGACAGCGTTATGGATATGCTGGCAGTTGTTCAACACAGGCTTTCCCTTAAGTGCACTGTACCTGAGCTGTTTCTTTGACAACCATGTTGCTTTTTAGTGGCAAAGAAACCTCTTTGCCTGAATAGGTGTGAAGCAGATGCCTCTGTGAAGGTGAAATTATAAAAATCAAAGAGAGTGAAGGAACGGCTTGACCCTATCCCTACTAGCACAAAATGTTGCGGCAATGTTGCGGCAATATGTGTGCATGTTACATGGAATCGTAAAGCATTTTATATTGTTCAAGCAACGTTGTGAGACAACGTTGCAGCACGAATGCTGCCGCGACAGTGCAGCGATGTTCGCACTTTTTCTTGTTGTTTTTAGGATGGGCTTATTTTTAATAGGCCGGAATAAATAAAAAAAGAAAAAAGCTCTACTTTCTCACAGCATCCCAACCAACGGCTTCACGAGCAAATTTCTAGAAGCACCTGGCTTCTCCCCATAGGCGTGCGGGCGTGCGTAAGGTTCTCCTTCATGAGGGGTGGGCGAAGGTTCATCGCAGTGCCCACGCCCTACTAAGGCAAAGTATGGGGCACATTTTGTGCCCCCCCACCCCTAGGTGACCCGGGGGAGCGCCCCCCCCCCCTCCCCCTGTGTGCACGCCCATGCTTCTACCAAAACACGGTGCACGCGGTGGGTAATACCTCATGCCTCTGGCTCAGTGCTTTCTCCCATTTTTCTAGATTTTCCCCATTCCTCCTGGAGCTACACGTGCGGCTTACTTTGGTAAAACGTTTGGATTAAGGCCTGCGAGATTCGGGTGCGTGAAGCGTACGTCGTACTTCCAAGCATCTCAGAAGCCATCTGTAAAATATAAACTAGATATAACTGTGTAGTTGACGTAAAATAATTAATAAATTAAACTTAAAACTCTAAAATTTCTTGAAAGATTAATTCGTTAAATGTTAGAAGGAAAAGCCAATATTTTGATGAGAGGAAACTCCATTGTCACCATCATTAGCTACAGAGCGGACGGGTGGTCTTGGTTCTTGACGGGCTTTCCGTGTTGCGCCGTTCGCCATTCTGGGTAGAAACTGGTTCCTTTGGCTATACTTTGGCCTTGGAATCGAAACACCTGCGATTATGGCAGTGGCTTCTTTTGAAGACAGCGTCGGGGACGTCACTGGCGGTAAGTGAACTCGCATTATTTCCTGTATGTTTTTGGGAGTTCTTTGTGAGATTTTGTCGCGCACCTTTCTTTGCGTGATGAAAAGGGTGTAGTGCCCTCTCGGTAGCGTTAGCTATCGGCAGAAACAGAAGAGGTTAACGGGTTCAGTACAAAGTCAAATTGAAAGCTGCCATTTAGGCAGTGAAGCAAGGTACGAAGGTGCTTTCATAAGTGATGCCGAGCCTGATGGAGCGTCTTCAATTTCTGTGCTGGTCCCTCAAGATGAAAGCGGTTCGTCCTTAGTGGCACCTCTTTCCCAATCACTTGGCAATCATGGTGACTCGGCGACCAGCAGAGATTTTTCCGGTTCCGTCGGTAGAGCGAGTACTCGTGAAGTGGAACACGTGCGTTCGGATGGGTACTAACAGACTAACGCGGCCACGCATACGTCTTTAGTGAAGTACACTACATTGTCTCTTCAGAATGATCTGAGAGAATGGGCTCTGAGTACGCAAGTGCCTGCATCACACTTCACTTCTTTGCTAAAAATCTTGAAAGCTTACCATCCCGAGCTACCAGCAGATGCAAGAACGCTGTTAAAGACGCAGAGAGATGTTGAGCTACGGACTGTTAGTAGAGGGCTGTACTATTATTTTGGAATGACGTCCCAACTAACCACCGACATTTCAGTTTATCTCACCAAAGGATGCCGAACTTTGTCTTTGATAGTAAACATCGATGGCCTGCCCATTTCCAAGAGCTCACGGAGGCAGTTTTGGCCCATGCTCGTGATAGTGAAGGAAAGCCGAATCCGTTCACCTTTCATAGTCGCCCTTTAAGAAGGAGAGCATAAACCACAGGATTTGGGTTCATACTTGAAAGATTTTGTCGAAGAAATGAGTATGCTCATGGAAGAGGGCCTCACACACCATGGCGAAGTGTTCTGTGTGAGACTTCATGCATTAGTTTGTGATGCTCCAGCGAGAGCGTACATTAAATGCATAAAAGGCCACATGGCATATTTTGGATGTGAAAAGTGTAATCAGAAAGGAACCTACTCGGAGGTTGACCAGAAGGTGGTCTTCCCTGATTGTAATAGCCCACATCGAACTGATGAGAGTTTCCGAAAGCAAGTGCACAAAAGAACATCACCATGGGGATTCTCCTCTACTGTGCTGGAATGTTGAACTCATCACCCAGTTCCCACTGGACTACATGCATTTGGTATGTCTGGGAGTCATGAAGCTTCTCTCGTGCAGTAGTTGGTCAATGGAAAGCCCTGCAGTTCAAGGATGCCTGTTGCAGCGAAGCTTTGTGTGTCTGCAAAGCTTGCGACCTTTAGAGAGTCAGCTCCAAGCGACATGAAGCGGAGGCCTTGTGGGCTGTAGTATTTAGAGCGCTGGAAAGCAGTGAAGCTCAGAAATTTCTTGCTGTATTATGGACCGGTTGCTTTAAAAAGGAAACCTAGAAGACAGATTCTTCAAGCATTTTTTTAAAACTGAGCGGTGCTGTGACCATTCTTATCCGTCCAAATTTCACCACCCACCACATGGACATGGCTGAGCGCATCCTTCAGGAATTTGTTAGTGAAGCGTGCTTGCTGTATGGCAAAGGCATCTATGTATATAACATGCACTCTCTGCGGCATCTTGCTGGTGATGCTAGAAATTTTGGTCCACTCAATGAGCTTTCAGCGTTTCCTTTCGAGAAAGCTTTTTGTATCAAATCAAGAAGCAAATCAAATCACATTCTCGAGCTCTTCAGCAAGTTGTCAAGCGCCTGAGCGAAATGCACTGGCAATGCTGTGTCGCCTTTGCAGAATCGCCCAATAGAACTTTCTGGGCCTAACAATAATGGACCAGTGCCGCCTGATTTTCATAGTGACCAGTACTCCACACTTGCAATGGAACGCACTGTGCTGAAAATGAATAAGCGTGATAATTGTGTGAAACTGAAGAATGGACATGTTGTGTTAATTAGAAACTTTTTGTACTTGCCATCAGAAATTTTCATCTGTGGTAATTTTTTTTCGAAGTTGAATAACTTGTATGTCTGCCCTCTGCCATCTTCAGAATTGATTACTTTTTTCTGCTCAAGGAATATCTGAGGAATTCTCAGTTTGGTGTGTGGACAATGTTCAGCACAACTGCGTGTGTCTACCAAATGGACCTACAGAGCTACACAATATTTCCTTTTCTTCATACTTGCAGTGATACCTGTTAATGTTGCCATCTTTTACATTTGCTATGCGTAAAAAACAAAACACTGTGCACTCACTGAAGATACACCTACATCACTCCTTCTTTTACACAATGTTAATTTACAAGTTTGTTACTCGAACTGCGCTTTCTGTGTCTATGTTCAAATTTAAGGTGCGAGAAAGCTGTTCAGCGTAGT
>JALIZH010032892.1:0-15692 GCA_030522465.1 Rhipicephalus appendiculatus | reverse complement strand
GGCAATTTGATCATTGCGGGTACATGATCACTGCCGTACGAGGAGTCCAGGACTTCCCACTTAAAATCATTAAAAACAGATGGTGAGCAAAATGCAAGATCGAGGCAGTTAAACTTGCGCGTACTTGGTGAAAAGTAAAGTTGGTGTGCCACAGTTTAAAAGACAGATGTCATTCGATAAAATAAAATCTTCAATGAGTTGCCCTCTTTGGTCTGTTTTGTCGCTGCCCCATAGCGTGCCATGAGCATTAAAATCACCTACGAGAACAAACGGTTCTGGAAGTTGCGCTGTCAGGTCCTCGAGTTCTCGTAGTGTCAATTGTTCGTGGGGAGGGATGTAGATGGAGCAGATGGATATGGTTTTATGTGCTATAATGCTGACTGCTACAGCCTCGAGAGGGGTGTTTAATGTGATTGTTCGGGTGGGAATGCCGCCTTTTACTATAATTGCAACTCCTCCCCGATAAACGGCTACAATGTTGCCGGTCCTTACGGACAACTGTGAAACCTTTTAGTACATGAGTGTGCTTTGCGCCCAAGTTTGTTTCCTGGAGGCAAAATGCTATGGGAGAAAACTTGTTAAAAATGTCTTTTATGTCACCTAGGTTTTTGAAGTAGACCTCTGATGTTCCAATGAACAATAAAAGCCATGATGAAATTAAAAGGAAGCAAATGTACTAATAATGTGGATCAATTGTTAAAAAGATGGTAGGTGACATATGGTAAAAATTGGGTCCGTGAAGAGCGATATCCACTTGGGTTATCGCTTCGGTTGCACAGTTATTGGGATCTTGTCCCGCTTGGCGCGCTCGAGGGAGCGCTGGTCCCTTCGGTGTCGATGACACCGAGGTTTTGGGGTCGACCTCCATCGCCTTGTCAGAGGCGCTGGGGAAGGTCGAGACTCGGGCACTGAGAGACGTGTCTCAGGCCTCGAGGTGCGATTGATCTTAAGGCCCTGCGAGGCTGTCGCCTGCGGGGGCCTTAAGTTTCGGTGGAGCAGCCGTGGCTGCTTCCACCTGGGGGGCGGGAGGAGATACCACCGCGTCGCTTTGAGCGGACACGGTGGACTCCTGAGGCCGTTGTGACGGTGCCCCCTTATACGCGTCGCCTCGGCATAGCTTTTGTGGAAGAGGTGTGGCAATCGTTTTCTCGCTTCGACAAATGAGATCTTTTTCTTTACGGTTAGTGTGAAGATTTCCTTCTCTCTTTTGCAGGATGGACAAGACCGTGAGTAGGCGGGATGGTCTCCACCACAGTTGACACAATGAGGTGAGGCTTCGCAACTTTCAGCTTTGTGATCATTTGAGCTGCATTTTGCGCAGGTGTCCTTCCCTCGGCATGAGTGTGATGCATGACCAAACCGTTGGCATCTAAAGCACCGCCTCGGGTTGGGAATGTAAGGTCTTACATTTCTTTTCAGGTATCCTGCCTCAAGAGAGGTAGGCATGTCACTTGTTGCGAAAGTCAGAATGATATGCTTTGTTGGGATTTCTTGATCATTTCTTCGCATTACAATTCTTTGAACCTTGATAACTTGTTCATCTTGGAACCCATCGAGGAGTTCCTCATCGCTAAGGCCGATGAAATCTTGCTTAGATATAACCCCTCTGCTTGTATTTAGAGATCTGTGAACGGTCGTTGATATTTTCGTGTTTCCGATGTTCGTTAGCTCGGTGATCTTCGGAACTTGTTTTTTTTTTTTCAGTGAGTTCAATCAGCAAATCGCCACTTGACATTTTAGTTACTTTATACTTCATTCCGATTTTTTCTTTCAGGCACTTGGCCACCAAAAATGGTGAGACTTTCCTTGCTGGTACACAGTCTGAGTGTATTACGTGGTACTTCAGGAATGTTATCCTGGGCTGAAGAGAGAAATGGAAGGTTGCTTCAGTGCGGTTCCTCTTGAGAGGCCGATCAAGAAGGGTGGAAGTTTGAGAAGCCATAAGAATAATGTGTAAGTACGGCAACAGCGCCGACCGCCCACCACGGAGCCCTACAGGGGGGACGCGGCAGAGCTTTGTAAAAAGGACTGCACGACGCCAGTCGTACACCGCCACTATAACCTAATATGGTGTATCAAGCTTGGATGACCACACACGGTTAACCCTTGTCGTTAAGAAAATTAGAAGTAACTAGAAAAGAGGAGAATACAGGAAAGATTGAAAGAGAGAAAAAGACGAAGATGTAGGTAGAGAGAGAGACAGGAAAAAGACGACTGCCGAATTCCCCTGGGTGGGTCAGCCCAGGGGTGCCGTCTACGTGAAGCCGGGGCCAAAGGGGTGTGTTGCTTTTTGCCGGGCGGCCTTAAAGGTCCTAACACCCAACATCAGCTCAACCCCCAGGATCCCCTTTTCCCCGGACACGGCTAAGCCACGCACGGCAAGGCGTGGGGGGAGTCGAGACCCCCCTGTTAGCTCGGGTCCGTGGTGTCGCTACACACCAAACGCCTGCTTGCGCAGACGCCCCTGCGGGGAAACATGCACTTTATTTACACAAAAAAATAGATGCAATAACCTTTTTTATGAAATGTCGCAAGCATACGTAAGAACAACACAGAGCTGAGGTAGTTGGTAGGTATTCATGTTAAAGATACAGGGCGTGCAAACACGCACGCATTCCGCGTCACTTTCACCGCCAGACGCAGCTGCTCACCGATTGGATGAGGGCAGCAAACCAGCATGCGTTATTCTTCTAGAGGGTGAAACTTCGTGAGTTTTAACCATGTAAGAGAGCGTTTTTTTTCTACTCTTTCATCGCCAGACAACTAACCGGTCCTTCGAGGAGCAGTATTAGATAATAGTCACTTCAAAACTCTATCCTTAGCTTGATATATACTGAGTATGTGCAGCGCAAGGAAACGGAGACAACAGAAGACACATGAACGACATAGACTGGCGCTGAACTTCCAACTGTTTTATTGAAAAGCATGAAGACCTCTTTTATACATGCGCACATGTTATCAAATGCTATTGATGCATCATGGGTTGGCATACAAAAACTGCATCTCTTTGTCACTTAGATAAACACTTGCCGTACTGACACACTTGATACCAGATTCCCTGATATTAGCTGCCTCTATTATTTCTCGCTCTGTCTTAGTTTTTGCACGTTTGACAAAGGTCGCTTGATCAAAGTGTGGAGTGCATTTACAGCCGTTGCAGTGATCTGCAAGATGCCCTCCTGAATTGTTTTTTACACTCAAAAAATGCTCGCGTGCTCTGATGTTGAAACATCGGCCTGTCTGTCCATTGTACTCTTTTCCGCAGCTAAGCGGTATCTTGTACACCACGTGAGTCACACAGTCAGTATAACGATGAGCATGCTTCTTCGTGCAGGTTTTCTTCTTTTCTTTGGTGAGCAATGGACAAATCTGGGCTAACTTGCATGGCGCTGAAAACACCACTTTGACGTCATATCTGTGGGCAATCTTAAGATTGTGGGAAAACTTGTGGATGTATGGTATCACCTGAGGCCTTCGTCTATCTTTTTCTTTATGCTGGTCAGGTTCCTTTTTCTTTATGTCCTGTAGAACTGATTCACACACGGCATTGACAAGCGAAGAGGGAAATCCCGCGACGTTTAACCGTTTCAACTGATTATTCAGACTGTCTGAAGTGGTGTGTATGCAGCTTTTTTTCTACTGCAGATTTCACACTTGACAGCGCAATCCCCCTTTTAACAAGTTTAGTGTGCGCGCTGTCATAAGGCAGAAGGCTCTTCTTTGTCCTGGGGTTATACATATAGCAAACATTGTCATTGTTGAAGGTTAGCTTGAGATCTAAAAATTGCATGCTGCTGTCACTTGGCCTCTCACATGTAAAGGTTAGACCACATGATTCAATGGTAAAAACGCTGGTGATCATCCCGACAATACTGTCATATTCTGTGGAACTCAATTCGGGCAAAACTACTAAATAGTCGTCTACGTATCTAAAAATATTAATGACTTTTGAGTCAGCGATCCGAGCTTTTTACACGCCTGTCAACAGAGGCTAAAAATATGTCACAAAGTATCGGTGCGACTGATGACCCTATGCATATGCCACTTTTTTGCACGTATTGTTGTCCATTAAAAGAAATGGCGGTTGATTGGAGGTAAAATTCTAAAAGTTCCAAGAAATTTGCACTGCTTAAGCCGGCAGAGTTCTGGAAGCTAAGCTCCCCCGAATGTTCAATACACTCACGTGCTGCACTGAAGAGGCCTTGATGTGGTATGGAGTAGAAGAGCTCCTCGACATCCAGCGAAAAGGCAGAGCCGGCTGAATCCAGTGTACCCCTCTCCAACAGTTGAACCAGTTCACTTGAGCTTCTTATCAAGAAAGGGTCATTGATTGCGAGCGACTTCAAATGGCGTTGAAGATAAACACTGACCTGGTGCTGCCAGGTGCCCTTTTCGGAAACGATCGCCCTCAGAGGACAATCCACTTTATGAGTTTTTGCTGCAAAAAACACGGCAAGGTTAAGGTTCTGAGCCTTTTCTACGGCTTTTCTCAGGCTTTCTAGGCTTGTTTTCTTCAGTAGCTTGACGGCAGATTTCTTTTGCTGTTGTGGCTGGTAGGGAACAGTTACGAAGTTCTTTTCAACTGATTTCAGGGCTTTGCGCTCAAAGTGGCCATCGGGCATTACAACGAAGCCGCCCTCTTTATCAGCTCGCAGTGCTACTAATCTTTGTTGTTTGAGGAAATTCACGACCTTCATTATGGGTGGGGTTTTTCTTCGTCTTAGATTCCCATTCTTTAGTATACTGTCAACGCCTTCCCCTATGGCTCGATCACGGTTGATTTCTTCAGCGCGATTCGCTACATCTCGCACCATAGCAAGGTACTGGTGTCGCGAAGGCACGGGTTCATAGCTGTATTTTGGGCCTTTGTCCAGAATCTTGACAACGTCTGCAGGTAGCTTTGTTCCAATCACCGTGGTGCTTGGGGCCTTCTGTGTCTTCGGCTCACTGGGAGTAACGCTCAAGCGTGCACGCTGCCACATGAATTCAGTCACTTGAGCTGCCACCTTCTTATAATCAGTATACTGTCTACAACCGGCACGGGTGTCGACATTCTGGCTTGTCAGAACACGTAACCAATCCTGGAAGAGGCGAACCTGCCGCCAGGACTCAGACTTGAGCACTTTACATACCCGCCTGCAGTGTCCCCAGGATGGGTCAATGGAACCAAACAGCCGTCGAACGTCCGGAGGGATCAATTTACGTTTGATGCAGTATGAAAGCATTCTTGATTGGCACGTTGTGGTTGCGATGAGGTTGACACATGTAGCGATGGCATCTTTGTTGGTTTGGTGAGACAGGAAAGAGCCCAATGTAGAAGAAATTTGTTCAAGAAGGATTCGTTGGTGGGCTAGTTGGTACATGGCTTGATATACTGAGTATGTGCAGCGCAAGGAAACGGAGACAACAGAAGACACATGAACGACATAGACTGGCGCTGAACTTCCAACTGTTTTATTGAAAAGCATGAAGACCTCTTTTATACATGCGCACATGTTATCAAATGCTATTGATGCATCATGGGTTGGCATACAAAAACTGCATCTCTTTGTCACTTAGATAAACACTTGCCGTACTGACACACTTGATACCAGATTCCCTGATATTAGCTGCCTCTATTATTTCTCGCTCTGTCTTAGTTTTTGCACGTTTGACAAAGGTCGCTTGATCAAAGTGTGGAGTGCATTTACAGCCGTTGCAGTGATCTGCAAGATGCCCTCCTGAATTGTTTTTTACACTGAAAAACTGCTCGCGTGCTCTGATGTTGAAACATCGGCCTGTCTGCCCATTGTACTCTTTTCCGCAGCTAAGCGGTATCTTGTACACCACGTGAGTCACACAGTCAGTATAACGATGAGCATGCTTCTTCGTGCAGGTTTTTCTTCTTTTCTTTGGTGAGCAATGGACAAATCTGGGCTAACATGCATGGCGCTGAAAACACCTCTTTGACGTCATATCTGTGGGAAATCTTCTTAAGATTGTGGGAAAAACTTGTGGATGTATGGTATCACCTGAGGCCTTCGTCTATCTTTTTCTTTATGCTGGTCAGGTTCCTTTTTTCTTTATGTCCTGTAAAACTGATTCACACACGGCATTGACAAGCGAAGAGGGAAATCCCGCGACGTTTAACCGTTTCAACTGATTATTCAGACTGTCTGAAGTGGTGTGTATGCAGCTCTCTGCACTAGAAAAAAGCTCCATACACACCACTTCAGACAGTCTGAATAATCAGTTGAAACGGTTAAACGTCGCGGGATTTCCCTCTTCGCTTGTCAATGCCGTGTGTGAATCAGTTTTACAGGACATAAAGAAAAAGGAACCTGACCAGCATAAAGAAAAAAAAGATAGACGAAGGCCTCAGGTGATACCATACATCCACAAGTTTTCCCACAATCTTAAGATTGCCCACAGATATGACGTCAAAGTGGTGTTTTCAGCGCCATGCAAGTTAGCCCAGATTTGTCCATTGCTCACCAAAGAAAAAGAAGAAAACCTGCACGAAGAAGCATGCTCATCGTTATACTGACTGTGTGACTCACGTGGTGTACAAGATACCGCTTAGCTGCGGAAAAGAGTACATTGGGCAGACAGGCCGATGTTTCAACATCAGAGCACGCTAGCATTTTTTGAGTGTAAAAAACAATTCAGGAGGGCATCTTGCAGATCACTGCAACGGCTGTAAATGCACTCCACACTTTGATCAAGCGACCTTTGTCAAACGTGCAAAAACTAAGACAGAGCGAGAAATAATAGAGGCAGCCAATATCAGGGAATCTGGTATCAAGTGTGTCAGTACGGCAAGTGTTTATCTAAGTGACAAAGAGATGCAGTTTTTGTATGCCAACCCATGATGCATCAATAGCATTTGATAACATGTGCGCATGTATAAAAGAGGTCTTCATGCTTTTCAATAAAACAGTTGGAAGTTCAGCGCCAGTCTATGTCGTTCATGTGTCTTCTGTTGTCTCCGTTTCCTTGCGCTGCACATACTCAGTATATATCAAGCCATGTACCAACTAGCCCCACCAACGTATCCTTCTATCCTTAGGTCCAAAATATTCCTTTAAACCTAGCCTAAGCCAATATACGTCTGAAGCCTGCCGCGCAGTACCACTAAGCTGGTCCCTGAAAAAAAAAGGCGCTCGCATTGTATTTCAGACTGCATTGCTAGTACCAAGGGATGATGATGGTTAATGGAGTTTAGTGGCGCAAGGGCCATGGGTGGCCAAAGAGCGCCATGTCTTTTATGTGGTGTTAGCGATGACCAGTGATAGCAATGATAACGTGTATTATGGCTGTAAAGAGGCCTAAAATCACGCGCTACATAGGAGCGTAAAATGTGGGAGTATAGATTTTAAAATTATGGCAGTGATACGTCATATGATCTGTGGGTGCGTAATGCGTTGCAAGTGACCATGATATCTACAAGTGATGACGGGGAAATAGCACGGATGCCTCCTTAAGGCCTTTGATGCCAAAGGCACGGAGGCAGGTGCTTTCTCTAAAAGTACTTACCGCAGCACCACCCTCTTTTCAGAGGTCGAGCTACGGATTACCTGGGTAAATTACGTGAAAGGAATGAACTTCTTTCAAAAACGCAAATAATGACTGATGTTTAAAAACCGGTTCGCTACCTATGAGCATCGATGGATGAAGTGGTATGTGTTCTCGGTAGACTAATGGAAAGTGTTTTTTTCTAATGAGATCTAATTCTCTGCATTGAATAAGTATATGGAGGACAGTGAGTGGTTCACCACATTTATCACAGGGGGTGGGTCACCGCCGGACAAGAGGTATGAGTGTGTGCTGTGTGTATGTCCTATTCTTAATCTAGTGAGTGTTACTTCTGTGTGACGTGACTTCGATACCGGCGGCCAATTCGCGAGCTGTGGCTTGATTAGATGAAGTTTATTGTGTGTTTGCCGGTCCCATAAACGCTGCCAATGATCCCTGAGTTTTCGTTTAAGGAATGGTTTGAGGGTCAAGTGCAGGGACAGATACGGATGTATTGGCGGAAGCGTTTTCGTGGGCGGAGACAGCTAACTGGTCCGCCAACACGTTTCCTTGGATCTCCCTGTGCCCTGGCACCCAGCAGACTACGACATGCTGTTTGTGTGCGTAGAGCGAGCATAAAAGCGAATAAAGAGAAACAAGGACTGGATTTTCGTGCTTTTTTAGACTTTTCAAACATTTTACCACGCTCAAAGAATCAGTGTAAATTACTGCCTTTTGTAGTTGTAATTGTTTGATGTGTTTAACTGCCGCAAGTATCGCAGAAGCTTCTGCTGTGAAGATGCTCGTATTAGAATCCAGAACACCGGCATCCGAAAAAGACGGACCGACCGCTGCGTACGACACAGAAGTATGAGACTTGGCGGCATCGGTGTAGAATTCTGGACAAGTGTATTTGTGCTGCAGTTCGTAGAAGTATGAGTGTATGTGTGCAGGTAGGGGCGTGTTTTGTAACATCTGTGAAAGACACATCGCAATCTATTATCTGCCACTGCCACGGCGGGAGACTTGCAGCGGGAGGGTACCAAACGGTGTTCAAAAAAGTGGCACACCCATTTCCTCAGCGAGGCCCCTCACACGAAGTGAATAGGGCTGTCTCAGCGACGGACGGTTGTCAAATAGGGCAGTGCTGGACAAATCATTGATTGTGGAGTGTGTGGGGTGTTCTTTGTCTGCGTTCACTTTGAGATAATATGCAAAGGACATGTACGATCTCTGCATGTTTAGCGACCACTCGTTTGATTCGACGTACAGACTTTCTACGGGGCTGGTGCGAAAGGCACCCGTGGAAACGCGAATGCCTAGATGGTGGATAGGATCAAGCATCTTTAAGGCTGTTGGTGTTGCCCGGACTGATATGTTATAGCCCCGTAATCTAGACGTGTGCGTACGAGGCTTCTATAAAGATTGAGAAGGCACTTCTTGTCACTGCCCCACGTAGTTCTTGACAAAACTTTTAGAACATTCATTGTTTTTATGCACTTGTTTTTTTAAATACTTAATGTGTGATATAAAAGTGAGTTTGCTATCCAGGATTAGGCCTAAGAATTTGTGCTCCGTCTTCACGGAGAGATGTTGACCATGCAGGTCAATCTCTGGGTCAGGATGGAGGCCTCTCTTGCGTGAGAACAGGACGCAGGTGCTTTTTTGTGCATTAAACCGGAACCCATTCTCGTCTGCCCATTTTGAGACCTTGTTTAGACCTAGCTGGACCTGCCGCTCACACACTGAAAGATTGCATGATTTAAAACCGACTTGCACATCGTCGACATATGTGCAATAAAACATGTTTCGTGGGATGCAAAGATGCAATGTATTCATTTTGATGAGAAAAAAGTGTACAACTAAGTACACCACCTTGGGGGCACTCCTGTTTCCTGGACAAATGTTCGAGATAACACACTGCCTACTCGAACACGGAATGTCCGGTTCGACAAATAACTTTCAATTACGGCAAACATTCTACCTCGTACCCCGAAGTGTGAAAGGTCTCTCAGTATACCAAGGCGCCATGTTGTGTCATAGGCCTTCTCCATATCGAGGAACACAGAAAAGGAAATATTGCTTATGGATGAATGCGCCACGAATTTGTGCCTCGATACGGACAAGGTGGTCTGTAGGTAGATCTAGCCTCTCTAAAGCCGCACTGGTACGGGTCCAGTAGGTTGTTTGTTTCAAAGAAGTGTATCAGACGCCCTATTTATCATCTTTTCGAAAAGCTTGCAAAGACAACTCGTTAGGGCGATGGGCCTGTAGCTTGAAACTGAGGACGGGTCCTTGCCCTGTTTTAGAATTGGGATAACGATGGCTTCTTTCCAGGCTGAAGGGATCTCGCCGGAAAACCATACAGCATTATACAGGGAAAGAAGGGCTTTTTTGGTTTCAGAGGGCAGGTGTTTCAACATTTCATATGCCACACGGTCGGAGCCTGGGGGCGGAATCATTGCAGCAGTTTAGCGATGCCTGTAATTCAGCCAAAGAGAATGGTTCATTGTATTCCTCGTGTTGTGAGGATTTTCGCTCTTGTTTCTGTTTCTCGATTTTGGTTTTGTATCTTTGGAAATCTTCAGTATAGTGTGACGAGCTGGATACCTGTTGGAAGTGTGCGCCAAGGAAGTTCGCCTGGTCTTCCAAGCTGTTGCCTTGTGTGTTGACTAGAGGGAGTGAATATACTTGTCGTCCTGCTACCTTACTAACCATGTTCCAGACTTTGGCCTCTTGTGTATATGAGTTTATGCCCGATAAAAATTTATGACAACTTTCCCTTCTAGCCTGTCGGCGCGTTCTTCTGCCTTCAGACTTTATTTTCTTAAAGCTGTCAAGATTCTCGGCTGTCGGTGAGTCTCGAAGCAACCTCCATGCCTTGTTTTGCTTTGTGCGCGCATTTCGACACTCGGTATTCCACCATGGGACACGTCGTTTGCCGGGCTGTGCAGATGTTTGCGGGATACACTTAGTTGCAGCATCAGTCACAAAAGCAGTAAAGTACTGTACAGCTGCATCTATGCCTAAACTACATATGTTCGTCCAACTTAAACGAGTAATCTTATGAAACTGTTCCCAATCGGCTTTATCTATGAGCCACTTGGGAATTTGTGGAGGACATCCAACTGATATAGGTGTACTCATTGCTACCGGGAAGTGGTC
Source organism: Rhipicephalus appendiculatus (assembly GCA_030522465.1). NCBI lineage: Eukaryota > Metazoa > Arthropoda > Arachnida > Ixodida > Ixodidae > Rhipicephalus > Rhipicephalus appendiculatus. Next base: position 5,033 of record JALIZH010032892.1, on the reverse strand, counting down.
ACTTCCGTATGGATTATTCATGACTTTCCATTGGAGTAGGGGTAGAACCGATGGAGATACTATGCTGAGGTCTATGGAGGAGTAGGTATTATTTGCGAGGTTATAATATGTTGGCTCTTTTCGATTCAGAAGGCACGCACCGGAAGAAAAAAGGAATTGTTCAATTAGACGACCTCGCGCCTCGCAGCGAGCGTCACCCCATAGACTGCTATGTGCATTAAAGTCTCCTAGGACAAGATAGGGTTCTGGAAGTTGATCTAATAATGACTGGAATTCTTGTTTATGCAGTTGGTATTGTGGAGGTATATACAGAGAGCAAATGGTGACGAGCTTATTGAAAATGACAGCTCGAACAGCCACTGCCTCAAGGGATGTTTGAAGTGGTAAGTGTGTGCATGCAATCCCTTGATTAACTATAATGGCTACACCTCCGGATGATGCCAAGGCTTCATCTCGGTCCTTTCGGAAAATAATGTAACTACGTAGAAAGTTGGTGTGTTTGGATTTTAAGTGTGTTTCTTGTACACACAGCACTTTTGGTGAGTGTTTGTGTAAGAGTTCTTGGACGTCATCGAGGTTTCTAAGCAGTCCTCTGACATTCCATTGTATAATTTGTGTTTCCATATTGGAAGTAAGGTAGTGCTGTGTGTACGAAAAGGGAAGGGACTGTTTATGCGGAAAGTTGGAGCTTAGGTAGCAGGGCCGTCGTCGGGCCCTGTTATAGGCTTCTTAGTTTTCTTAGCGCGCTCCAGGGAGCTACGCCGCTCTTTCGGTACCAGAGGTACCGGATTTATGTCCATTGCCTCGTGTGAGGCACTGGACGCCCGCGTACGCGAGCTGTTGGTTCGTGTTTGCGACCTCGCCTGGCGAGACGTGGTCGTGAGACCCGACGACCCTGGAGTCGGCTGGATCTGTGTCTTGGTAGGTGGAGCAGACTTGGCTGCTGCCACCACGGGAGCAGCCGCCACGGCCGATGCCTCACTTTGCGTGGGCCTGGGTAGTGGCGGAGGGCGATGCGACGCTGCCCCCTGACGCGCCGCATCAGCATAGGTTGGGCCGTGAAAGGCCGAACACCTTCTGCGTGCTTCTTTGAAAGAGATGTTTTCTCGGACCTTTAGTGAAATGATGTCTTTCTCTTTCTTCCAAAATTGGGCACGAGCGTGAATATGCAGCGTGGTCGCCGTCGCAGTTCACACAGTGTGGCGTTTCGTTACAGGTGTCTGAGGCATGGCCTTCGACACCACATTTTGCACAGGTAGGTCGGCCACGGCAGCTCTGAGAGCCGTGGCCAAATCTTTGACATTGAAAAACATCGGCGGGGGTTTGGAACGTAGGGTCTTATAGCTGTCTTTGTGTAGCCTGTGTCTATGTTTAGTGGTAGTTCACTTGTGGCAAAGGTCAGTATCAGATGTTTAGTGGGGATTTCCTGGTTGTTCCTTCGGATTACAATTCGCTTTACATTTGTGACGTTTTGTTCTTTCCACCCTTCAAGGAGTTCGGTCTCAGACAGGTCTAGGAGATCTGCGTCCGACACGACTCCACGCGCGGAGTTCATGGATCGGTGTGGTGTGATAGTTATCGGAATGTCGCCAAAAGTATTGAGGTTCTTCAGTTTTTCGAATTGTACCTTGTCACTCAGTTCGAGAAGGAGGTCTCCACTGGCCATTTTTTGTGACTTTGTAGCCAGCACCTAGGGTGGCTGTCAGCGATCTGGATACGATGAAGGGGGGACACGGTTCTAGCTGTTTTGTCAGATTTTTCACTGTGTACAACATGATAATGCGGGAATAATTCTTTGGGTCGGCTCAAAAAGTTCAGCTCTTCGGTGCGTACACGCTTCAAAGCGGTACGATCACTAATCAAAGGAAATGCTCGATGCATATTATTTGAATTCGATTCGGCAGCGGTGGCGGCCACCCACCACGGAGCCCAACATGGGGACGCTACAAGCTTCGAGGCATCGAAAACATGCACACGCCAGCCGTACAACGCTACTATAACCAAATATATTATGCCCAAGGTAGGACACATACACAGGGTTAACCCTTGCCGCCAAGAAAGAAGGAAGTAAATGGAAGAGAGGAGAAGACAGGAAAGGCTAAAAGTGAGAAAGACGAAGATGAGGGGAGAGAGAGACAGGAAAAAGGCGACTGCCGATTTCCCCGGGCGGGTCAATCCGGGGGTGCCGTCTACGTGAAGCCGGGGCCAAAGGGGTGTGTTGCCTCCGCCGGGGGGCCTTAAAGGTCCAATCACCCGGCGTCGGCTCAACCCCCCAGGATCCCCTTTTCCCCGGACACGGCTCAGCCACGCATGGCTAGGCGTGGGAGGGGGGTTGAACCCCCCGTTAGCTCGGGTCCGTGGTGTCGCCACCGGCGACACCACGGACCCGAGCTAACGGGGGGGGACCCGAGCTAACGGGGGAGGCATGGCATAGTCAGTCGAATGGCCACACGCTTTCGCCGTACACACTATGGAATTTACAGAGTGTCCAATTTTTTTTATGCGTCTCCGAAGTTGCGGCATGTCGCCAACTGACGTAACGCAGTGGAGCAGGCTTTGATGGTTTCCCCGGCAGCTGCTGGCTTTTCCGAAAACGGTGCCGCTCCATGAGTTCGTTCACCGTTGTAGCGAAATGTTTGTGGAGCACTGAAAGTACGTCCTTGAAAACATCGGTGCCGTCTTCTTTGCCGTCCTTCCTCCTGCTTGCGCCTGTGGTGTCCAGCACTAGACTGTAGTAGACCCGCAGACACAGAGGAGCATTCTAAATGTTGGCAACGCACCATCAGTTCGTTCACCGTTGTAGAGAAATGTTTGTGGAGCAGTGAAAGTACGTCCTTGAAAACATCGGTGCCGTCTTCTTTGCCGTCCTTCCTCCTGCTTGCGCCTGTGGTGTCCAGCACTAGACTGTAGTAGACCCGCAGACACAGAGGAGCATTCTAAATGTTGGCAAAGCACAACAGGAATAGGCTGCTTCTAGCCAACAGAACACAACATCACTGTTCAAGATGGGTTTTCAGCCACGGTCCGTATGGCGGTCGTTTTGCCTGCGAAAAAGCTAGCGCCACGTGCCCGTGGTGGTGGCGGCGGTACGTAATAAGGGGAGGGGTACACAGCATGTTTCAGGCTAATTTGACACTGCAGTCTGACGCAGTGGTCGCATTGAGAGCGAAGTCGCAGGATGACGAAAATTGCGGCTTTTACACTGCTCTTATGAAAAATAAGCCCAGGATATGCATATTCATCAGGAAAATGAGAGTGTATTGATGTTTTTAAAAGCGTTCGCCTATTTTTTTTTTTTCATTCATTCGAAAGTTCGGCAATCAGTTAATTTAGACACTTTTCGGACCCGTAAAATATGAATTAACGAGCTTGTATTGCAATTCTTTTTTTTTCAGCGAGAACACAGCAACGAATATCCTTTTCGAGCATTGTTTCAGAGAAATGCGCCTGACAATTAGCTGTCTCTAGTTACTTGAATAACTGTTTAACCTCGCTCAGTTTCTCAAACAATTTTAGTATGAGTAATAATCAGGCGTCAGTTCAGTTTTTCTCAGACGACAATCCTGGTGGTTCTGAAGCTTGTAGTATGTATATTGGGAAGACATTTATTACTCCTTGCCGCATGAATGGTTATTAAAATGAATAAAGAATCGCATGAATGAACAAGTGCTACGTGTAGTCCAACACCAGGACGTGACAGCACTTATTGTTACATGAAGCATGCCAATGCCAGCTGTACACAGCCACTATAACCAAATATATTGTGCCCAAGAGAGGGTACACACGCAAGCACGGTGTACGCAAGGTGAACCCTTGCCGCCAGCAAAGAACAGAAGTAAATGGAAGAAAGGTGAATACAGGAAAAATTAAAAATGACTGAGAAAGACGAATATGCGAGGAGAGAGAGAAAGGAAAAGGCGACTGCCGATTTCCCTGGGTGGCCCAGGGGTGCCGTCTACGTGGCCGAAGGGGTGCGCTGCCTCTGCCGGCGGTCCTTAAAGGTCGAATCACGCGGCGTCGGCTTAATCCCCACGATCCCCTTTTCTCCGGACAAGGCACAGTCACGCAAGGCGAGGCGTGGGAGGAGGTGGCACCTTGCCCGGTTTCCACTTATCACCGGTTTCGTAATTTCGAACAAACACGGCATCGCCTGGCGCGATCGTCTACTGCTCGCAGTCCACCAATCTCGTCCGAGGAGCTGGCGGCTTCCTGGGGGGAAAAGCACATATCACGCCTTATTCACACTTTGTAACCCAGAAGCAGGTCTATCTTACCCGCCTTCTTCAAGCCGTCTTTTCCAGTGCGCACCGCGCGCTCGGCCCATTCCGTTGCTCTGAGGATGATAGGGAGGGGGTGCGAATGTGAACGATACCATATTCGCACCGCATCCCTCCCTATATGAACGATACCAACTGAACAAATGCCTGGCCGACGAATTGCGCACCCTTATCAGATACAACTGTGCGAGGTAGCCCGAAACGGCTGAACAAGGTGCGCAGCGCATCGACAGAGCTCCGGGACGTTGCCTGCCCCAAGGAAATGGCCTCTAACCATTTACTATGCGAGTCAACGACTATCAACAGCATTTTTCCCTGAACAGGTCCTGCAAAGTCGACGTGTAAGCCTAGACCATGTCTCCTGCGTTTCCGGCCAGCTTACTGGCTTCTGTGCTGGTGGCACTGGCTTCTGTGCAGGTACAGAATGCAGCTCCTACAACTCGAGGCAACTCTCTGAATGTCATCGTCTAGCCTGGGCCACCAGAAATTTGACCTCGCAACCGCCTTCATTATGGAAACCCCTGATGAGCAGCATGCAGCAATTACAAAAGCCTCGTACGGACAACTGATGGTACTAAAACACGGTGGCCTCGGTACAGCAGCCCCTGATGAACCGAGAGTTCGTGGCGCTTTTTGTGGTATTCTGCAATGTCGCGTTCATAGCTGCTTGCAGCTCTTGGTCAGCCATCGACGACATACCTGTAAAGCGCAGCAAGCGTGACGTCCGCAGCCGTCGAGGCCTGCAGTTCCTTCACC
>JALIZH010032891.1:0-23374 GCA_030522465.1 Rhipicephalus appendiculatus | reverse complement strand
CGTCCTTTTTCGTTGTAATGCTGTTTATTTCATCGTTGTACATTATTTTTTTTATTTCCAGGTACTGTTGGCCGATTTGGCCGTTACAGGGGTGGGGTACAAATCTGACACAAATCAAACATTGTTCACATGAACTAGCAATGTACAGTTTATACATGCAATCTAGAATTCACAGTGTGTCATATATACATAAGTTGCAAGAAAAGAAAAATCTGACGTAATAACCATCACGTCAAACATAAGCTCCAATGCACAGACATAAAGCTGCAACGCACAGGCGATAGAGAAAAAAAAAATTTTTACAACACGATATTTCGTTCTACAATTTAGGTTATACATACATCACAATACTAAATTCCATAACTCTCATGAAATATGTGATATTAGCAACAAAAAAGAAAAAAAAAGAAAGACTTAGCATTCAAACAGATTTACTCAAAAAATATTTCGTAGTGCTGGATTCAAATTTTTCTAAAGTTTCACAATCCCGTATAGCCTCCGGTACATTCTCCCAGAGAGACGGTTCATCGTACGGTTTATTGAGCTAAACTAGATTCTTTTTCTGTTTAGTGCAAGTCAAAAGCACTTTTGTATTTATACAGCATGTACTAATTTTCCGCTCAATTTCCGCAGTTTCGCGCAATTATTACGGACGCACTCGGTCGTGTTGTAAACGCAGACAGCGGCTTTTCTCTTTACATTTCATTAGGTCGCACATTAGCAGGTGTATACTCGAAGTCCTTGTTTTAGTATAGCGCTGTCTCAATAAGCATTTGGCGTGAAGCCCTCTCGTCGGGTATCCCGTGCCATTCTTTAGCTCTGGACATGTTACATTCCGGTAGGCGAGAAGGAACAGCCGGACGATGTGCCTTGGCATTGCAAACGGCTCTGATAAGCAATCGCGACGCTGGTAACTGTACGATAAAGCCAAGTCAGAGATGTCGCAAATGCAGGCAAGGTTAACGTCTCTGCGCAGTTATATATAAAAAAGAAACCTTTGTAAAGTAGCTACAAACTAGCTGATTCTTCTAAGATAAGTGGGAAGGGAGCTGAGAAGACAGTGGACAATGAAGGTGAGGGTAAGGTTGGGGAGGGTAAAGGTTGGGTGCGAGAGATACCGAAAAGGGCACACAGACCGACGTCTTACATATGCGGGCGGCTAAAGCACGCTGGTCGAAAGCGCGTGCTTTAGATTCCCGCCTAATTTTTCTTGCAAGCCCCGTTCGGCCCGCTCCGTCGTCCGTCTGTTTTAACGCCGAGATCGATGGTCGTGAGAATCGATCGCTATTAGCGCTAGCTTTGCCGCCACTTGACCTGGCGCGAAGCTGCATCGGCAACGTCAGATCGGTCTCCCAGTTCGGGACCGCGGCGTTTTGTCCCGATAGCGCACTCGGATGCGGGCCGCTGGTGAAACCCAGCCGTCCTCATCTTCTTCCTCGACCCATTTTCCTGTCTTTGTGCTGGGATTGCTTGCTTTCACTTCTTTTGTCCTCTCCTTTTCTCGGCTCTCCCAACGCCGCCCTCCAACAGCCCCTGCAGTGTCACTGTCGTCATTTGCTCCTTTTGTTCCCCTTTTGTTTATCGACCTTACAGATGTGCCTAAGCGCGATTGATCGGGTTACGCGATGCTTCTGAGGCCACCCTCATTCTCTTCTGATCCTTCGCTATCTTCTTCATTAATATTATTATTACTTTTTTGTTTCGATGCCGAGAAACTGTGTTCCTCAACGCCCCCTAAACAGACTAATGACGGTTACGTAGCGTCCGCGACGATGTTGCCAGCAGCTGAGCACGCATGGCAATAGAGCGAAATACACGCACGTGGTGGCACCGTAAAGGACGACATGATGACAAATGGCTCTCCTTGTACCGGAAATCTTTCGGTTCTTCTCAGCGAAGGGCGCGGCACTACAGAATCGTAACGCAACAGAAGACATGAAGCGTCGGTCCTATTGGAATGATCTACCGACTGCACTGCACTCTAAAAACTGAAACTCCAGCAGCAAGAGTAAAGAAGCTTTGTTACTCTCTCTGCAGAGAGAGTAAGAAATTATACTCTCTCTACAGAGAGTCACTTTACTCTCTGGTCAGAAGGAGTGAAAGGGGGGCTTTCACTCCTTCTGGGAAAAGAGAGTAAAGTGCCTGTTTTACTCCGGCAAACCGCAAGAGAGTTCAATGCCTGTTTTATTCCTTTACCTTACGACAGCTTGTTTCACAGCTTGTTTTACTCGTCCCATTCTCCCCATTGGAGAAGCTGCAAAGATCAGTCCGCGCAGTCTTGTATCTCGGACTGTCGCTCAGTCGAGAGAGAAAACATTTTATTTTAAAATAATGGCTGCGGCATAGCTCGGCTAGGCCCGGTTACGAAACACCAGGCCCCTAAACCAGCGGCAGACGCTCGCGTGCTCCTTTGCTAGCAAATGCGCGCGCTCCTTGCGTTTTGACCTGGGACGCTGAGGAAGGCCATTCGGACAGACAAGCCGACGAACGTGTCCACTGTAACTTCGTGCGCATCTGCAACGCCACTAATAATTTCGTGCGGCTTGTCACGGGGTATCCGTTCTTCGCTTCAAGGCCACGCGCTGATGCACAGCGTAACTCACTCAAAAATTATAAACTAAATAACCTGATTTTATGATAATAATATTTTATTCATTCAATCAATCCTGCGGGAGGGATCGTCCTGGGTCCTGGCGACACGGGCCCGTTGAGCGCCTGGAGGCTCTCGAGAAGCCCGTCGCATGCTGAGGGCATCACCCCACATTTTAGTGCGGAAGGGACGCAAGATGACAGGGAGGGGAGGCAACAATTTTTCGGCGCACTCCACCGTGACGTGGAAAGCCGTTGGGGATCTGCCGCAGGCCGGGCTAGAATTCACGTAGCGGTCTGGGTTCTCGATGAACGGACGACGAAACATATGCCTCCTCAACGTGTCGTGTCGTAAACCGCTGACATGCCCAAAGAATCCGGGATCGTAAATGCACGCGATTATGTTCACTCGTACTGAAACACTCCCAGCGCTCCCAAACATCACACCTGCGTTTTCACGACCACTTGTGCTCGGCAAGCTTTGCTGACACCTGTATTTGCGAGCGCAAGGCGAACGCCAGTGGTGGTGGTGGAAAAACATTTATTTAGAAAAGTACAGAGAGTTGCACAACAAATGCACTTGGGTGGTCTCCCTATTCCGGGAGTCCACTGGAAAGGATCGCTGCTCGGGCGCGGGCCACCAAGGAGCGCTGTGCATCCCGGGTAGAGCAGCCGAGCAGGAACTCCTCCCAAGCCTCTCTTGTGGGTAGGGGGAAGGGGGGATGAAAAAGGAATAGGTATGGCGGAGCATACTGCAATCATGTGGTAGGTGTGGGCCAGCACCCCACAATGCGCAGTAGCCGTACATACCCGGCATGAAGTGCTGGGCGGCCGCAGGACACAAGAAGGTGTTCGTCTGCAAGCGTCTCAGAAGTCGCTCGTCCGCTTTAGAGAGGCCCCGTGCAGGGTCTGGGTAAAGACGGCGCGAGGTTGGATAATAATCCAGGATTTCGCGGTACTGCGTAAGAGCTGAGGTGTCTGGGGGGGACGTGGGGTCGGAGGGGGTAACGGCCTGGGAGAGAGAGGCGCAGGCAGCGGCATGAGCCGCTTCGTTACCGGGGAGACCCGCGTGGCCAGGAGACCAGACTATGCGGATGGAGTGAGGTTCAAAGCGCCATGAGGCCGCCTGGAGAAGGTGGGCGGCCAGAGGGGCTATGGTACCATGCAGGTATCGGGAACAGGCGAAGCGCGAGTCCGTGATGATAACCCTTGCTGTGCGGTGAGAGGCGGCCAAAGCGATGGCGACCTCTTCAGCATGAGTTGCCAGTAGTGTTTCGGTGACTTCACATCCCGGCTTGGTAAACATGCAGTCCCATAATCTGCTACCTAGCTCTGCTCGTACTTTAAGCGAGTTATCACAAGCATTTGTGCCCGCGGCAGTTCTGCACCGTTCTGTGCAAGCACAGGGGTGTGCTTGTCAGGGGCCGAGCGCCAGTAGTCGAAACAACAGGCACATCTCACTCATATGTGCACCCCTCCGTAACACGCAAGAAATAAAATGCTCATTTTTAATCAGTTAATCGTTGTGGTTTACCGTCCCAAATTGCAAAGTGCAAACGCGCCTCTGGCTCCTATATTTAATTGCATCTAGCACGAACTTTCGCTCACGGTAGAAGCTGCTTTTTCGCTCAAAACCAAACATGCCAACGCCGCCGAAACCAAGAAAAAAAAAAAAGACGCGACTTGCATCAAGCGGCTGCGAAACGGCGAGAGAGAAACGCCAGAAGCACGATAACAGAACGACAGAACCGTACGACGCATGCGTGCGCGAGGAAAGAAAAAAAGAAACGGCAAGAAAGGGAGAGGAGAAACGTGCGCGCGCCCGAAGCAGCTGAAAGGCTGAAACCCTGAAACTTTGCCGTCGCCCGTCGTTGTCTTCGCCATTTTGACGCGTTGTTCAGTTGTTGAAGTTTGGTGATTGCTCAGCTGCGTCGGCGGCGTGTGTACGTGTGTGCGCGACTGTGATCTCGACGCTGGACGTGAACCGCATTTAGCGACGGCAGTGCAACATCCCGTGCTGTGTGCGCGTTGGTTTTGTGATTGTCTGCAGACTCAACTGCGTGACTGAGTGCCCGGCCAACACATGGTTCGGCACAGTCGGGAATATGAACGGTAAGTGGTGCTTCTGTTTTCTCTGCTTCTCGTCCTATCGTCGTTCAGATGTGTAATAGTGCATGCTGTGTCGCCTGTAAAGTACAATAAATAACATTAGGCGCACATACGTGTGATGCCTGATGCGCGTTTAAAAAGCTTTTGTGAAGGCACAGACGTCGCACGGCCAGTCTATCGAAGCTCGCATGCGCCTCGATAAAGTCAATTTGTGCGTTATAATTTATTTGCTTCCCATAAAGCGTGAGTGCGGCAGCGTGTTTGCAGAAAATATACACTTACGCGAAAGCCCGCGGTTATCATGCCGTAATAAGTGATTTAACGCCAACTAAGTTTTCATTTGATTCAGTTGTCATTCTTGGCCGCCTCAGTGGTACAATGGTTACGGTGTTCGGCTGCTGACCCGTAAGTCGCGAGTTGGACCCCGGCCGCGGCGGTCGCATTTCGATGGAGGCGAAATGTTAGAAGCTCGTGTACTCTGTGATGTCAGTGCACGTTAAAGAACAGGCTTCTGAAGTCTTCATTAAGGCGGGCCTCATATTATAGTTTTGGCACGTGAAACCCTCAATATTAATGTTATTATTAGTATTCATACTGGATGTGTTTGTGCTTTTCTTCAGTCTCAGTGTCGATTTGTGTGCGTTATTAACCTGTGGCATCACCCGGCGCTCATGTTTTGGCAGAATTTACGCTGGATACAGAGTGCACTGGGCGCCCTTGTTCTTCCGCCGTGCAACTATGGAAATTTTATCGAGGCACAGAATATTAGTGAGAATGCTTTTCTATAACATTTTTGCATTACACTTTTTTTCCGTGTCTAAGACACAAAAAAAAGCATTTGCATCAATATCGCAATAAAGTTATTTTCCTTCCTTCCTTTGCATCATTATCATCATCATCGTACCATGGTCTAATGACGTTATTAGGTTGAGTTTAATTGACTAGTGGGAATAAATTCTGCTGCAGGGATATAATTATGGCGATATGTGACAGTCATCTGCTAAGTGACAGCATGTATGGTGAAGCACATGCATTTTACGGTATTGTCACTTAATTAGTGACATATATCAGCACTGGAACCTTCCTGGATTTCATGCGAATATTCTCAGCCATTTGAAGATGTGTGAGCTGTGCCCCACTAATGCAGTCACATCAGCGCAAGTCAGCTCAACACAATCGTGATGGTAGAGCAGACCTGCCAAGTCTTCCGGATTACCCGTACAATGTACGAATTTTGACCCCTTTGTACGGTTGTACGGTTGACGCAAAAATCTTCCGGGAAGCGTGCAAAAACGTAGTTTTGCGGAAATTTTTAGCCGTTTTTAGCAGAAAATTTACTGTTGGTCTGGCAACTTTCGTGAGACTAATCAAAACCAACTGCCATCGCCATCACTCAGTTGATCGAGCTTGCGATGTTCGCCATGTTGTGCTTTGTTAGCGGTTGAGTTGGCGTGCTTCGGAGCAGTGGTGTTGGTGTCTTGGTTTGCTGTCAGCCATGGCTCTTAGTAAAGAGCGGGAGCGAAAACAGTACTTACAGGTGTTTTTGAAGCAGTACACATCCGAATTCCCCTGCATCGTGGAATCGTGGAAGGGCAAGCATTTTGCGTTCTGCGCGGTGTGTGGCTGCGACATCAGCGTTTCTCACGGAGGCAAAACCGACGTTGTCGCTCACGTTTCATCCAAGAAACACGTAAGTCACGTGCAATGCCAAGAAAAGCAGCAGCAGCTGGGACAGTTTTTTTCAAAGCGGAACTCTGATAGTGACGTGATCCGAGCGGAATGTCTCTTCACTGGGTTTCTGCTGGAACATAACCTTCCATTGACCGTCTCTGACCACGTGGGTCCCCTGCTACGAAAGATGTTCCCTACTTCGGATGTCGCAAAGCGGTACGGCTGTGCGAGAACCAAGACAAGTGCAATTGTTGGCGAGATGGCAAACCATACTCAGGAGCGCATAGTGAGTTCCTTGAAGCAAAAAGTTTTCTCGGTTGCCATCGATGGCAGTAATGATAGCCACTCGCAGTTGTACCCGATCGTGGTGACATACGTGGGGGGAGTCTGGCTTAGTTGAGAGTCGACTACTTTCTTTGTGTACGTTGACGGGACAAGCAAGTGGTCGCAACATAGGCAACCTAATTCTGGAGGCTCTCGCGTCGTTTCATATACCGGTCACGAACTGTGTAGCGTTTTGTTCCGACAACGCCAACGTGATGCTTGGTAAAAAAAATGGCGTGGCAGCGGTGCTGACGGAAGTCCAAGAAAATTTGATTAAAATCGGGTGCGCATGCCACTTAATAAACTTGGCAGCTGAGAAGGGAGCAGTGTGCCTTCCAGCAAAAGTGGACGAAGTTCTTGTAGATATATTTTATTACCTGGAAAAGAGTGCTAAGAGGAAGGAGGCCTTGAGGCAGTTTCAGGAAATTCATGATGCAGACTTCAGAAAAATCTTGAAACATGTCCCAACTCGATGGCTATCTCTTGGGAAATGCTTGACCAGGCTCCTGGATCAGTGGAAGCCTCTGTTGAGCTTCTTCTTGCACGAAGTGAAGGACAAAAAGAGTCCCAGCTTTCTGGACTCATACCAGATCCCAAAGGCAGCAGCAAAGCAAGCAACAGCTCCAGCAGAAAAGCCTGATCAGTGCAAAACGAAAAGAAAGAACTTGACACAGGCTCCTTCAGTGCCAGCGAAGAAAGCCAAGGTTTCCTGCACACAGAAGACTGACCAGCACTGCCCAACACGTGAAGAACGGCTTTTTGTTTTCCTCAGCCTGGAAACCAACCGAGCATATTGTCTCTTCTTGCAGAATATTATTCCCATTTTCGAGAAAGTGAACATCTCCTTGCAAGCACAAGCTCCCCAGATCCACGTGCTACGGTCGCTTCTCTTGGAACTTCTTCGAGACATTTTCTCAAGATTTGTAAACCCATCGTGGCTGAAACGAAGCCCAGAGCTGCTCAACTTGGACTACCATAGCAGGGAGGCACAGAAAGGGGACGAGGACCTCATCATTGGACAGGAAACTAGGACTGTGGTAGACAAGCTAAAGCCCAGTGAGCAACAGGAGTTCTTCGAGGCAGTTCGGCACTACTTTGTGACAGTGTGCGACTACATGCGACACAAGTTTCCCCTGACAGACCCTGCTCTGCTTAATGCAGAGGTAGTTCAGCTGAAAACCCTGGACAGCATGTCCTTCCGAAAGGTTCGCTTTTTTGTGGACTCTTTTCCAGCGATGCTACCTCTCCAACCGGGAGAGTCGAAAATGGAAGCGGTCGACGCACTGGAGGTAGAGTTTTCCAAGTTGCAGGCTCAGGATCTTCCTCCCCATATTCTACAAGAAGAACGAGTGGATGCCCAGTGGAGAATGGTGTCACAGCTGAGAACTGCAGATGGAAGGTTGAAGTTCAGCCGAATTGCTGAGGTGATGCTTGGAATTTTGTCAATTCCACACAGCAATGCCGAGTGTGAGCGTCTCTTCAGCCTTGTGAGGAAAACAAGAACTGAATTTCGGTCGTCCATGTCCGACAAAACTCTCGGACATGTTCTCCTTGCGAAGTGTGACCAGGCTGGACATTGCTACAACCAGACCTACACGGAAGACTTCTTGAGGAGGGCCAAGTCGGCGACCACCACCTTTGTTCAAAAATAAGACAAGCTAAAGCCCAAGGAACAACAGGAACTCTTCGAGGCAGTTCGGCACTACTTTGTGACAGTGTGCGACTACATGCGACACAAGTTTTCCCCGACAGACCCTGCTCTGCCTAATGCAGAGGTAGTTCAGTTGAAAAGCCTGGAGACCATGTCCTTCCGAAAGGTGCGCTTTTTTGTTCAAAAAAAATAAAAAAAATGCCCCCCCCCCCCGGGCAGGGGTCTTCCTAATTCTGTGTCCCAGTACTTGGCAGGTCTGTCAGGTAGAGGGACAATCGTAAATAATTGTCTTGCATAAGACTATTATGAAGTTGTGAAGAAAAGCTAAGCAGCCGTTAAACATTATGGCAGTTAAAAAAAACAAATAGTGTTCGGCAGGGACAAGACATCTTTAGTCATTTGTTATGGTTTACTTCTGTAACCCACGTGTAAGCTTCCTACATTCATGCTTCTTGATGAATGTAAATATTGAATTTACTGCGGCGTCAGAAAGCAGTAGCACACAGGTCACCGGATTACTCCATCGCAAATTCACAAAGGACGTGCTGTTGTGCGCCTACTCCATGCTGTACCATGCTCCGTTTTCAGCTCTTTCATTAGAGTGATACCTGGTAAACAACCTAATTTATAAGAAACTCAAATGCTGTGCTTTTGACGAAATAGGTGTGGAGTGAGCTTGAACCTGCAAGTATTTGGTTTTTGGTCTCACCACAGAGGCAGTGCTAATTTGGTTGGCCATAGTGTGAAGTACTTAGGGCAAGAAAAACGCAGCACACACGGAGATACAGTGGAAAACCGACTGTACCTTGTGTATCTTCCTTGTGTGCTGCGTTTTTCTTGCGTCAAGTATTTTTTTGTCGGTATGCGCCAACTAGACCCTCATGAAGTCTTGTGTGGTGTGAAGGTTATCAATGTTTGTGCAGTTGGCAATGCTACAATACTGAACTTGATGTGTATATTTCGAAATGCTCCAAGACTATTTGAAAGAAGGAAAGGAAGACATAAATGGTAACACAGGCATGTTTGCCAGCTGTTAATCTGGCTGGCCATGCTGTGCAAACGAAGGTCGTACGAGGGTAAAAGATAACAGAGAAAAACTTTACAGGAAAGAAGAGTATGACACCGTTTAAAGCCTGTCTCTAAGGTCACTTTGTGTAGGAAGCACAGCAATGCTTTTATTGCTAATATTAAATGGAAGCAGCAATGACAAAAATCTTACAGCGTAATACTGTGAAATATTTTTTCCCGTAGTAATAGAAAAGCCTTATCCACACTGTCAGTTTGTGTATTGTGTGTTGAATTAATTTTTCGTGTTCGAGTGCTTCAGGATAATAAATTTAAGAGCTAAAGAAGTGTTTCATGCATGGACGTCAAAGTGCATTTATGCCAGTTATCTGATACAGGTACTGGCGTGCTTTACAGCTGATCAGTGCGGCGTGAAATACTGAGTCACTTAAAAAGGATTGGTTCCATGCACCACATGATTTAAGTTATCACGGTTAGGAAAATTTTTGCATTCGTTGAGACTTGATAGTTATGTTTATTGCATGTCTAGTGTGTTGGCTAGGTGACATTTAAGTTAATATCAAGCAGTAAGCAGGATGGAAAATTTTCAGAGAATACGTATTTCGTCATTGGCAGCAGCAGGATAGTGCATAACTTATAGGCAGGCGCTGTTGGTTTAGTCAGATACACGTGCAGTACTAACAGTGTTGTCTAGGTGTTGCTTTGGCATTAGCATGGTTTTAGATTTAGATGTACATTAAAGAATCAAGGGTGTGCACTGTGGCATGCCTCATAAGTATATATCTATATCTTTTCCCATCTAGCCCAAGTTTTAAAATAATTTATTTGGTTGAACTTGCAGTAAATTTTGAGGGTGAATGAATTATTTTTCTTGTAGGAGTTGCCTCCATGAAACAACAAGCAACACTGCACACTAGCCATCGTACCTTGTTCTTTTGCTATGTGTATCAAAACATGGCAGAAATACATGGACAAGCAATGAGCTCAGTCTTTCTGTATCATATTGCTACATCTTTCAGATTTTATAATAAAAGCATGCTGCACTCGTTGGAGATCCCTCAAGGCAGTGTTTCAATTTTTGTATTTTTGTGATGTTTTTTTTCAAAAAGTCTGCAGTAAGAGATGTCATGTTAGTCTTTTGTAGGACATTCATTTGTATGTATGCAGAAAGCCTAATACACTTCTTTATTTGATATCTTTTTTCGGGAAGACTAGACACTTCTGGCGAAGCAGCGAGAGTTCTGGCCCACCTGTTCGTCTACAGGACGGCCTGTTCTGCGAACACTCATGGGCCTTACAGTACACTATATTGACGATCTTGTACATCACTCAGCCTTTAGGATTGCCAGCACTTGGACTCCTGCAGTGTGTTATGCACGATGCTGTGTCCGAACTTTCCAATAAGAGTACACATTTTGAAAATTTTATATGTCTTGAAAAAGGATCTAAACTCATTTAGCTGACTGAACTTAATTCCTGGCTGTTTTACAACCTGTATTTATAGCCTGTTCAATTTTTATGCAACCTCATGGCATATCCAGTCCTTGGCTCTAATGTGTCAAGCCACCACCAGTATTGATAGGCAATTTTTAATTTAAAACTTGTTATTGCCTAACGTAACTTTCCAGTCATGGTATTCGGATTCATTTTACATGAGGTAGTTTCGCATGAGCCATAAATTCAGCTATTAAAGATGGTGAACTACTTTACCGGTAGCAAATGATGGCACGGCACTAGCTGGCATGAAAATATTATAACTGTAGGTCTACTACTTAAGCATAATATTCCGGCGAATCATGGTTGTGAAATAATGCCTAGTTCCCAAGCTTGATTTTAGAAATTTGCATCATCATATGAAAATATGTGAACAAAGGCAAGCGTGTTTACAAATTTTGGCAGGTGGATCTATGGTCGACACCACAGGTCTTTATACAACAAAGTTGACTGCACAGTCGTGTATCATGGTTCACGCCTGAGGGCAAACTAATGCAATATAAAGAAATTGTACACTACCATGCCTATTCCACAGTCGCATTTTTCTCAAAAGTGTTGTAAGCCTTCATTGACTTATCGAATTGCCTTCATTTGTAAGCAGACACCAAGTCCCTTGTGCATGCTGTCTGTTTGGATTTAAATGCATACTGGCATTGCTACGTATATGTGTCGTGCCTTGTGATGTTTTTTTTTTCTGTATTTCGGTTGTGCTGTGTATCTTGTTTCCTGTGTTCAATATGAGCATACGTTCTGTACTGTAGATGAAAATTGTATTTTTACATTGACATTATGGATGTTATTGTTTTGATTCCAATAAAGTACTACAATTCACATTTTTTGTATCAATTCATGTTTAAGAATTTCTAGTGCATTCAAACAAAAAAGAGCTTGTATTATGCAAAAGAAATTGTTCAAACACTGACATATAGATCAGTGGGTCTCAGCCACGTATGTTTCGAAAACCCCTTGTGGAATGAACAGTGGACGGGACGAAGGTAGGTGCCATAAATTAACTCATGTATTGTGAAAAAAAGCCGGCAGATCCCACGCACTGTGGGAATCGATGTAATGCGAAGCAGCCAGGAAGGAGCAAATCATGCATTACATAATTTGCATGTCATGTTTTACATGTTACGACGTGTCATTTGTGTTCGTCATACAGTCACGTCGCGATATACCAATTTTGGTGTATGTCAAGCTAGCGAACTGGACGCAAGCGCACCATGAGCGTGGCATGTAAATGGCATTGTAGATGACATGCATGCCAAGATTTTCATGTTACCACCTGCCACTTATGTTCTTTATACAGTCATGTCACTCAATACCAAATTTCGTGTATCTCAAGCTAACGAAACGGCCGCGAGCGCGCCATGAGCGTGGAATGCAAGTCATGTCGCTCATGAAGTCATGATTTCCATATTACCACTTGTCATTTATGTTCGTCATACAGTCATGTCACTCAATACCAAATTTGGTGTATCTCAAGCTAACGAAACGGCCGCGAGCGCGCCATGAGCGTGGCATGTAAATCATACTTTTCATGACAAGTTAGTCATGATTTTCATGATATGACTAGCCATTTATGTTCGTCATACAGTCATGTCCCTCAATACCAAATTTGGTGTATATCAAGCTAACCAAACGGCCGCGAGCGCGCCATGAGCGTGGAATGCAAGTCATGTCGTACATGACAAGTCATGATTTCCATATTACCACTTGTCATTTATGTTCGTCATACAGTCATGTCACTGAATACCAAATTTGGTGTATATCAAGCTAACGAAACGGCCGCGAGCGCGCTATGAGCGTGGAATGCAAGTCATGTCGCACATGACAAGTCATGATTTCCATATTACCACTTGTCATTTATGTTCGTTATACAGTAATGTCACTCAATACCAAATTTGGTGTATATCAAGCTAACCAAACGGCCGCGAGCGCGCCATGAGCGTGGAATGCAAGTCATGTCGCACATGACAAGTCATGATTTCCATATTACGACTTGTCATTTATGATCGTGATACAGTCATGTCACTGAATACCAAATTTGGTCTATATCAAGCTAACGAAACGGCCGCGAGCGCGCTATGAGCGTGGAATGCAAGTCATGTCGCTCATGAAGTCATGATTTTCATATTACCACTTGTCATTTGTGTTCGTCATACAGTAATGTCACTGAATCCCAAATTTGCTGTATATCAAGCTAACGAAACGGCCGCGAGCGCGCCATGAACGTGGCATGTAAATCATTATTTTCATGACAAGTTAGTCATGATTTTCATGATATGACCAGCTATTTATGTTCGTCATACAGTCATGTTATGTCATGAAAAATTTTGTACAAATCCCATTAACGATACGGCCAGGAGAGCACAAAGTCGTAGGCGGCTAGATAGATAGATAGATAGATAGATAGATAGATAGATAGATAGATAGATAGATAGATAGATAGCTAGATACGCTCAAACTCGCCGAAGTTCGCTAAGAAATGCTTCGCATTTAATAGGTGCCCTTTATTTCACTGTGCGAAAGAATGGTCAAACTGAAGTATCACGCCAGTTTGATCTCAACAGTTTGTCAATAAGTTGTGCGGTCTCCAGCCACATTCCACCTGTTTCTAGCTATGCTTGATCCTCAAATATGCAAGCCTGGGAACTGCATATGTCACAAGATAACGGCAACTGAAGATCTGCAGCCATCTCATGGGGATGGAGAAACGTAAGTCAGCCCCGCCGCAATGCAAATCAGTTGTGCGGTGAAGCATACCAAAAATCAGATGGGGGGCCCCTTGTAGTGGACAGTATGCCTTGAAAAGGGGCGGTTTTATCTTTTCGAGGGGGGATACTGTAGATAATCCTTGTGTTATACCAGATGGACTGAACAGATGATTCTTGCAAAATATGCAAATAAGCGACAGGCAGTGAACGGAAACAGACCAACATTCATCGAACATGAATGGTTTGATCATTTATCAACGGTAGCATAATTTGTATAATGAGTTTGGCCGCACCTAAAGGTACACGAGGTAGTACGAGTGCTCGTGGCACCACTTGTGACCTGCTGTGACAAAAGATGTCCTACGAAATATAAATAAACGTTATTTTCAGAAGAACAGCTGTTTCACTGAGGCATACAATTACGCCATTTTTCTAGCAAATACTGCGCAATTTCTTCAGGAGGACCGCCAAATACACGCGGACGTTCGCAACAGAGAAGCGCAACAGTATTATCTTGTTATTATTAGGGAGACATTTCACTCGCGAATTAGTGGAGCTTGGTGCACGCCTACGACGTTCATTATAATGGCGCGCGACAGCAGTGGCGTAGCCAGGGGTGGCACACCGGGCACGTGCCCCCCCCCCCCCCCCCCAAATTTTTTTTCTCCATGGCATACAGAGCGAAAAATGACCATTCCAAGGAGGTGCCCCTCCCGAAATCAAGGCGGTGCCCCCCCCCCCCCCCCCCCCGGAAAAAAAATTTCTGGCTACGACCCTGCGCGACAGTGAAGAGTAAAGGTTATTTAGTGAAAAGGTAGCTAGTCTCCGTGTATAAAAGCAATTAAATACTGACTATGACTAATTAAGAAGCACTGTATATCGCGCCTCAGCGCGCGTTAAGTGCTCATGGTGGAAATATTCGTCTAACTGCTCGGAAGGTGCCGCTGACCCGGCGTGCAGCCAACAACAGTACGTACGCGCGCAATAAATACACATGGTTGTATATGTAAACGCTAAAATGCCCTTGTAACTCAGGCATTGACTTATGTAACAATGAGATGCCATAGCACATGGTCTACGAACAGCTGAGAACGCACTGGTGCCACTGAAAACACTTGCGGCTCGCGGCAAAAATAACCAGAATCACTCAACAGCACACGCTCGTAGAATACACATACGTGAGTTTCGCTACCTGAAGGTACTTGTCACGCTGGTATCTGCGAATTTTGGGCGAGAAAGACATCCACAACTTAGGGTGAACACTCAAAAGGACACACGTTTATCATTTTGCTTGCGGCACGACAGACGACGAACCGAAGTCAGAGCATAAGGTGCTATCGGAGGTCTCCGCGAGTTCATGACGCCGCGTAATCTATTTACGAACTTAATGCAGGCGCAATGCACGCTGACGATGCAAGAACACAAGTTGCAAGCTTTTCCCAGTTTTTTTTTTCAAAGCACTTTGTGAATACATATGCTTGAGAAAACTCATCGCAGCATGCGGTGGCTCTGTGGTGTAGTGGTTAGCGTGTTTGCGTTCGGTGCGTGTGGGCAGTGGTTCGAATCCAGTGTTGTGTATTATTTGTATATGTATGTATGCACTGATGTATGGCTTCTAATTACCCCCCAGAATTATGTATCAATGATATTAATCCGTCAGACGCTCTTACAGTACCAAAAAAAATTTTTTTTGCAGCCGCTTTGGCCGCCTATTAACAGCACGCCACGCGTAAGCGCTGCAGGCTGTATGACCTAGAATCTTGCAAAAGCCACGTCAAGTCTATTGTGTTGCTTTCTCTGGGAGCCCGCTGCGTAGTCACATAACGAATTGACTAGCAGCGCCGTAATTTGGACAGATTTTATGCCTGCAGGCGTGGATTCGAGCGAGTATTCGACTGGGAGTGTAGCGAAACGCTTCCAAACATCACGCCTTCATTAACATCTCCCGTCACGACAGCGGGAAGGTTCTCTTTAATCTAAGTGTTGTAATCGCGAGCGCTCTGCGTGTTTTGGTTGCGTGGATGTGTGCGTGTATGTATTTGTCTTTCTTTTTTGCGCTTGATTAATTTTATACCAGAGCGATTTCAATGTGCCAGCTTTACTCTCTCGGTGGGAGTTCTTTCACTCTATCGCAGACGGAGTACTGTACTCCATGAGAGGGCGTTGGATCACTCTCTTTCTAAAGAGAGTAGTTTCACCCCGGAAAAAGGAGTGCCCTGCGGGACAAGCCAAAACTCTCGCAAAGGGCGTAAAAGCACTCCTTTTGTTCTAAGAGTGTGTGTTCTACCGACTGCACTACCGACTGTCTGTCTGTGTGTGTGTGTGTGTGCGTGTGTGCGCGTGTGTGTGTATGTGTGTGTGTGTGTCTGTGTGTGTGTGTGTGTGTGTGCGTGTGTGTGCGCGTGTGTGTGTATGTGTGTATGTGTGTGTGTGTGTGTGCGTGTGCGTGTGTGTGTGCATGTGTGTGTGTGTGTGCGTGTGTGTGCGTGTGTGTGTGTGTGTGTGTGTGTGTGTTTGTGTGTGTGCACGTTGTCAGATGTCCTATTTCAATAAGGCAAGATAGCCTATTTAAATAAATGTAAAAATGAGCATCTCTGCGAACGAGTGGTGTTTTTTCTTCTCACCACACGCACTTCTCACACTGATTTAACGCAGCAATGAAATTAAGACTTAATGCCGCGAAGGCGAATAGTATTAAAAAGAAACACCTTCTCGGCGCTGCCAACTGAAAAACAATTCAAACTCTGTCGGTCATTCAAAAGAGATTTTTTTGAAAACATTTTGACGTTTGAGTTACGTTGGTGTTTTATTAGGAAGTTCAACAGTTCGTGGATGTGTTTTGAGTCGTTCTTATAGCCTTTGTGCCACAGGAACACTCGCTGTCCGCAAATTGCATCACTGCCGTATGTTCTCTTTGATCACGTCAAGCGTCTTCATTGTTGACTTCCACATACTCTGTCAAATATGAACAAGTACCAACTAGCCCAGTTATCCGTGACTTCTACAGTTTAAACCAACATGGCGCCGTGTAACGATGTTCGAACGTTCCCTACATCCGTGCAGTAAGGCAGCGACCAAACAGAAATGCGTGGTCAAGCATGCGCACTCAAGCCATCTGTTCTAAATGAACTAATCTCCTCGAGGTGTGAAGCTGAACGTCGCCCTCACGTCCAATCATCTCCATTTGAACTGGTATAGAGCATTATGGTAAAGAAGAAACGGCCGAGCAGATCGACACAAGAGGACAGAGCGACGAACTCAAATACGACGAACCAACTCGCCCAATCTTCAATACTTGTGGCCATCATCCCCAGTTTTCCAATAAAGTGCACGTACGCGCCGATCCCAGGTTTCCTTCCTTTTTTTCAGGACAGGTCCACTAGTGTTTCGTAACGTCGAAACGCATAATACAAAGCGACAAGCAAGATCAGTGCATTTTGCGTATTTAGTACTTTTTATCTTTTCGCGATGTGACTACAATCTTGATTTTTTCAATAAGGAAACTACGGCAGTCTAGAAAAACAACGACGCTCTGAAAATAACTTTGATGAACCCACAAGAATACGTAAAAGCCATTTCTTTTATTAATGCGCAGAAAAATCATTCGGCATTCCGAGACGTGGTACTTCTTGCAAATTCATGAGCAACGCGATCATAAATGCTATCGGCAACTTCCTAACATGTCAAGCGCAGGGCTCGGTTGCTCCCAACAGTAACAACGCAAGGAATGCCGGCGCCCTGGTTTATAATTAAACGGCTGGGGGGTGACTTGCAGTAGAAAATGGGTTCTATTCGTGCGCTCAAACTCCCACAAAAGAGTGTCCCGTTTAATAGACGTTTAGACATGGCTGCGCTAAATCCAGGAAACTTAATTACGCAATATCTCGCATTTTTTATCTCTCTGTTAGTGTTAGGTGCACGCGACGCCCTTTCACTGCAGGGATCACCTGTTCAACAGAAAAACCTACTTTTTAGCTGGACCTGTTTTAGTTGCGGCATATCTTATCTGCAGAAAAATTGAAAATGTTTTCTCTTTACGTGGTTTTGTGCAATACTCTTCGCAGTGCTTGCAAGGACCCAACGGTGACTTCCTGATAGGAGGAAGAAGTAAAAATATTACACCATCTCCCGCTAAAGGGAACCATGTGTAGATGTGAAGCAGCGGGCGCTAACGCTTACACTGGCGGTGGCGTTGACGCTGGCCCTATCGCAGCGTTGCGCAGGAGAGAAAACTGAGGAGGCGCAAAGCACGCAGTGATGGAGCGGTGTTTCCTACTGGAACATGCCAATCGCTGCTAATGGGCAATGAGAGACAGAAGACTCCGACTGGACACAGAGACCCGCACTCCGCTTTTAGTTAACGCGCACGCTGCGAATTTTTATTGTTCAACAACGCACAGGAGAAATCTTCCACCGGCACCACCTTGGAGGTCAAGATCCATTGCCATATATACGGGATGGCCAGTGAACGATTGTGCAGCGCGAGCAGTCGGTTTTTTCAACCAAGAAACTCGCTAGCAGACGCTGCCTGCGTCGGCGTCGCGAGGCGAGAGAGGGGGGAAGCGGAGGAGAGGAGAGAGAGGGGGGTGACACGCATGCGCAGTGGGGAGTGTGAACGCCGTGGGCAGGGATGCGTAGAGGAGAGAGGGGGGAGCGTAGGAGAGGAGAGAGAGGGCGGACGCGCATGCGCAGGGGGGAGTTAGACGTCGCGGGCAGGGATGGAGAGAGGGGGGAGTGTAAGAGGGGGAGAGAGGAAGGGAGGCGCATGCGCAGTGAGGGTGTGGCTGCCGTGGGGAGGGATGCCTAGAGGAGAGAGAGGGGGAGAGGAGGTTTTTTATTTTTATTTTTTCTTTAACTGTTTGCGCATGCGCAGTAAGGGTGGGCACGCGGCACACCACCACCACCACCACCACCACCACCACCGGATTAAGCTTCGCCATAAGATGCTTCACATCTAAAAGCGGCGGTGTATCGTGCACTGACTCGAAGTTAAAGAACGCTGTGGGGGAGAACAACAAACTTCAGCAACTTAATACGCCGATCGTCATAACCCAATGTGCAGCACCGTAATGTTAAACCTGATATAAAAAAGGCCCCGAATGGCTCGGAGCGTGTGGTGTTTGAAACACCCAATATAGTTTGAAATAAAGGTGTGCACGGGCCTCGGGTAGCCCGAAAGCCCGAGCCCGGCCCAGCCCGCAGGCCGGGTTCGGGCGGCCCAGCGTCTTCTCATCTCGGGCCCGGGCCGAGCTCGGGC
Organism: Rhipicephalus appendiculatus; assembly: GCA_030522465.1. Taxonomy (NCBI): domain Eukaryota; kingdom Metazoa; phylum Arthropoda; class Arachnida; order Ixodida; family Ixodidae; genus Rhipicephalus; species Rhipicephalus appendiculatus. The sequence continues at coordinate 4,536 of JALIZH010032891.1, read as the reverse complement.
TGCATTGTTTTTTGTCGGACGAGCCGTGCCAGATGCAAAGCAGGAATCAAGCCCAAGATTTGACGTTGTGTCGGAACTGTTTTCCACCGCGTGGCGCCTTCTCCGCAACCACCCCCCACCCCCTTTCTCAGTTCTCCTTTCCTTTAGCCACTTTAAACTTAAGGGCAGAGGGTGAAGTCACAAAAGATGAGCTCTGTGATTATCTATAGACGGAATAATTCCTTCTCCTACATCTGAACCACTAAACGTCTGGAAGAACAAATGGTATAAATATTCCCAGCTTGCTATGCTTCCGAAAAACATATTGGCAATTCTGGCTACCAGTGCGAGCAGCGAAGGGACCTTCAGTTGAGCGGGATATGTGACGCAGGAGCGCCGCTCTTCACTGAAGCCCGAATCATTGGACAGCTTATTTTTACACAACTTGTAATTGTTGCATATAGTGACTTTAATGAGTCGTTTGCTTATGTTTCACTTTGATATTTTGAATAAAATGCCCCATTATCAGAAAACGACATCTTGTCTCCGCAGCAAACCTTCATAATGTCAGCCGGACCGGGCCGGGCCCGGGCTTTTATTTTTGTACTTCGGGCCGGACCGGGCGGGCTCGCAGCACTCTAGCGTCGGGCACGGGCGGGCTTTCGACGCAGTCAGCGGGCCCGGGCCGGACTCGGGCTCTAAAATTCGGCCCGTGCACAGCTCTGGTTTGAAATACGTTGGCATAAGATTGTTGAAAGACAAATATTCCGTATTGACAAGTCACGGTGCCAAACGGAAAGTATTAAAATCCACTAAAGATGCGCAATTTGTGTGGCATGTGCGCCAGATGCCCGCTATGCAGGTTCCGCTGATTTCTAACTTCGGGGCTGCCTCTAGACAGGACAACGGAAGCGTTCCTTGAGGATTCACAGGGTTGCTTGCGCCACATCGAAGTAAGCGTATTGAAATGAGCTTACGCCCGATGTTCGAGCTCTTCTGGGCCGTACAATTTCTCTGAATTTAATGCAGCCATTTTTAAAGGTTGGCTGTAACAATTTCATCAGGCTGTAGAGTAGAAGCACTGCGGTGCCGACGATGGTAATATGATGCAGGTGCCGCCATTTCCCAAAATCTACTTAATGTACTAAGTACAAATAAGAGCGGGACAAATAACTGATACGTAGGTAGCTTTGTTTTCCTATTTTAACGCGATAGCTTTAAAGAATTCGTTTCGCAGAAATTCCGGCGTCGGTGCCGTTGGTTGTGAGCGAAAAATTATCATCTTGTCCTTGGTCAAAAAAATCGAGAAAGATGCAAATAAAATAAATAATCAAAATTTCCGCGTCCGATTGAGGATAGAACCCAGGCCGTCTGCGTGGCAAGCAAGTGTTCTACCCCACATCCAAGTGTCTCCTTGGAAATTCAGCAGAAATAACTTCCTCTGCTTGGAAGTGCAGTGAAAATAACTTTACATACACACGCGTCCTGTATACAGGCGTCACAATACAACATGTAATATAGCAGTAATATTGCGTGGTACAAGCGTACATTGCCATCGGGCGTCAGAACATGTGAATATCACAACGACATCGTGGTTTAAATCCAGCGACTCATTACAAAAGGCACGTTAATGCGCGTATTCCCTTAAGACTCCATAGTGGGCACATAGCAAGTTCGAAAACATTTCACGCGCATAATTCCTCGTGGTTTAAAGCATGCTACCCATTACATAGTATTCACTAAGTGATTGAAGTACGCATTAGGGACAGGATATCGCTATCGCGTTCAACTCTTAAAGGCGAAGCTTAAGGGTCGCCCAATTTTTTCTATTTCCCAGTACACAGACAGCTGTAAAAATTGAAGGACACTTTGTACATTCTAAAGTGTGTTCGGCGAAAGCGTGTCGCTGTTCCACTGACTATGCCATGTCTTTTTTTCTTTTACACTCTCAGTGGGATAACACACAAAGCGAATGTGTGCGTGTTTTCTTTTTTTAATTTTTTTACGCGAGTCGCAGCGAGACGCGAGACTAATCTTTCTCCGTTCGCATGCGTTAGTATTTTCTCGCGCTTTGTGCATCGTGCAAACGCCATAGCGTTCCAGCGCTTAAATTGACGGGCCCTTTTTAAATTCGAAGGTGTATTCCGTGAACGCCTGTGTCCATTGAGACGGCGTCGGTCAGAATGATCGGAAACGCTGGGCACAGCGAAGCTACGCAAGCAAAGAGCGAGCGCTGTAGAGTCCAACGCGACCGGCGTCCGTTTGCGCATCCCCGCGGCCACCTGGCTCCGTGCCAGAGCTCGGATGGACGAGACGGACGGACATGGACGGACGGACGGACAGACAGACAGACGGACGAACGGAAGGACGGACGGACACCGGACGGACGGACGGACGGACGGACGGACAGACGGACGGACAGACGGAAGGACGGACGGACAGACGGACGGACGGACGGACACCGGACGGACAGGCGGACGGACGGACGGACACTGGACTTATGGACGGACACCGGACGGACGGACGGACAGGCGGACGGACGGACACCGGACGGACAGACGGACACCGGACGGACAGACACCGGACGCCGGACGGACACCGGACGGACGTGAGCATGAGACATTAAAGGCTTTCACCTTAAACGTTGTTTCTAAGCGCAACTGGTGGTCGAGAAGCCTCTTCACGGTTTTAGATGTGAAGCATCTTATGGCGAAGCTTAATCCGGTGGTGGTGGTGGTGGTGGTGGTGGTGGTGTGCCGCGTGGCCTCCCTTACTGCGCATGCGCAGGCCTTGTAAAAAAAATAAAAATAAAAAACCTCCTCTCCCCCTCTCTCTCCTCTAGGCATCCCTCCCCACGGCAACCACACCCTCACTGCACATGCGCCTCCCCTCCTCTCCCCCTCCTGCGCTCCCCCCTCTCTCCTCTAGGCATCCCTGCTCGCGGCGTCCACACTCCCACTGCGCATGCGCGTCCCCCCTCTCTCTCCTCTCCTACGCTCCCCCCCTCTCTCCTCTAGGCATCCCCTGCGCGCGGCATCCACACTCCCACTGCGCATGCGCGTCCCCCCCCCTCTCTCTCCTCTCCTACGCTCCCCCCCCATCTCTCGCCTCGCGAAGCCGACGCAGGCAGCGTCTGCTAGCTATACTCCATCTCACAATTACCTTGCAGCACTGCCGAAGCTACGAGGAGTAAACAGGCAGTGTCCTTGCGCAGCACATAATATAGTCCCGGGCTTAACTCTCATTATCAACGAGGTGCAAGTGCTTTAGCTGTGCTTCTCGCATGACGCGTTACGGCGCTACGTGGCACGTTAGGCCCTTCACGCATGCACCTCGAAATTTCTGAAAGAATGAAGAGATTGCCGGCTGGTAGCCGTAATAACCACCCTAAGCTCGGTGACGTACAGCAACATGGCAGCCCCCCATACACCCCAGACCACCCGCTTCCATCCGAATTCGGGCTTTTTACTGGCTCTGTGCCCGGACAGCAAGAAATAAGTGGCATAATCTGTCATCGCTTAGTCTAATCTAACGCTCAGGCCAAATAATCAGGTATCTTCTTTCGCTATTATTTATATCGCTCGTTTGTTTTGGTGCTGCTAGGACTACTCAGGCGATGCCAAGCCGTAAAAGTGGTTTGATGTTAACTGAGCAGATGTCGCCACAACATTAGCGTCGGTGATGCGCTGACGATGCGAAACACCCTGATTGTCTATATTGTTTTCTGTGCCAATAATTTGCTGTTCCACTCAAGAATCGTACGCGATAGCTGCTGAAAGGGCGTCGACCGCGCTGACAAAAAAGAACTCGGTGAAAACGCCAGTATGAACGCTGTTATGTAAAGAACCACGTTCCTCACAAACGCCAGCGAACACGCCCTGCACAAGTGGCTTTCTGAACATAAAGAAACAACGAGGTGGCGTTCTTGCAGAGGTTTTTGCGTTTTGTACTAATTGGAGGCAGTTAGTATCGACAAGGTAGGCGAGGCGACGCCAAAGAGACGACGCGACGCGGATGAACACGTCTCGAGGGGGCTTTCGCCTTTCCTATTGGCCAACAAGTCCTGAAGCTTCCACAGTGCTGCAAGGTACTTCTGAGATGGAGTATAGTTTCTTGGTTGAAAAAACCGACTGCTCGCGCTGCACAACCGTTCACTGGCCATTCCGTATATATGGCAGTGAATCTTGACCTGCAAGGTGGTGCCGGTGGGAGATTTCTCCTGTGCGTTGTTGAACAATAAAAATTCTCAGCATGCGCGTTAACTAAAAGCGGACTGCGGGTCTCTGTGTCTAGTCGGAGTCTTCTGTCTCTCATTGCCCATTAGCAGCGATTGGCATGTTCCAGTAGGAAACACCGCCCCCATCACTGCGTGCTTTGCGCCTCCCCAGTTTTCTCTCCTGCGCAACGCTGCGATGAGCGCCAGCGTCAACGCCGCCGCCAGTGTAAGCGTTAGCGCCCGCTGCTTCACATCTACACATGGTTCCCTTTAGCGGGAGATGGTGTAATTTTTTTTAGTCTATACGGCGCCTTCGTACTGAATTCAATAGCGATAGCTGC
>JALIZH010032886.1:0-10901 GCA_030522465.1 Rhipicephalus appendiculatus | reverse complement strand
TGTGGTAATTTTTGATACAAAGAAAAAATTAAAAAAAAAATAAATGAAATAAATTGATAGAATTTTTTGGAATGGGTATGGGTATGGAAAAAACTTTATGTCCGTTTGGAATGGGTATGGGTATGGAAAAACTTTATGTCCGTCGGGGCGTGAACTAGCACGTAGCGGGCCGCTCCCACGTCGGGACAGGTAGGCCTTGCCTCTCCGCCACGTCGTGGGCCCGTTGGACTGCCCATTGCTGTTTTTTCAAATCCGGACTGCGCAGCGCAGCATCCCACTTGGACGATGTAACGTCCTCGTGAACCCGTAACGCAGGGCACCGCCAGAGCATGTGTTCTAAGCTGGCAAAGTCTGGAGCAAAGCACGCAAGTGTCTGACGTCTGAATTTCTGGGTAGATCTTGTGCAAGAGTGCGGGACTGGGATATGCTCCGACCTGCAAGAGTCTGGAGTGTCAACGCCTGAGGCCTGTTCAATTTACTGTGTGGCGGCGGATACTTTCGCCTCCTCAGATAAAAGTTCTTGGTAAGTTCATTATACGTGGTTGGAGGGTCTTTGTTGTCCAGAACCTCATCGCCGCTCCATTCGAGAGCTACGCGGTCGACGAACCCTCGCGCAGCTCTGTGGGCCGACTCGTTGAGGTTGGACGGAGCACCCTCGATCTGTCCCGTGTGAGCGGGGAACCAGACGATTGTGTGTTGCTCAACTTCCTTATCTCGTACAATCCGCAAGGCTGACTGGAATGACTTCCAAAAATTCTATCAATTCCTTTCCTTTTCCCCTGCATAGCACTTAATTTTTTGCACTTACATTAACCGCCGGCTTCTTGGCCAATCACCCTTAGTGGGTAAGAGCCACAGCAAAGGGTCAAGGCTACACAACGCCACTCAGGTGGACAGCGCGAGTCTCTCACTCAGTCAACGTCGTCGTCTTCTACGACTGGCCCCACCAGAACGCGCGCATCTCATAAGCAGGGGTGGAACAGGGTACATGGGTTTGGGAGCAGTTCTGGGAGCAGGCAAAAGTGCCTTTTGTAGCAGGCTTGGAGCATACAGAAAAACGTTTTGGAGCAGGCTTGGAGCAGCCAGAAAGGCCTTTTCGACCAAGTTTGGAGCAGAAAGAGAGAACGTTCAGATCATATGTAGCCCCGTTTCACAGCATGCACTTGAGAAGCAACATTTGTCCAATGCCGCATTTTTTCACACACCAAGCTGAACTGTGCAATAACCTTACTATTCCGATAGAAATTATGTGAACACTATCAACGGGTTTTTGCCGTCGCCGTAATGTCCAGTGTAAAAAAATTGATAACATACCCCCCGCGCATTGTGTGTTTTACCCGCGGGTAAAAGCGCGCAAGCGGGGGCAACGAACGCGGCTGAAGCAGGGATCAAACGAGCCGGCCCATCTCCGTCGCTCGGAGGGCGCATGCGATGACATCACCCCACTCGGGAGGCCTCCCGTCGAAGCAGAGAGGAAACGCCACACCCGTATTCAACAAGCATGAAAAGACGAGAGGAGGGGGGAGGGGTGTCGCTCGAGCAGCAACTGTGAACTTTGCTTCTAAGGGCGCTGTCGCGATCGCTATAGCTCGGCAGCCATCAGCGGGCGGCTCTCATACACTTCGACGTGCTGTGCTCTCATCGTGAAGAGACTGCGAAAAATGTTGCTCTCCCTGGCGTGGCCGTATTCTCTTACACAAGCGTAAATTAGATTTACGTGAGATTGGATCCAAAAGAGTTAGCTGTCAGCGTTCACTTCATACAGCACTACAATTTGTTGCTATCGCATTCGTTGCTGACCCCTTTCGGTGCAACTGTGTCTTCTTTAGCTATGTACAGCCGCCCACTTTTTTTAACCTGAACGCGCAAGCGTCAACCGCCGAGTCCATAAGTGCCGTAAAATGTAGCACAGCGGCGAAATGAACGAGAAATACGTGCGTGCGCTTGATGAGCAGCCTTGTGCACCTGTCTTTACCAGCGTGTTCCGGGAGCCTGAAAGCAACTCCGCTTCTCGTGAACACCGTTACCAGTCATCCTTTTTTTCCCTTTTCTGAACGCTGCCATTCGGTTATAAAAAAGAAATCAGTTTCACCGCAAGGCGATAGCAAGAAATTGTTATGTTATACGAAGTATACGGCTGGCAGATCACTCTTTGGGAACCGATATCGCGTAACTCTACATATCGCTGGAGAGATGCTCTTTCAGCTGCCTCTTTGCGTTGAGAGCGCAGCACGTAGAATGGTTTACGAGGCATTCGCGCCGATGCCTGCCGAGATACCGCGCGCGCCAGCGATCGCGACCTTACAATCAAAGTTCACAGCTGCTGCTCGAGCGATCACAGCCTTGACGAAACCAAAAATATAACTGTTTGGATGAAACTGAAAGCCCGATGTTTCAGCCACGTTTTCAGGCACGAAACTGAAAGCCCGATGTTTCAGCCACGTTTTCAGGCACGGGGCACCTAGCGGCGAAATTCGGGTGATGCGGCGCAGTGTGGCGCTGATAAGCGAGTTTGGCGCAACAGGGGTGGTTCGGCGCAGGATGGCGCAGGTAAGCCAGTTTGGCGCACAATGGCGCAAATGGCGCAGCTGTTCCACCCCTGCATAAGGGGCTAGCGATACGTCATTAAACCCGTGACTTCTACGTTGCAAGCAGGTGTACTAGCACTGAGCCACGCCCGTGCTGGAAATTGCGTCGAAAAAAAAAAACACTATATGAACGTTATGTAGTGCGAAGAGTGTTATTAAAACGTGTAATATTGGGTGGCAGAAACGTGTATTCGGACCTGGCGTCAAAACTTGTGTATTGTTCAACGAGTGGCTGGTTTTAAAGTCCACCAATTACAAAGCGCACATGCACAATTCTCATTATCAGTAACAGCAGCAACGACTGACTGGCTAATGCATTTACGCAGGTGCTCCTGTTGCCTTACGGACCCGTAGTGGGTACCTCGCCAACCCACGCAAGGAGAGAGAGAGAGAGATAAAACTTTATTAAAAAAGAAAAATGAGTCAATCCCGTCAGGCATTGCCCGTCGACCCTAGACCGTCGGCCGGAATACCCTTGAGACACGGCAGCAGCAAGGGCTTGACTGATGATGTCCTGCTGGACGTTGGGCAGGGCCTCCCAGGAATCTAGAGTGTGTGTACCATCGTTCCGACTCGGACATGTCCACACCATGTGGGCCAAATTTGCTGCCTCATCACAAAATTTGCACTGGGACCGGAAAACTTCTGGGTGCCACTTGCTGTAAAGTACGGGGTTTGGAAAGACCCCCCGTCTGTAACTTTCAGAATTACGTCGTAGTGGGCACATAATGAGGCGCTTGTAGCGACGTCGAGGCGCGTAGGCTCCGCCCGGCCCAATCGCCACCGCCCCCTCTGATCACGTGACAACTGGCACAGCGGCTGCAATGCTGCCTCCGAACAAAGCGCGTCGGGGAGCCACGGGCCGCGACGTCGCTACAAGCGCCTCAGTATGTCGACGGCGCCTACCCCTGTTTTCAACCAATTTGTGATGAGCCTCACGTTTGTTATGCCAAAGGACAGTCTTTCGAATAAAAAAAAAAAGGTCTATACTTGCAGTAGGCATTCTAGAATAGCTTAAAAGGGCCAATGTTTGGGGCACATATGCGTTCCTTCACTTGTCCCAACATTTATGTGTCCACCGAGAAGCGAAACTAGGCAAGCGATTTCGAAGGTGATGCGAGCAGGGTCCGATCACGCTATCGCGTATTACTCTTGAAAGCGAAGCTCTAGCATGCTCCAAGTTTTTACTAACGACTTATTCATTAAGCAGATCCTTGAATTTGATTGCTGACTGCTTATATTTGCATATCTGACTCCCTCTCACATTACACTCTAAGAAAAAGTCGAGTATTTTGGGAGTATTTCTGCTACACAACAATAATCGTCATCTGGCTTGCTCACGTTTCCTCTCTTGAAAACCCGGCTCTCGGCACATTCCTATCAAGAATGCTATGTCACGCCGATAACGCGCGCGGCGTTCGTGACCGGGAAATGCCGGGACGGCGGTGATAACGCCAGGAAAGTACGCGGGGTAGATGACGAATGCAGTTGTGTAGCAAAAAAAGACACCCCTTTTACTCGATTATTTCTTAGAGTGTATATCCAAACTAAATCAGCTAGACACACACAGTATACTTGAATGGACTAAAGAATTTCTATCCGTAGCTGACACGTGACAGCTAAGGATCTGGTTCGCCTAATTCCGCTTTAACACGCTGTGTCCTACAAGCGTCTGTTTCAGGTCCTCCGCTTTTCTTAAAATTTATTAACCATCTTTCCGAGATTTTTTTCAGCTGCAGACTGTTTGCAAACTTCTGCGTACTTCAACCATAGCGATTAGCTTAACCTGCTACGCGATATAGGTAGGGTATTCGAGTGACGCGCAATAAATGTCTTAAGGCCTAACCACACGTACCCGTTGCAGCGCGTCACCGCGTGTCTCTTTGACGCGGCGCCGCGCCCTCTCCCTATGGGGAGAGAAGGCGAGTGGCTACGTGAAGCTGCACGCACTCTCTCTTCATCAGGAGAGGGCGCGACGCCGCGTCAGAAAGCCACGCGCTGACACGCTGCAACGCGTACGTGTGGTCAGGCCTTTATGAAAACTAATGCAACTAAATACAACAGAATGCGAGTTTCACGCTACACTAAGTTTCCGCGTACTTACTCCCTCAATAACAGCCGTTGCATGCGTTTCGAGAATTGTTCCGCGACATTGGATAAGAAGACCGAGTTTTCGTGTACACTCTAAGAAATTACTGAGTAAAAAGGGTGTCCTTTTGTTCCACAACGATAATCGTCATCCGGCTTGCTTGCGCTTCCTTTCTTGAAAACTCGGCGCTGGCCACTTTCCTGTCAAGAATGCTATGTCACGCTGATAACGCGCATGTACGTTCGTGACCAGAAACTGCCGGGCGCGCGGCGATAATGTCAGAAAAGGAACGCAAGATAGATGACGATTATCGTTGTGGGACAAAAAGGCACCCATTTTACTCGATCTTTTTCTTATGTAGAGGAGGCAAAAGATGCGTCTGCGGTGTCAAGTGTGAGCCACCTGCATAAAAACAACTTTGAAGAAGTGATACACGAGCAGAAATTCACAAACAGATTTAAAAACGTTCAAAAAAATAAAGATGAAAACACTAGAAGAAAGAAAGAAAGAAAGAAAGAAAGAAAGAAAGAAAGAAAGAAAGAAAGAAAGAGACGCCTAATGACAAAGGTTAAGGGGGCGGCTGAATGAAGGTGTAGAATGTGTGAAAGAGGGCGATTGAGACTAAAAAGTTCAGTGCAGAAAATGCCACCTCAGCCATGACGAAGAGCACGTGCACTGAAAAAAAAAAAAAGAAAAAAAAAACAGTTCAAGGACTATTCGTTGAAGGAGCAAAAAAAAAAAAAAAGACACTTGTACATATCAGAAAAAGCATTTTCGGTGCAAATTATGGAAATTATTCGCCGGTGCCACTTTTATTCTCGAACGTATTGCATTAGCCCAAACATAAAACATACGCTGAAACAATCACAGACAATCGTCGGAGTATTGAAACAACTCCGGAGGTATATATATTATATGACGCACGGCGCGGCACAGCAGCCGCGAACTCTACTTGGTAGGCCTACCTGAGAGGCTGTTTCGTTATAACGAGCCGCTAAAAAAATCTCCTAATGCGAATAATTGTCTAGAGCAATGGAATCGGCTCGCGCACAACTGCGTAAACGAGATATTATTGGCAAATGGCCTTCCGTCCAGCACTGGACATAATATATAGACAGATGATAGTAGTGATGACGATGATGCATGAAAGAATGTAAGAGAGGGCTTGTTGGTGGTGAGACATGGTGAAAACTTATAGCGCACAAAGCATCGTCCCGTCGTCACATGATCTGTCCGCGCTTTTTTTTTTTTTTTTTTTTTTTTTTTGTGCGCTAGAAGTTTCATCATGCCTTCCCGCATGTTCACTAACGGCACGGCAGCTCCAATCAGGTTTCAAGACATATATTCAGTTTTAATGCCGCACGTAAGCCCCACCCCTTTGTAGGCATCAATCACGACATCTATTATGTGCTAATGCCACATTGCCTATTAGACAACTCTTCAACAAAATCGCTATATTTAAAATGTTGTACACACGCAATAAACGAACGAGCAATGAATGAAGTCCAGGAGGGTATAGAGGATATTAGCTGTAGTTTTCAGTCGTAGTGTAGTAGTTGTTAAATATAAGCGGAAAGGAATTAAAGCGCACGAAAAAACTCATTTTCCGTCGGTGGGGTCCTGAACCCCGCCGACGGAGAGGGTTTGAACCGCACGCATCCGCAGTGAACCGGGGCGCAGTAACACGAACCGCTGTCGCTCTCACCTCCCATGCATCTCTCTGCAACGTGTGTTGCGTGTACGACACCGCAGTCGCCGCAGACCGAGTAATGCCGATTATAAATCCTTTCACGGCGTTTTCCACGTTATCGTTTCCTGATTAGACCCGCTCTGACACGTAAGCAAAGAATGCGGATAGAATAAAAATTGGTTGCCGATCCCTTTCAACTATATTGTGGCATACGCGGAGATGCATGCTTGTAATCACGGCCAGTCTTTGGGATGTCCCGAAGAGAGAGAGAGAGAGAGAGAGAGAAATTTTATTCATAAGATTCTGGGACAAGGGGTCATGAGCTCGATGGGTGGGGCCCCAAGTCCAGAGCTCCACTGGCTGCTGCCCCCCTGCCTGACGTGACCCAGGAGCATAGCTCGGCACACTCACTCATGAGTGCACTCAACTCACACTCACTCACACTCATTTGAACGTGGTGAGTTGAGTATGAGTGAGTACTCATGCGTGTGAGTGTACGTGAGTGTGAACGTGAGTGAGAACTCATGAGTGTGAGTGGTCGTGAGTGTGAACGTGAGTGAGTACTCATGAGTGTGAGTGGACGTGAGTGTGAACGTGAGTGAGTGCGAAGGCTGAAAAAATTGTGGTGAATGAGTTTGAGTGAGTACTCCCTTAAAGTGCCGACCTATGGAGCTCGGCACACTCACTCATGAGTGCACTCAACTCACACTCACTCACACACATTTGAACGTGGTGAGTTGAGTATGAGTGAGTACTCCTGAGTGTGAGTGGACGTGAGTGTGAACGTGAGTGAGTACTCATGAGTGTGAGTGGAGGTGAGTGTGAACGTGAGTGAGTACTCATGAGTGTGAGTGGACGTGAGTGTGAACGTGAGTGAGTGCGAAGGCTGATAAAATTGTGGTGAGTGAGTTTGAGTGAGTACTCCCTTAAAGTGCCGACCTATGCCCAGGAGCGCAAGCTGTACCTCCTGGTCAGAGCTGGCAAGCTGCGCCTCCCCTTGCTCGAAAGTACTTGGAGAGATGCAAGTGACCAAGAAAGGTATCTAAATTGGGTGATCGGTCCAGGCATCCCCGCGAAACGTGACATAGCGATGGCGAGCCGCAAGGCTTGCGGTGCAAAGGAATGACCTGTCCTGTGGCAACTGCGTGCAATCCAAAGGCTTTCTAAGAGCGCCATTGTCATTTCCACAAACTGGCACGCGTTGCCGATACTTTCTCCGCAGTTGTCTTTTCTTTTTTCTTTCTTTTTTTTTTTGCGAAGCGAACTATATATTGAAAAAAGAAGTTTTAAAAATAAAGCAACGGGAAAAATAACAATGTCATTTACTTACAGAGCCAGATAGCGACGCGGTAGCCGAACCACTGCCCATCGGAGTGTCCAACCATGTGCTTGAGGCCGGCAAAAACAACGATGGCAGCAGCGAGCCACGGTAGCCGCCGGGCGTGGGTTCTCAGCGTCTGCCAGTAGCCCTGTAACAGAAAACGCAGCAGGCAAACGTTGCGCGGATTATTTTGAAATTGATCGAGTGAAAACTGTTGGAGGCTATGTGTACTGCATGCTGTCTGAAATAATTAGATTTTATATCCTCTGCTGTCAAGAAAGAAAATGCACATAGTGCGCGGGTTGTCAGCGGCCGAGAAATTTGCACGGTCCCCTACGCACTTGGCATAATGCGCCTGCCCCCGTTGCCGAAAGCCTTGTACACCTCACGGGTTATCGCAGTGCCTGCAGCGGCATCGGCCATTCCTGGACCGAACCACCATCTTGTGATGACTTCACGATGTAGGGTGACATCTTCACATGACGATAACTCATCACAAACGACAAGATCGACCGCCATCGCTCGTCGGCGTAGTCAGCACCAGCGGTGCTAACAAAATCGTGCGATGACGTCACATGTCATATGACGTCAAGGATCGCAAAAACTTGTGACGTCACTATGGCTTCAATATGTACAAGTCATCATATAACGCGACGTCACGTTACATGATGGCGTCTTGGCAGGACAACGTAGCACCTAAGGTCAAAGGTGCGCCGATCACGGAGGCAGTGCAAAACGGTTCCTCCGATCCCAGAGGCTGTGCAAAACCACGCTAGGTGCGGAAGGATCAGTGCACCTATAGAGTTATCGTATATATGCTCCCTACGCGAGCACAGTCGCGCAGAGAACCGCCAGTATGTTCTACGGCTGCGCAGTGAAGCCACTTGTCGCGTACGCAGGAGGTAAATACTATTCCTTCTTCTATTAATTGATTAAAATATCTCATCGCAAGTAATTAATCAATTAAATGCTAGATCCGCTAAGCATTAATCGTTAATCGTCTTTTAATAGACCATTCTTAACACCGTAGTGAGGTGCTCCGGAAATTTCGACCACCCGGGTGTGCTTAACATGAACTGAATTTAAGTACATGCGTGTTTTTCAAATTTCGCCTCGCAACAAAAATGTGGTCGCCGTGGCCGGGAAGCGAACCCGCGCCCTCGGGATTAGCATCGCGACACCCAACGTGCTAAGCTACCACACCGGTTCGATGTTTTTATATTTTCTTTCTTTCTTTTTACGAGTGACAAAACAACGATGCGATTATAGGTGACGCCGCCTCCGAGGGCCTCCGGAAATTTTCGACCGCCTGCGCTTTGTTTCACACGCGTCTAAATGTAAGGCCTCTAGCATAATTTAGTAGTGTGGTTTTCTGAGCACGTTCCTCCATGGAGCGCTCGTATGGCTCTCGGTCCCTACCACCGCAGCTGGCCTCTTTTCAAAACTACTGCCGAAATACGAAGGCCCCTACCGTGTCATCGAGCGCACATCTCCGGTCAACTACCTGATCGAACCCATCGAACAATCTTCGGACATGCGCCGTCGAGGGCGCGACATTGTCAACGTGGAGCGCCTGAAGGCCTACTATATGACCCGCTCATAGTGACAAGCTGTTAGGTCGCCCAGCGGCTCCCTTTTCGTCCCTCGGGGTAATTGTAGCGATGCCTTGGAACCTAGAAATGGGTTGCACTCTCGAGAGCCTTCTAGTGGGTCATCTGCAAAAGGACGCCGCTCGCGCTGGGAGTTCGTGCCTGGCCGTGGCTGTCGCTATATTATCTCCGAGTACCGGCAAATAAACGCCTTAACAGCCTTAATAAATTTCAAAGCACTTCGTAAAATTCTGAACGTACTGGGGTCTCTTCTCCAAAGATCAGGTCCATCAATTTGAAATTGATGGCCGAGCCGACGAAGGCCGAGACGCCCGCGATGGTCACGATGGCGGCGTGTTGCTGCAGGCCTTCGTCAGCCGGGAAGTACGGGAGAACAGCCAGAACCCCTTCGGTGACGGCCGCCACGAACGGGATACGCCGCGCCGCCACGAAGAGGTTATTCCCTGCTGCCGGGACGTTTGCTGGGTCCAGGTAGAAGGCAAGGATTCCCCAGTTGATGATCGCCTTCGACAGCCCCATCAGCAGGATCAGCGCTGCCCACGTCTCGCGATCAGCATAGTAGGAGACGCAGCTGCTGACCGTCGGCAAGACGGCGCTCACCTGACAAGGGAAACACAAACGGAGACATTTTGAAACGCCACGGATAAAAACATTTTGCGTGTAAAGAGAAAATCGTTGAAAGGACAGCGCGCAGTGCACCAGTGTAATGCGGCAGGCATGCCCACGAAGAACGAGGGCAGCTAAGAAAAGCCCTGCGCGACAAACATAGCTATTTGTCTTGTATAGATGCAACCTGGCTTTAAATAGATTTTGCAAGCGCTCCTCTAATTCCTCTAATTACGCGCCTCCACAGGCGCGTACGGAATGGCTCTTGACAATGAAGGTAAATGCGCCGAATGCATGCGATCTGCTGAATACTTAGCTCGTATGCCTCACAGGCTTCGCCGAGACTTTCATTTACTCGCAGTTTCTAGGCATGTCGGTGTATTCGGCTGCAACGTTGCCGACATCCACCTCATTTTGAGGTGGAAAGGGGGGCGGGGGGGGGGGGACGCTCTGCCGAGTAATGATGCCGCGTTGCTGCGACGCGGAGAGGGCGCTTGAAGGCGTATGCGTTAGGCCTAACGTGTATGACACTTTAGGCGTAACATCCAACAGCACGGTGCACGCGTGCTTTTCAATGGAGGCCACCGCTAGACGGTAACGAGATTCAGGCTTGTATATTGCTCGCCATCGGTATATAACAGCAGCCACTGCAACATGCATGGAGGAAAGCCGAGCGTTGCCGCGGCCGAGGCACGCACTTCGCCTGAGATACTGGCGTTTAAAATTGTCAAAAAAAAAGAATGGTTGCTCACGTTATTAGAATAGTTACTAAGCAGCTTGCATGGTGGGCCAGTGCGCCATGCCTCCATGCAGCAGCAGCCGTATCTGAAACAGACGTAAATGGCGCACGAAATGTAAAGGACTAGGCAAACCATGTTTCGTTTGTCGCCTACGAGAAGCTGGCTCATACCCACAAGGGGGATGGACTGTTATAAAGGAAAAAATAAAGGCTGTGCAACGTAAAAAAAAAAACGAAGAGGATAAAATGCAATGTAAA
>JALIZH010032885.1:0-34797 GCA_030522465.1 Rhipicephalus appendiculatus | reverse complement strand
CTACGGACAATTATATCATACCATCCTTCTCACCCCTGCCTTGACAGAACAGAAAAAAACCCAGAAAGTACAACAAAGAAGGTCCCGCGAATGATGTTCGTGATGCGGAACCTGCGCCATCTGACATTTTTGTCATTTTCAGGCACGACAATAACATAGCAGATAGTAGAAGCATTTCTAATAAAAAAAAGAAAGGCGAGACATGTTTCGGGCCAACCTTCACCGAGTCTGCTTCAATAGCTAATTTAATCTATAGCAGAAATACGGTGTCATACCACAGTGACTTTTTATGGGTGCACGTTTGTGTGAACCGTCTACAGACGTGTGCACTCATGTGTGCGCCCTAATGCGGTTTTCTTTTCCACACCGACGCCGCCAACGACACCGACACGACGCCGACAACGACACGACAACGACACAACAACGACACGACACCGACACGACGCCGACAGCGACAGCGACACGACAACGACACGACAACGACAACGACGCGACACCGACACCGACACCGACAACGACACTGACAACGACACCTGAATTCCTGCGAAACGAGCTCTTTAACGCTGTCGCGTTAAAAATGAACCGAATAACAAACGCAATGGCGCTCGATACGAAGATGTTGATACTTTTGCGCAGTGCCTACAGTATCAACTATCATTTTTTATTAAACGTCAGCTTCGCCTCCCAATGCATAACCATCAACTTGCACAATTCTCCGCTCTTCTATACTCCCGGCTAATTTAGATTTCACCTAAGCATCAACGTGCAGCCATTACGTAATATTGCAATGACTTCATTGTATGGGATTCGATGCATGCGTTCAGCTTCCCCACGCCCTTAGGAGAACTGTGAAAACGCGCTTCGATATTCATTTTGTATATTTTCCAATGATGACCCCCGCACCCCCCTAAAAAACATAAAAAAAACCCAGAAAGCATCAACAAAGAAGGTCCCGTGTGAACGATGTTCGTGATGCGGAACCTGCGCCATCTGACATTTTTGTCATTTTCAGGCACGACAATAACATAGCAGATAGTAGAAGCATTTCTAATAAAAAAAAGAAAGGCGAGACATGTTTCGGCCAACCTTCACCGAGTCTGTTCAATAGCTAATTTAATCTATAGCAGAAATACGGTGTCATACCACAGTGACTTTTTATGTGTGCACGTTTGTGTGAACCGTCTACAGACGTGTGCACTCATGTGTGCGCCCTCTAATGCGGTTTTCTTTTCCACACCGACGCCGCCAACGACACCGACACGACGCCGACAACGACACGACCACGACACAACAACGACACGACACCGACACGACGCCGACAGCGACAGCGACACGACAACGACTTACCGACACGACGCCGACAGCGACAGCGACACGACAACGACACGACACCGACACGACACCGACACCGACAACGACACTGACAACGACACCTGAATTCCTGCGAAACGAGCTCTTTAACGCTGTCCGCGTTAAAAATGAACCAAATAACAAACGCAATCGCGCTCGATAGGAAGATGTGTATACTTTTTCCCAGTGCCTAGAGTATCAACTATCATTTTTTATTAAACGTCTGCTTCGCCTCACAATGCATAAACATTAACTTGCACAATTCTCCGCTCTTCTATACTCCTGGCTAATTTAGATTTCACCTAAGCATCAACGTGCAGCCATTTCGTAATATTGCAATGACTTCACTTGTATGGGATTCGATGCATGCGTTCAGCTTCCCCACGCCCTTAGGAGAACTGTGAAAACGCGCTTCGATATTCATTTTGTATATTTTCCAATGATGACCCCCGCACCCCCTAAAAAACAGAAAAAAAACCCAGAAAGCATCAACAAAGAAGGTCCCGTGTGAACGATGTTCGTGATGCGGAACCTGCGCCATCTGACATTTTTGTCATTTTCAGGCACGACAATAACATAGCAGATAGTAGAAGCATTTCTAATAAAAAAAAAGAAAGGCGAGACATGTTTCGGCCAACCTTCACCGAGTCTGTTCAATAGCTAATTTAATCTATAGCAGAAATACGGTGTCATACCACAGTGACTTTTTATGGGTGCACGTTTGTGTGAACCGTCTACAGACGTGTGCACTCATGTGTGCGCCCTCTAATGCGGTTTTCTTTTCCACACCGACGCCGCCAACGACACCGACACGACGCCGACAACGACACGACAACGACACAACAACGACACGACACCGACACGACGCCGACAGCGACAGCGACACGACAACGACACGACAACGACACGACACCGACACGACACCGACACCGACAACGACACTGACAACGACACCTGAATTCCTGCGAAACGAGCTCTTTAACGCTGTCGCGTTAAAAATGAACCGAAATAACAAACGCAATGGCGCTCGATACGGAAGATGTTGATACTTTTGCGCAGTGCCTACAGTATCAACTATCATTTTTTATTAAACGTCAGCTTCGCCTCCCAATGCATAACCATCAACTTGCACAATTCTCCGCTCTTCTATACTCCCGGCTAATTTAGATTTCACCCTAAGCATCAACGTGCAGCCATTACGTAATATTGCAATGACTTCACTTGTATGGGATTCGATGCATGCGTTCAGCTTCCCCACGCCCTTAGGAGAACTGTGAAAACGCGCTTCGATATTCATTTTGTATATTTTCCAATGATGACCCCCGCACCCCTAAAAAACAGAAAAAAAACCCAGAAAGCATCAACAAAGAAGGTCCCGTGTGAACGACATTCGTGATGCGGAACCTGCGCCATCTGACATTTTTGTCATTTTCAGGCACGACAATAACATAGCAGATAGTAGAAGCATTTCTAATAAAAAAAAAGAAAGGCGAGACATGTTTCGGCCAACCTTCACCGAGTCTGTTCAATAGCTAATTTAATCTATAGCAGAAATACGGTGTCATACCACAGTGACTTTTTATGTGTGCACGTTTGTGTGAACCGTCTACAGACGTGTGCACTCATGTGTGCGCCCTCTAATGCGGTTTTCTTTTCCACACCGACGCCGCCAACGACACCGACACGACGCCGACAACGACACGACCACGACACAACAACGACACTGACACCGACACGACGCCGACAGCGACAGCGACACGACAACGACACGACAACGACACGACACCGACACGACACCGACACCGACAACGACACTGACAACGACACCTGAATTCCTGCGAAACGAGCTCTTTAACGCTGTCGCGTTAAAAATGAACCGAATAACAAACGCAATGGCGCTCGATACGAAGATGTTGATACTTTTGCGCAGTGCCTACAGTATCAACTATCATTTTTTATTAAACGTCAGCTTCGCCTCCCAATGCATAACCATCAACTTGCACAATTCTCCGCTCTTCTATACTCCCGGCTAATTTAGATTTCACCTAAGCATCAACGTGCAGCCATTACGTAATATTGCAATGACTTCACTTGTATGGGATTCGATGCATGCGTTCAGCTTCC
This sequence comes from Rhipicephalus appendiculatus, assembly GCA_030522465.1. Classification (NCBI taxonomy): domain Eukaryota; kingdom Metazoa; phylum Arthropoda; class Arachnida; order Ixodida; family Ixodidae; genus Rhipicephalus; species Rhipicephalus appendiculatus. The sequence goes on along the minus strand of JALIZH010032885.1, from coordinate 31,323 downwards.
CCACGCCCTTAGGAGAACTGTGAAAACGCGCTTCGATATTCATTTTGTATATTTTCCAATGATGACCCCCGCACCCCCTAAAAAACAGAAAAAAACCCAGAAAGCATCAACAAAGAAGGTCCCGTGTGAACGATGTTCGTGATGCGGAACCTGCGCCATCTGACATTTTTGTCATTTTCAGGCACGACAATAACATAGCAGATAGTAGAAGCATTTCTAATAAAAAAAAGAAAGGCGAGACATGTTTCGGCCAACCTTCACCGAGTCTGTTCAATAGCTAATTTAATCTATTGCAGAAATCCGGTGTCATACCACAGTGACTTTTTATGTGTGCACGTTTGTGTGAACCGTCTACAGACGTGTGCACTCATGTGTGCGCCCATCTAATGCGGTTTTCTTTTCCACACCGACACGACGCCGACAACGACACGACAACGACACGACGACACAACAACGACACGACACCGACACGACACCGACGCGACACCGGCACGACAACGACACGACACCGACAACGACACGACAACCGACACGACACCGACAACGACACCCCTGAATTCCTGCGAAACGAGCTCTTTAACGCTGTCGCGTTAAAAATGAACCAAATAACAAACGCAATGGCGCTCGATAGGAAGATGTTGATACTTTTGCCCAGTGCCTACAGTATCAACTATCATTTTTTATTAAACGTCTGCTTCGCCTCACAATGCATAACCATCAACTTGCACAATTCTCCGCTCTTCTATACTCCCGGCTAATTTAGATTTCCCCTAAGCATCAACGTGCAGCCATTACGTAATATTCGAATGACTTCACTTGTATGGGATTCGATGCATGCGTTCAGCTTCCCCACGCCCTTAGGAGAACTGTGAAAACGCGCTTCGATATTCATTTTGTATATTTTCCAATGATGACCCCCCGCACCCCCTAAAAAACAGAAAAAAACCCAGAAAGCATCAACAAAGAAGGTCCCGTGTGAACGACATTCGTGATGCGGAACCTGCGCCATCTGACATTTTTGTCATTTTCAGGCACGACAATAACATAGCAGATAGTAGAAGCATTTCTCACAAAAAAAAGAAAGGCGAGACATGTTTCGGCCAACCTTCACCGAGTCTCCTCAATAGCTAATTTAATCTATTGCAGAAATCCGGTGTCATACCACAGTGAGTTTTTATGTGTGCACGTTTGTGTGAACCGTCTGCACACGTGTGCACTCATGTGTGCGCCATCTAATGCGGTTTTCTTTTCCACACCGACACCGACACGACGCCGACAGCGACAGCGACACGACAACGACACGGAAACGACAACGACACGACACCGACACGACACCGACACCGACAACGACACTGACAACGACACCTGAATTCCTGCGAAACGAGCTCTTTAACGCTGTCGCGTTAAAAATGAACCGAATAACAAACGCAATGGCGCTCGATACGAAGATGTTGATAACTTTTGCGCAGTGCCTACAGTATCAACTATCATTTTTTATTAAACGTCAGCTTCGCCTCCCAATGCATAACCATCAACTTGCACAATTCTCCGCTCTTCTATACTCCCGGCTAATTTAGATTTCACCTAAGCATCAACGTGCAGCCATTACGTAATATTGCAATGACTTCACTTGTATGGGTATTCGATGCATGTGTTCTGCTTCCCCGCGCCCTTAGGAGAACTGTGAAAACGCGCTTCGATATTCATTTTGTATATTTTCCATTTATGACCCCCGCACCCCCTAAAAAACAGAAAAAAAACCCAGAAAGCATAAACAAAGAAGGTCCCGTGTGAACGATGTTCGTGATGCGGAACCTGCGCCATCTGACATTTTTGTCATTTTCAGGCACGACAAAATAACATAGCAGATAGTAGAAAGCATTTCTAATAAAAAAAAAGAAAGGCGAGACATGTTTCGGCCAACCTTCACCGAGTCTGTTCAATAGCTAATTTAATCTATAGCAGAAATACCGGTGTCATACCACAGTGACTTTTTATGCGTGCACGTTTGTGTGAACCGTCTGCACACGTGTGCACTCATGTGTGCGCCATCCAATGCGGTTTTCTTTTCCACACCGACGCCGACAACGACACCGACACGACACCGACACGACACCGACGCGACACCGACGCGACACCGACGCGACACCGACGACAACGACGCGACACCGACAACGACACGACAACGACACGACACCGACAACGACACCTGAATTCCTGCGAAACGAGCTCTTTAACGCTGTCGCGTTAAAAATGAACCAAATAACAAACGCAATCGCACTCGATAGGAAGATGTTGATACTTTTGCCCAGTGCCTACAGTATCAACTATCATTTTTTATTAAACGTCTGCTTTGCCTCACAATGCATAACCATCAACTTGCACAATTCTCCGCTCTTCTATACTCCCGGCTAATTTAGATTTCCCCTAAGCATCAACGTGCAGCCATTACGTAATATTGCAATGACTTCACTTGTATGGGATTCGATGCATGCGTTCAGCTTCCCCACGCCCTTAGGAGAACTGTGAAAACGCGCTTCGATATTCATTTTGTATATTTTCCAATGATGACCCCCCGCACCCCCCTAAAAAACAGAAAAAAACTCAGAAAGCATCAACAAAGAAGGTCCCGTGTGAACGATATTCGTGATGCGGAACCTGCGCCATCTGACATTTTTGTCATTTTCAGGCACGACAGTAACATAGCAGATAGTAGAAGCATTTCTCACAAAAAAAAAAGAAAGGCGAGACATGTCTCGGCCAACCTTCACCGAGTCTGCTCAATAGCTAATTTAATCTATTGCAGAAATCCGGTGTCATACCACAGTGAGTTTTTATGTGTGCACGTTTGTGTGAACCGTCTGCACACGTGTGCACTCATGTGTGCGCCATCTAATGCGGTTTTCTTTTCCACACCGACACCGACACGACGCCGACAGCGACAGCGACACGACAACGACACGGAAACGACAACGACACGACAACGACACGACAACGACACGACAACGACACGACACCGACAACGACACGACACCGACACGACACCGACAACGACACCTGAATTCCTGCGAAACGAGCTCTGTAACGCTGTCGCGTTAAAAATGAACCAAATAACAAACGCAATGGCGCTCGTTGGAAGATGTTGATAATTTTGCGCAGTGCCTACAGTATCAACTATCATTTTTTATTAAACGTCAGCTTCGCCTCCCAATGCATAACCATCAACTTGCACAATTCTCCGCTCTTCTATACTCCTGGCTAATTTAGATTTCACCTAAGCATCAACGTGCAGCCATTTACGTAATATTGCAATGACTTCACTTGTATGGGATTCGATGCATGCGTTCAGCTTCCCCACGCCCTTAGGAGAACTGTGAAAACGCGCTTCGATATTCATTTTGTATATTTTCCAATGATGACCCCCCGCACCCCCCTAAAAAACAGAAAAAAAACCCAGAAAGCATCAACAAAGAAGGTCCCGTGTGAACGATGTTCGTGATGCGGAACCTGCGCCATCTGACATTTTTGTCATTTTCAGGCACGACAATAACATAGCAGATAGTAGAAGCATTTCTAATAAAAAAAAAGAAAGGCGAGACATGTTTCGGCCAACCTTCACCGAGTCTGTTCAATAGCTAATTTAATCTATAGCAGAAATACGGTGTCATACCACAGTGACTTTTTATGTGTGCACGTTTGTGTGAACCGTCTACAGACGTGTGCACTCATGTGTGCGCCCTCTAATGCGGTTTTCTTTTCCACACCGACGCCGCCAACGACACCGACACGACGCCGACAACGACGCCGACAACGACACAACAACGACACGACACCGACACGACACCGACGCGACAGCGACACGATAACGACACGACAACGACACGACACCGACAACGACACCGACACCGACAACGACACTGACAACGACACCTGAATTCCTGCGAAACGAGCTCTTTAACGCTGTCGCGTTAAAAATGAACCGAATAACAAACGCAATGGCGCTCGATACGGAAGATGTTGATACTTTTGCGCAGTGCCTACAGTATCAACTATCATTTTTTATTAAACGTCAGCTTCGCCTCCCAATGCATAACCATCAACTTGCACAATTCTCCGCTCTTCTATACTCCCGGCTAATTTAGATTTCACCTAAGCATCAACGTGCAGCCATTACGTAATATTGCAATGACTTCATTGTATGGGATTCGATGCATGCGTTCAGCTTCCCCACGCCCTTAGGAGAACTGTGAAAACGCGCTTCGATATTCATTTTGTATATTTTCCAATGATGACCCCCGCACCCCCTAAAAAACATAAAAAAAACCCAGAAAGCATCAACAAAGAAGGTCCCGTGTGAACGATGTTCGTGATGCGGAACCTGCGCCATCTGACATTTTTGTCATTTTCAGGCACGACAATAACATAGCAGATAGTAGAAGCATTTCTAATAAAAAAAAAGAAAGGCGAGACATGTTTCGGCCAACCTTCACCGAGTCTGTTCAATAGCTAATTTAATCTATAGCAGAAATACGGTGTCATACCACAGTGACTTTTTATGTGTGCACGTTTGTGTGAACCGTCTACAGACGTGTGCACTCATGTGTGCGCCCTCTAATGCGGTTTTCTTTTCCACACCGACACGACGCCGACAACGACACGACAACGACACGACGACACAACAACGACACGACACCGACACGACACCGACGCGACACCGACGCGACACCGGCACGACAACGACACGACACCGACACGACACCGACAACGACACGACAACGACACGACACCGACAACGACCCCTGAATTCCTGCGAAACGAGCTCTTTAACGCTGTCGCGTTAAAAATGAACCAAATAACAAACGCAATCGCGCTCGATAGGAAGATGTGTATACTTTTTCCCAGTGCCTAGAGTATCAACTATCATTTTTTATTAAACGTCTGCTTCGCCTCACAATGCATAAACATTAACTTGCACAATTCTCCGCTCTTCTATACTCTCCCGGCTAATTTAGATTTCCCCTAAGCATCAACGTGCAGCCATTACGTAATATTCGAATGACTTCACTTGTATGGGATTCGATGCATGCGTTCAGCTTCCCCACGCCCTTAGGAGAACTGTGAAAACGCGCTTCGATATTCATTTTGTATATTTTCCAATGATGACCCCCCGCACCCCCTAAAAAACAGAAAAAAAACCCAGAAAGCATCAACAAAGAAGGTCCCGTGTGAACGACATTCGTGATGCGGAACCTGCGCCATCTGACATTTTTGTCATTTTCAGGCACGACAATAACATAGCAGATAGTAGAAGCATTTCTCACAAAAAAAAAGAAAGGCGAGACATGTTTCGGCCAACCTTCACCGAGTCTCCTCAATAGCTAATTTAATCTATTGCAGAAATCCGGTGTCATACCACAGTGAGTTTTTATGTGTGCACGTTTGTGTGAACCGTCTGCACACGTGTGCACTCATGTGTGCGCCCATCTAATGCGGTTTTCTTTTCCACACCGACGCCGACAACGACACCGACACGACGCCGACGCCGACAGCGACACGACACGACACCGACGCGACACCGACACGACACCGACGCGACACCGACGCGACACCGACACGACAACGACACGACACCGACAGCGACACGACAACGACACGACACCGACAACGACACCTGAATTCCTGCGAAACGAGCTCTTTAACGCTGTCGCGTTAAAAATGAACCAAATAACAAACGCAATCGCACTCGATAGGAAGATGTTAATACTTTTGCCCAGTGCCTAGAGTATCAACTATCATTTTTTATTAAACGTCTGCTTCGCCTCACAATGCATAACCATCAACTTGCACAATTCTCCGCTCTTCTATACTCTCGGCTAATTTAGATTTCCCTAAGCATCAACGTGCAGCCATTACGTAATATTGCAATGACTTCACTTGTATGGGATTCGATGCATGCGTTCAGCTTCCCCACGCCCTTAGGAGAACTGTGAAAACGCGCTTCGATATTCATTTTGTATGTTTTCCAATGATGACCCCCGCACCCCCCTAAAAACAGAAAAAAAACCCAGAAAGCATCAACAAGAAGGTCCCGTGTGAACGATGTTCGTGATGCGGAAACTGCGCCATCTGACATTTCTGTCATTTTCAAGCACGACAATAACATAGCAGATAGTAGAAGCATTTCTAATAAAAAAAAAGAAAGGCGAGACAAGTTTCGGCCAACCTTCACCGAGTCTGCTGAATAGCTAATTTAATCTATTGCCGAAATCCGGTGTCATACCACAGTGACTTTTTATGTGTGCACGTTTGTGTGAACCGTCTGCAGACGTGTGCACTCATGTGTGCGCCATCTAATGCGGTTTTCTTTTCCACACCGACACCGACGACGACACGACAACGACACGACAACGGCACGACAACGAGACCACGACGACACGATAACGACAGGACACCGACGCGACAACGACACGACGCCGACACGACAACGACACGACACCGACACGACAACGACGCGACACCTACGCGACACCGACACGACAACGACACGACACCGACACGACACCGACAACGACACCTGAATTCCTGCGAAACGAGCTCTGTAACGTTGTCGCGTTAAAATGAACCAAATAACAAACGCAATGGCGCTCGTTGGAAGATGTTGATAATTTTGCGCAGTGCCTACAGTATCAACTATCATTTTTTATTAAACGTCTGCTTCGCCTCACAATGCATAACCATCAACTTGTACAATTCTCCGCTCTTCTATACTCCCGGCTAATTTAGATTTCACCTAAGCATCAACGTGCAGCCATTATGTAATATTGCAATGACTTCACTTGTATGGGATTCGATGCATGCGTTCTGCTTCCCGCGCCCTTAGGAGAACTGTGAAAACGCGCTTCGATATTCATTTTGTATATTTTCCAATTATGACTCCCGCACCCCCTAAAAAACAGAAAAAAAAACCCAGAAAGCATCAACAAAGAAGGTCCCGTGTGAACGATGTTCGTGATGCGGAACCTGCGCCATCTGACATTTTTGTCATTTTCAGGCACGACAATAACATAGCAGATAGTAGAAGCATTTCTAATAAAAAAAAGAAAGGCGAGACATGTTTCGGCCAACCTTCACCGAGTCTGCTCAATAGCTAATTTAATCTATTGCAGAAATCCGGTGTCATACCACAGTGACTTTTTATGTGTGTGTGTTTTATGTCAGTGCCCTCAGTACAGCTCTCAGAGAGAGTCCCTCGCAGCAGTGTTTGCGCGACTCGACGACGAACCTCTTTCTGAGAAGTCGATATTGAAATGCCGGGGAGATCGAGCTTCACGCCTGAAAGCGACGAAGGCGCTGTTGAAGTTCCTGCGAGCTACCCGCCTCGTTGAACGCTTGTGACACTCCTGTGTTTGTGTGTCTGTGTTTCTGCTTCCCTCCCTCTCTCATTCCTCTCGTCCTTTACTTTTCTGTCTCCCCTTACCCCTTCCCCAGTGCAGGGTAGCGAACCAGATATTTGATTTCCGGTTAACCTCCCTGTCTTTCCGCATCCCATCTCTCTCTCTCTCTCTATGTGTGCACGTTTGTGTGAACCGTCTACAGACGTGTGCAATCATGTGTGCGCCCTCTAATGCGGTTTTGTTTTCCACACCGACACGACGCCGACAACGACACGACAACGACACGACGACGCCGACAACAACGACACGACACCGACACGACACCGACGCGACACCGGCACGACAACGACACGACACCGACACGACACCGACAACGACACGACAACGACACGACACCGACAACGACCCCTGAATTCCTGCGAAACGAGCTCTTTAACGCTGTCGCGTTAAAAATGAACCAAATAACAAACGCAATCGCGCTCGATAGGAAGATGTTGATACTTTTGCGCAGTGCCTACAGTATCAACTATCATTTTTTATTAAACGTCAGCTTCGCCTCCCAATGCATAAGCATCAACTTGCAGAATTCTCCGCTCTTCTATACTCCCGGCTAATTTAGATTTCACCTAAGCATCAACGTGCAGCCATTACGTAATATTGCAATGACTTCACTTGTATGGGATTCGATGCATGCGTTCAGCTTCCCCACGCCCTTAGGAGAACTGTGAAAACGCGCTTCGATATTCATTTTGTATATTTTCCAATGATGACCCCCGTATGACCCCCCGTATGATTTGTGAACACGCGTTGATGTAATGGACAGACCAGCTGTTAGCCGAGGTGTTGATAGGCCTAAATGTATGATTTGTTTCTTTATATGAAAAACAAACTAATTAAAAAATTAAAGGGCTTGGTAATAACGGCATGGGACTGTAAGGCCTGGTAGTCCCATGCCTCCCATTTCCCAAAGAGTGGGGTCTTCCTCCTTCTTCCTCTTGTTCTTCGAGCGCCTTGATGATGATAAGTGAGCGCGCGCTCACGCCGAGGAGAAGTCTTCGTCCGTTTGTTCTTCGAGCGCCTTGATGATGAGTGCGCAGCCCTTAAGGGGCCCGGGCTGTCATCGCATGGCGTAACGCAGGCAAATGCACGTATACAAATAGAAAAAAATCCCCATCTCCCGCTAAAGGGAACCATGTGTGGATGCGAAGCAGCGGGGAGATAATCAGCTTGAGCGGGAGCAACGTCGCCGCTCTGATTTCACGGCAGTGGTCCGGGCGCTCATCGCGGCGCTGCACAGGAGAGACAATGAGGCGCGCGCGCTCCGTCATTTTCATACCGCGGAACTACCGTGGCGCCCCCAGCGGAGTATGCAGCTGTAACACCACCTGTCGTGCGCACCGCTCCGCAGAGGATTCCTAGAGGAAAGGACGGGGGGGGGACCGTAGAAGAGGAGAGAGAGGGGGAGGGGACGTGCATGCCCTGTGGGGGGTGTGGGACGCGGGAGCCGCTCCGTGGAGTAGAGGATTCTTAGAGGAGAGAGGGGGGAGAGGACGCGCATGCGCTGTGGGGATGTGGGCGCCGCTCCTTAGAGTAGAGGAACGGGGGTGAGCGTAGGAGAGCATAGGGGAGGCGCATGCGCTGTGGGGGGGGTGTGGGCCGCTCCGTAGAGTGGAGGATTCCTAGAGGAGAGAAAGGGGGGTGAGCGTAGGAGAGAGAGGGGGGAGGGGACGCGCTGTGGTGGTGTGGGACGGACTAAGCCCCCTCCAAACACATGCAAGCAAGATTAAGGAATGGGGTCAACCTGGGCGACAGACACCACCTGCCTAGCCATTGCTAAGCAGCCTCTCTGTGCTCTCGGCCTTGACTCAAGGAATGGGGTCAACCTGGGCGACAAACACCACCTGCCTAGCCATTGCTAAGCAGCCTCTCTGTGCTCTCGGCCATGACTCTGATGACTGTGTTAGGGTTGACGGCCTTCATATTACTACAGTGTTCTGGTTGGCATAATGGGTGCTTCCCTACTTCATGAAAGTGGCCGGACGCGGGACGGGGGGACGGGGGGACGGGGGGACGGGGGACGGCGGACGGGGGACGGGGGGGCGGCGGACGGGGGGACGGGGGACGGACACGGGAGCCCCGAGCATAAGATGCTTCGCATCTAAAAGAGGAAGCAAGCGCGAAATAGAAAGAAAGAGAAAGGGAAAGATAGGAAGAAAAGTAAAAAGAGCAAGAAAAAGAAAGAAATAGATTAAGAGAGAGGAAGAAATAAATAGGACTAAAGAGAGAGAGAAAAAAAACGGAAACAGAAAAAGAAAGAGAGGAGGAAAGGAAAAGAAAACCGAAGAGAAACAGAGAAGGCTGCCCAGCTCGGCACTTCCTTCAGGTTTCTGCACCCCCAGTGCGAAGCTGCCTTAAATTTTTTTTCTATGAAAGTTCGACAAAACCTAAAAAAAAGATCTTTAATAATGAAAAGGCTGTGACGCGACATTCTCGGAAATGATTGTCCGACAGCGGGATTCGAACCACCTATATTTCAGTTACGAAGCGATAGCTTCACCCCTCGGCTACTAAAACGGCACAGTAGACGGCGTTATAAAGTTGCGCTGCTCGTTCTTTAAGCCCCTGGTTCAAATTAAATGGAAGGTTTTCATGTCCGAGCCACCGTACACGCGTCACTTCACAAACAAAAGTAGGTGCGATTTGTATTTAAAAAAAAGAAAAAAGGTAAAGCTTGTGGGCATTGAGCTTGTTGCGTCCCGTCCGTAGTTAAAGCAAATACGGCGGAGGCTTCAAGTCACAACAAACAACAACAATTTAATTAACACTACGATGCATACGGCAGGGTCGGCCCATGGACTCGAGACAGCGAGGAAGCAGCCATGATTTTCGGTAGCAGCAATCGGCCAGCGCGGCTGGCAGCGTCCGTCCTTGGCAGCCAAGGCCAGTGTTGCCATCACTGGGCGTGAGAAAACAAGAATCGGTCCCAAAAAAAGCAAGTACCCCAGATTGATCTCATTATAGCACCTCTGCCGCATAGCACTTTTCAGCGCGCCTCGCCATCTCGAAGTGCATCTTCAATTCGGTCCGCTGGTGTACGATTATTGATACAGTTATTTCGAGGCGTAGGCACCGCGTCCTGCACGCTTGCACAATCTTCAGTGGTTCATCAGACCGAAGAACTTCCAAGTTTCTCGGCAATGCTTCCGACGATTTTTGAATCAGTGCACTGCGTGAGGCATCCGCCAGAAATCCGCCATTTATGAAAATGGCCCGTCAGAAAATCCACTAGCCGCTAGACTAATTTTTTTCACGTCAGAATAAAATAAAATCCGCCAGATTTAGCAGAAATTCCGCTAAATTGACATCCCTGACCAAGGCACCTCTCTCCCTGGCGGCGCGCAGGTGGGCCACGCGCACCGCCACTGTGCAGGACGTGGCGCTATCTCTGTATAGCAGTTATTATTATTATTTTTTTGTATAGGAAAAGCGTTGACACACAATGGAGAAAAAGAACAAGGAGGCTCACCAGTAAATATACGACTGTAGGCGATATAGCAACAAAGAGTGTTAAGCGAGAAGTCAGAGGGGCGGAGAGGATTTACTGGGTGGCAGCGATGGAACAAAAAAACCATCTCTGAGTGACTACCGAAAGGGCAAAAACGAAATAAGGAGGGAGACATTTTATGATAATTCAAGGGGAAGCGCTTTACTGTTTGAAGCGAGATCAGGTTGCCTTAGAACGCGTAGTTATAAAGCGAGATTCAGAAAAAAAGAACAATAAAGCACATGCTGTGAGGAAGATAAGGAAACGACGAAGCATGTTCTGATTGAATGTGGAGATATCCACCCAGGTGTACGTCTGGGCACGAGCCTACATGAAGACTCGGGTTTCAGGGAAAGCAATGGAAGGCTAAGCACGCCCACGATAGAAATAAGTAAGAGATGGTTAGAGTATTGGCGGCAGAAAACCAGAGAGAGAGGTCAAAAACAAATAGTGGAAAAAATAAGGACATTCTGCCGTAAGAAGCAGAGAAGTGGGCTGTGAATTCACGTTTTTTTTAATATTGAGATAGATTTAATCGAGGTAGACAAGATATTCGGCCCACTTAAAGAAAGGGGGGGGGGGGTATATTTTTTATTATCTTAATTTTTTTTTGTCGAGCCTTGGTGGCACACATGTCACCGCCCCCGTTATAAAGGGGACGCTCATAGCATTCATGCATTCCATCGGTGTGCGTGGTTCGCACATATCCCCCCCTCCCCCCTCCTCAAGAAGGCAGGTTGGGTACCGGAGGAGGGTTCAGAATGTCCGGTCGCAGGTACCCAAAGTGCTGCGAGGACAAACATTTTCTTCTCGCCACCAACAAAAGTATATGCATCTCGCGCAGAACACCCAGGTGAACGCAATATCAGTTCGCTTTGGGAAAAAAGACAAAAGACAAGCACAGGGGAAGAAAAGTCCAAGCCTCTCTTTTCTACGTTACAGAGGACGCAGGATGTACCACTTGTTGGGCGGTGTCGGAACCCCAGGAATGTCTGGAACCCCAGCAGCTCAATCTTGTGCCTAAAAATGTTTCATATCTGAGACATGAATAGGGCCACACATTTGATTAGTCAAGCAATCTGTCAACGTGTACGAAAGCCTGAATTTATGGATGATTCTGTACGGCCGTCCCACCTGTTAGCTAGGGAAGCTGCAAGACCTTTTGAGGAGCCGCTGGGGGGGGGGGGGGTGTGTTCGTTTACACGTCAAGTCCACAACCTCAAAGCTAACGTTCTGCCAACGCTTATCATGCTGTCCTGCCTGTTCCATGCGGGATACATCGAGGTGCTGTCTGGCTTGTTGTACAGCGTCGGTCAACTTCTACCTCAGGTCACCTGGAAACTTTGCATACGGTCTCGGAGAAGTGGTTGCACATGTCAAAGCACTGTCCTGCGAGAAACTCAGTTCTTTGCCTAGGTTAAGCTGAGCAGGAGTGAAGCCTGTAAGCGATTCACTGTCGTTCTAGTTGCAAACGCTATTTCTGCCAGTTTCAGATCCCAGCCTTTGTGGCGCTCAGTATAAGCGACAAGAATAGATTTAAGATCTCGGTTTACCCTTTCCGTGATGTTGGCTTGCGGGTGATACGCAGACGTGCGCTTATGACGAATTCCCAGGGCGTCGCAGGAATCCACGAACGCCTTGCTGGTGAAGTACGTCACGCTGTCCGTGATCAGCTGGGCACGGAATCCGAACCTCGTGAAGGTTTCGAGAAGGTAGTCCCACACTTTCTGCAAATTCAAGTTGCGCAAAGGGAACAATGTGACCTATTTTGCGAAATGGTCAGTCACAGCAAACAGATACTGGTTTCGTCGCGGGCTTATGGGAGATGGACCTATTACGTCACATGCTATTATTTGCCACGGCGACGCACTCTCAACTGACTGCATTGTTCCTAGCGATAAACCACCACGTGGTTTCGCCTTTTGACAAACTGAACAGGAACGCGCGTAGCCAAGTATGAAACATCCTGTTTCATACTTGGCCAAGTTACCGTACGACACAGCTTCTCGTAAGTCTTCTTCTGCCCTGAAGAAGTGACCAGCTAAAGCACTGTCATGGTAGAACTTAATGAACAATTTGAGAAGTTTGCGAGGAATAGCAACTCTAAATGGTAATTACACACTACCATCGTCAACCTGGGAAAAGTACCGGAACAGAAGGCCTCGACCTTTCTCCAAGCAGTTAGCAGCATAGGTCGGCAAAATAAATGGAGCTCACTCAGACTCACTCAATAAATATATTTTTCGCTTAGGACTCACTCAGACTCAGACTCACCAAAATTTTGCTGAAGCAGACTCACTCGGACTCAGACTCACGAAATTTCTCTTCAACCAAACTCACTCGGACTCAGACTCACCAGTGTTTTCGTCATCCAGACTCACTCGGACTCAGACTCACTAAACTTTTCATCAAACGGACTCACTCGGACTCAAGCTCATGAATATTTTCGTCAACCTGACTCACCTCGGACTCAGCCTCACCAAAATTTTCCTCAAGCGGACTCACTCAGACTCAGACTCACCAAAGTATAACTCAGCCGGACTCACTCGGACTCAGACTCACCGAAATATAACTCAGCCGGACTCGCTCGGACTCAGACTCACGAAAATATTACTCAGCCCGACTCACTCAGACACACGAAAATATAACGAAAATATAACTCAGCCGGACTCACTCACCAAAATATTTGTCAGCCGGACTCACTCGGACTCAGACTCACCAAAATTCTCCTGAAGCGGACTCACTCGCGGACTCACAGACTCGCCTAACTTTTTTCTCAACCAGACGTACTCGGACTAAAAATTAGCAATATTCGATTTGGCCCGGCTCATCCAATAAATGTCGAAGGAGCGCCATAAAATAGCTTATGTAGAATAACACATGTAAAGGGTTCACAAGTGCCAGGAAACCTTCAAATATATGTATGATAGCTTTCAACATACAAAAAGAAGTTATTTCCCGTGCATCGCAATGTCTATCGTAAGGAGAAATTCAACATTACACGCGATTTTTGCAATATTGAGAATGTTTTCTTTAAATATAAGAATGGGTATACCGACCTTCGATGAACATTAGGTTTTCATTCCTGTTACCTTTGAAATGCGCTATGCGCACGCGCCATTTGTTTTCAATGGGCGAGCGCGTACGTGCGTTTTTGGCAGACCCAATTAGCCTATAAATGAAGTCCTTTCTTACGCTTTGCCGTTCGAAGGCCTAATCACGCTACTTGGGAACGAAGAAAGCTTGACATTACGTTATGGCGCTTTTCTAAATACGTTCATGAAACTGCCAATGGTCTTGCAGTCGATTTACCGCTCATTGACAACGCGAAAAAGAAAATAATATGAGGCGGCCATCTTTTGCAGAATCGAGCTCACCACCCTTGAAAAATTTTGGAAACATGGCTTTATAGGGTGCATGGTTCTGCCTCTCTAAAGTTTCGAAAACACCTGCCACGATAGTCTAGCGGTTGTGGTGCTTGTCTGCTCAACCGAAGGTCACGGCATCGCATTCCGGCCGCATTTTCGATGGATGCCGAAACGCTTGAGCCATGTGTGCTTTTATTTTGGCGCACGTAATGAACCCCAGGTAGCCAATATTTCTTGAGCCGTCGACTACGGCGCCCCTCATAATCACATCATGGCTCTCGGACGTTAAACGCCAATGATTATTCTACTAGTGTTTCGAATTATAGAAATGGTAAGTTCGGTTTTAGTCGATGTCATGCTTTGGCAAAGTGATTGCGGATAATATAGGTTCGTATTTTACGTCGCAAAGCCAAGATGTGGTTGTCAGAGACACCGTAGTGGAGGGCTCCAGATATTTCGACCACCCAGGGTTCTTCAACGTGCATCCTAATATAAGTAGAGCACTGCACGGGCCGGCTTTTTCCGGCCCGGGCCCGGCCCGGCCCGAAAGCGCCATGCTCAGGCCCGCCCGAGCCCGGCCCGGTGTTTTTAAATACGGCCCGTACCCGGCCCGGGCCCGAAAGGTTTGGGCCCGGCCCGACCCGGCCCGGCCCGGCCCATTTCAAAAAATTATTTTTTGAGCATAAACGAGGCGCTGTCCAATTCTTCGCTTATAGTGAAGATACCAGCCACGCACAAGATAGTTCCTGGACAGTGTTGTGAGAACTTATGACAGTGTCACGATTTTCACTGGTACTGTGTTTACCATCGGTTAATTACGCCCGTAACACTTTTGCGAAAGAATTGCTGGGGGGATATATGAGGAGGCACAGCTGGCTGTCCATGCACGCAGCGCTAACCATGCAATGTTATTATTGCATTTCAAAGAACGACTACAACATACAGCGCCCACATAAAGTGGAAAAACAGCGGACATTTATAGTCGAGCTTACATTAATTGCTGACAAGCTGGGACTATTGAGTAAATAGAGCAGAACATATCCTGCAAACTTGGTTTATTGGGCAATGGAACGAGAGAGAGAAAAAAACGTGCTCTAACTACTCCTAGGTTCGCCAGGCTGGGTCGCTTGTTCCGACCAAAGGAGGAAGAAAGTACACCGTTCTTGCATAACTTGTCACTCTCCTTAAAGTCGACGTGTCCGAAAACAAATCGTGACGCAGGGGAGTCCAATAGTAAGGTCATATTACGGTTACCTAAAAATCTGTAGCAGGGCCAATTGAATATTTTTCTTAATTTCCTTACATAAAATTAAAACGAATAAATCCATCAGTCAATTAAACGAACTTTTATTTCTCCCAAATATATATAAGAGGATGGTGGAGAAAGAGCCGCATAAACTATAGCTTAACAAACCTGAAACGTGCAGCTCGCGAGCAAGTCGCACTTACGAGAATACATACGAATGCCTAGGTGCGTGTGCGTGTAGGCGCGGGATGCCTTCTAGCGCGGCCTTAGTAGAATATTCTTGATCTTTAACCAAGATACCCCGATTCCCCCTCAGACACCCGTAGGGTCCCGTACTTTGACTAACTCGATATAACAAAACAAATTTCGAGATCCGTCCCGATTTAACAAACCTTTTTTTTTTTCGGAAAATGAGATAGAGAATTGATCATTCTTTCTCTATTTTTAGATAACGTCCCAAAAGTTATTGATTGCGAGCAAACGGCAACATCGCGGAACACCTTTGTCCAATATAAACTGCGTGGCCATTGCTAACAAAACGCAAGCAAGCCAAGATCACCGACTTCTTTGCTGGGAAATAAATATGTTGTCACCTGTGGCCCTTATTGTTGAGGTAACAGAGAGAGAAGCAACTTTATTGAGAGAAGCAACTTTATTTTAAGCTAACAATATTTGTTGCTTCATACACCCTGGAGGTGGCGGTCGTTTCCTAAGGCCGCTATTTCATTTTTCGCGCCTTTACGCCACGCAAATATGATGCCATGGTAGCTTTCCGGATGCCGCTACACCATATAATCGAATGTACCGAATTAAGTAACCGCGAAATGCCGTCTTCGGTTTAACGAAGTTTTTGATTTAACGAAATAATTCGCGGCTCCCCTCAAATTCGTTAAATCGAGTTTTAACTGTATTTGTGTGTTGCAACAGAAAAGTCACTACAAAGCGCAAGATTAATACGAAAGCGCGCGTGGTAACGTACGGCACCTTAGCACTGCGTCTTACAAAAGAGGTGCTTGGTAAGACAGCTGGTAAAGAAAGCAAAAATGCAAAAAGAAAGAAAAAAGTGTACAAGGCGCGAAACCAATACCCATTCACAGCAATTCAGTCGGATGTATTAAACCGAAATGAGGAAATTAGTGACCTGACGAAACACGACGACATTCTGTCTACAAACTTAAAATGAGTGTCCTGGACTTTCCTTTCGCACTGTACATCCGTGATAGTAAAGCTTTGCGGCTGTAGTAGAGCGAGGAAAGCTTAAAAACTGCTAACTTACCTCAGAGTCAATTCCAGTTATGTCATCGACTGATGAAGTAGCCCTAGCAACTCATGAGGCTATGAAATCAAGCCCAGTTGAAGAGCCGGTGGAGCCGATGAACAGTGTAATCGACGTCAATAACGCTCGGTGACGCTGAGGTTTTCTTAATGTAACGAGCAGTTCATTTACATATTTGCAGAAGTACACTCGGCACCGTGACTCTGGTTATCCACTTGGCCCCTTTTCAAATGTCGAGCCAGAGAGAGAGTTAGTTGATATTTCTGCAGGAATCACGTGACTCTCGTGAAGCTTCCGTGATGAAGACGCTGCCGTGTGCGCCGTACAGTCGTCAGCAAGCTTAACACGAACGCTCAGCGGGGTGTCCTGAAACAGTTTGATTGACGCTAGCGCCGCGTAGCTTTGGGTTCTGTTGCCGAGATATGTTACCCATACATGCCGACATACTATCCAAGCATACCGAGGTATTATCTCGGCAACAGCGCCAAGCGCATCGCGGCTGGCATCAGTCAAAGTAGTCCAGGTCACGCGTCAGAGCGTTCGTGTTAAGCTTGCTGACGACTGTACATATTGCCACGCGCTATTCTTATTTTCACTTTTGTTGTATTCGGTTTTCGCCCACTAAGACCGTCAGCAAAGCTCAACTCAAACCGCGCCTTATTGTTCTACAACCTTCGCGATTATTGTAGATCGTTTTGTTAAGATTGCGCGCAAGACGCGACCACTCGAGATTATTCCAGAGCGTGCGCGATGACCAGTGATAAGGCTAGAATGTTCGACGCGTGATGCATAAAAGCCGGCGCGCTCCAACGCTGTTCAGATTATCGACGGCCGACGCTCTGTTCGCCGCTTTCAGTGCCACTGTGCATTGCTGTAGCCTGACTTTCAGTTTCTTGGCCACAAGTCGACGTCACGACCACGTGACATCTGGTGGAGGTGCTGCTTCGTCCATGCTCCGGACGCCCCCCGCGAGGCGCTGACCCTAGCCCAAGCCGCGAAGAAGACGACGCAAAGGACAACCCTGATCGTCGAACTAGCCGCAGGCAGAAAGGACTAGAGGCAAGAGTACGGGCTGCTTCCCGAAAAAACCAGGCACCCACAAATCCCGACATCGACTACAGAGACGATGACCGACACCACGCAGCCCACGCCAATCCTTCTCCGGCAGCCCAAGGAGCCACCGACTTTCCGGGGATCATCACTTGAAGACCCAGAAAGCTGGCTGGAGACCTACGAACGAGTCGCTGCCTTCAACAGCTGGGACACCGAAGAAAAACTCCGCCACGTCTACTTCTACCTAGAAGACGCGGCGAGGACGTGGTTCGAGAACAGAGAATCGGTGCTACAAACCTGGGATATCTTTCGGACGACGTTCCTAGGCACCTTCACGAGCGTCGTCCGCAAGGAACGTGCTGCAACTATCCTGGATAGACGTGTGCAGCTTCCTAACGAAAATATTGCGATCTAC
Organism: Rhipicephalus appendiculatus; assembly: GCA_030522465.1. Lineage (NCBI taxonomy): Eukaryota > Metazoa > Arthropoda > Arachnida > Ixodida > Ixodidae > Rhipicephalus > Rhipicephalus appendiculatus. The sequence continues at coordinate 13,027 of JALIZH010032885.1, read as the reverse complement.
ACGGAGGAGATGACCCGCTTGTTTCGCCACGCCGACCCCAACATGACCGAAGAGAAGAAAGTGGGCTTCCTTATGAGGGGTGTGAAGCAAGAACTCTTCGCCGGATTGATCAGGAACCCGCCGAAGACGGTAGCCGAACTCGCATCCGAAGCCTCGACCATCGAGAAAACCCTCGAGATGCGGACACGACAATACAACCGCAGCTTCTCGGCCACAAGATACGCGGACGTCCAAGTGCTAGGAACCACCGACCTGCGTGAGACGATCCGGGCGATCGTGCAAGAGGAGCTGCGAAAATTTCTACCTTCAGCGCAGCCCCAAGTGGATCCCATCGCTGACGTAGTACGACAAGAGATCCAGCAATCACTGGGCGTTCCTCAGCTTCGAGAGCCGCAGCTGCAAGCCATGAGCTATGCTGCTGCAGCCCGCCGTCACGCTCCTCCTCCAAGCCCACGCCAAGGCCCATCGCCACAGTATCGTCGCCTGACACCGCCGCCACCGCCATCGACGCCATACCGCCCACCTGCCGGCCAGCGCACCGCTCCGAGGAAGACCGACGTTTGGCGCGCCCCTGACCACCGTCCACTCTGTTACCATTGCGGAGAAGCAGGTCACACTTACCGCCGCTGCCAGTACCGCCAGATGGGACTTCGTGGTTTCGCCATCGACGCGCCGCGTGCACAGCGGGGTGAACGACCTCGCGACATCGCAGATTACCTCACAGGAGCGCAGTGGACGCCCCGACGACAGTCCCGATTGCCGTCGCCGGGACGCTACATGTCACCACAGCGACGCCAGTACACCGGCCCTACTCGGGGCCGTTACGCGAGCCCATATCCGGAAAACTAAGGGCAGCAACCGATGGAGGTGCGGTTGCTGTACGACGAACTACCGAAGATCCTCCGCCGCCGACGACGACGCCTCGACAGAGTCTTAAGAGCACGCCGCAAGCCGATCGGAGCCCAGACAACGCAATTTCGCGACCGGAGGAAGATCTGACGACACCACGTCGAAGCAGCGGAACAAGCCGACGAAGCCGTGATCCGACGCCGCGCCCAAACCGTAACGCAAGACCACAAACTAGCGACCTGGACATCCTTATCGACGGCCACAACGTCACCGCTCTCGTCGATAGTGGGGCCGACTATTCCGTCGTCAGTGGGCCGTTCGCCGCGAAGTTGAGGAAGGTTAAAACGGCGTGGGAAGGCGCCGAAATTCGGACCGCTGGAGGCCATTTAATAAGACCCGCTGGGGTCTGTACAGCAAGAGTCACTATCAGTGATCCGACTTACCCTGCGAGCTTTGTAATCCTGCAACAGTGCTCCAGGGATGTGATACTTGGGATGGACTTCCTAAGTCAACATGGCGCCGTGATCGACCTGAGGTCTGAATCAATAACCCTAACCTCAGAAAACGCACTGCCGCCCCACACGACGCCAGCGACCCATGCTTTAAATGTCATAGAAGAGCAGGTCACCGTTCCGCCTTTCTCTAGCGTCATCATTTCCGTCGGCAGCGAGGAACCCGCAGACTTCGAAGGCGTCATCGAGGGTGATCAGCACCTGCTCGTGAACCGCCAGATTTGCGTCGCAAGAGGCATCGCCGAGTTGCGTGATGGCAAAGCAAAGGTACTGCTGACAAACTTCAGCCACGAATATAGGCACCTTAACATTGGTACGACGGTCGCCTACATTGAGAAGTTCGTGGACACCAGCGATGCTTTCGCCCTCTCCGATGCTACCGAACCTGCTTCGACGAATCGGCATCCCCACACAGATTTCGACGTCAACCCGAGCCTCCCGAAGCACAAGCAAGACCAGCTCAAAAGTCTGCTCTTGCAATTCAAGGACTGCTTTTCGTCGTCGTCAAGGATTCGACAGACCCCAATCGCGAAACACCGCATCATAACAGAGGAAAATGCGAGGCCACTCCGCCAGAGCCCGTACCGAGTTTCAACGCGAGAACGCGAGGCCGTAAAGCAACAAGTCGACGAAATGCTACGCGACGACATCATCCAGCCTTCCAAGAGTCCTTGGGCGTCACCCGTGGTGTTAGTGAAGAAGAAGGACAGAACCCTGCGTTTCTGCGTCGATTATCGCCGTCTGAACAAGATCACGAAGAAGGACGTATATCCTCTCCCACGTATAGACGACGCCCTGGATCGACTCCACAGCGCGAAGTACTTTTCGTCGATGGACCTCAAGACCGGCTATTGGCAAATCGAGGTCGACGAGAGAGACCGAGAGAAGACTGCCTTTATCACACCAGACGGCCTCTTCGAATTCAAAGTCATGCCCTTCGGTCTTTGCTCGGCACCTGCGACGTTCCAACGTGTTATGGACACTGTACTGGCCGGCTTGAAGTGGCAGACCTGCCTTGTGTGCTTGGACGACGTCGTTGTGTTTTCATCAAACTTCGACGAACATCTCCGGCGCCTTCAAGCTGTACTTCAAGCAATCAAGGCCTCCGGACTCACCCTGAAGCCAGAAAAGTGCCGCTTCGCATACGAGGAACTTCTGTTCTTGGGTCACGTCATCAGCAAGTCTGGAGTTCGCCCCGACCCACGGAAAACTGCCGCCATCGCTGCCTTCCCGCCGCCCACCGACAAGAAAGCCGTACGCCGATTTCTCGGCTTGTGCGCCTATTATAGACGCTTCGTCAAGGAATTTTCACGCATCGCCGAGCCACTAACTCAGCTCACGAAAAACGACGTGGAATTCAAGTGGGGAGCGGCGCAAATCGAAGCATTTCAAGAATTGAAACGACGCCTGCAAACGCCTCCAATACTTGCGCATTTCGACGAACACGCCGACACGGAAATCCACACCGACGCAAGCAGCGTAGGTCTCGGCGCCGTTCTTGTCCAGAGAACTGCCGGCGTGGAAAGGGTTATCAGTTATGCTAGCCGGTCGCTATCCAAGGCAGAAGCGAACTACTCCACAACAGAAAAGGAGTGCCTTGCCATCATCTGGGCAACGTCAAAGTTTCGCCCCTACCTCTACGGCAGGCCCTTCAAAGTTGTGAGCGACCACCACGCCTTGTGTTGGCTAGCTAACCTGAAGGACCCTTCAGGTCGTCTCGCAAGATGGAGTCTGAGACTTCAAGAATTCAACGTTACCGTCGTTTACAAGTCCGGACGAAAACACTCTGACGCCGACTGCTTGTCTCGCGCCCCCGTCGACCCGCCGCCGCAGGATGACCAGGAGGATGACTTCTTCTTGGGAACCATAAGTGCCGATGACTTCGCCGAACGACAGCGAGCCGACCCGGAACTCAGAGGCCTTGTGGAGTACCTCGAAGGAAAACCCGCCATTGTTCCCAAGGCATTCAAGCGAGGACTCGCGTCGTTTTTCTTGCGAAACGGCGTTATCACAAAGAAGAATTTCTCGCCACTTCGAGCAAACTACCTCCTCGTAGTGCCTTCAGCATTGCGACCAGAAATCCTGCAGGCTCTACACGACGACCCGACGGCTGGACACCTCGGACTTTCCCGCACGCTCGCCAGAGTACAGGAAAAGTACTACTGGCCGCGCCTTGCCGCCGACGTCGCTCGCTACGTAAGGACGTGCAGAGACTGTCAGCGACGGAAGACACCGCCAACAAGACCAGCAGGCTTCCTTCAACCGATCGAGCCTCCTCGGCGACCGTTCCAGCAGATCGGGATGGACCTCCTGGGGCCGTTCCCAACGTCGACTTGCGGAAATAAATGGATCGTCGTAGCCACCGACTACCTCACCCGCTACGCCGAAACAAAAGCCCTGCCCAAAGGCAGTGCCGCCGAGGTAGCCAAGTTCTTCGTTGAGAACATCGTCCTTCGACACGGCGCCCCAGAGGTTCTCATCACCGACAGAGGTACGGCGTTTACGGCTGACCTAACCCAGGCGATCTTGGAATACAGCCACACAAGCCACCGCCGGACCACTGCGTACCACCCACAGACCAACGGCCTGACCGAGCGTCTAAATAAGACCATCGCCGACATGCTGGCCATGTACGTCGACGTCGAACACAAGACGTGGGACGCCATCCTTCCGTACGTGACCTTCGCATACAACACGGCCGTGCAAGAAACGACGCAGATGACGCCATACAAGTTGGTCTACGGACGGAGCCCGGCAACGACACTCGACGCCATGTTACCAAACGTGACGGACGAAGAAAACATCGACGTGACCGCCTACCTACAGCGCGCCGAAGAAGCAAGACAGCTCGCCCGCCTGCGGATCAAGAATCAGCAGACGACTGACAGCCGCCGCTACAATCTTCGACGACGCTTCGTGGAATACCAGCCCGGCGACCGTGTTTGGGTGTGGACGCCCATACGCCGACGTGGACTTAGTGAAAAACTTCTTCGGCGATACTTCGGGCCGTACAAGGTGCTTCTACGTCTCGGTGCTCTGGACTACGAGGTCGTCCCGGACGGCATAACGAACTCTCAACGGCGCCGTGCGCGACGTGAAGTCGTCCATGTCGTGCGCCTAAAGCCGTATTACGCGCGTTAGCAAACCTGAGGACTGCACTTATTGCTTAATTATTGTACGTTCTTTCTTTATTGTTGTGATTTATTGTTGCATGCATTTTCCCCCCGTGTTCTGTTTTAAGCATCGGGACGATGCCTTTTCAGAGGGGGGCATTGCCACGCGCTATTCTTATTTTCACTTTTGTTGTATTCGGTTTTCGCCCACTAAGACCGTCAGCAAAGCTCAACTCAAACCGCGCCTTATTGTTCTACAACCTTCGCGATTATTGTAGATCGTTTTGTTAAGATTGCGCGCAAGACGCGACCACTCGAGATTATTCCAGAGCGTGCGCGATGACCAGTGATAAGGCTAGAATGTTCGACGCGTGATGCATAAAAGCCGGCGCGCTCCAACGCTGTTCAGATTATCGACGGCCGACGCTCTGTTCGCCGCTTTCAGTGCCACTGTGCATTGCTGTAGCCTGACTTTCAGTTTCTTGGCCACAAGTTCGGCCTAATAAAGAGTTCCTTTCTTTTAACGCCGACTGTTGCCTTCGTCGACGTCACGACCACGTGACATATCACGCGTTCGGCGTTCGGCGCCGCTGCGGCGCCGTGGCTCGCCAACGGAGACGGGCGCTGTGGTAGCGCGGCGCCTACGCCTCCTCTCTCTGTCTATCCTCGGTCTTCTAAAATTCGTTGCGTTGGTTGCGTGTCTCGTATTTTTGTGTTCGACCGAACATGCGTATCTTCGTAGTCACGTTGACCAGTGTACAGAGTCACGAAGGCGGAAGCAGGCGCGGCGAGCATGCGAGCGTAGCTGCATACTTGAAATGTTTCCCATGATGCCGATGGGCACATCTTATATGCACTAATCTGGGTAGTGCACCGTTGCTTCACTCTTGCCGCAGTGCTGCTCAGCTATACCATTTCTTTTGATAGACGGTGCCCAAGTACGTGCTTCACTCAATATAATGGCGGGAACATATATGAGACAGTTTCCAGAAATTATATGTAACATACCGACGGAGGCAAAATGCGCGACGTCTTGTATTGTGCGATTTCAGTGCACGCTAATGCACTTCAGGTGGTCTAAATTACCCGGAGCCTTCCACTGCAGCGTCTCAGATAGCCTAAATAGGTTCGGGACGCTAAATGCCCCAAAACAACAAAGCCAAACAGCATTACGCGCCATTGCCGACAGTGTATGAGAGTAGGGCCTGATACGGGCCTGACCCAGGCCCGGGCCCGAAGCTCATGGGCCCGAGCCCGGCCCGGGCCCGATCTAACAATTATTACCCGGCCCGACCCGGCCCGCGGGCCGGGCCGGGCCCGGGCTTTCGGGCCGGCCCTGGGCCCGTGCAGTGCCCTAATATAAGTACTAGGGTTGTGACTGCGTTTGTTTCTAGCAAGATATTTTTCGGAGCCGGCTAAGAACCAGTTGTAACTGTTAGTGACTACTCTATCTCGTGGATAATGGTAAAGAGTCGTATCAGTACCACGCTGGATACGGAAACAAGGCAAAAAGGAACGTGCATAGGCGCGCCGATGAGAGCCGGCCAGTGTGTTCAAAGGTATGGTCGAAGCTTTTTGCATGGTCTGGTACAGACCATGCAAAACGAGGTGGCAATTTTCTGCTTTCCAAAAACCCCAATTGCTGACATTCAAGCCGATTGCAAGAATGCCGTATTGAAAGGTGGGGACGCGGGCGCCGCTTCACAGTGATCATACTAGTCCCCAGAAAGGACAGGAATATTCCTTTTTAAGAAAAAAGTCAATGGACAAGGCCCTGAACTGACAACTAGAGGGTTTACTACAAACCAGACGCAATAAATTCACATACCTAACCCTGCGCTATTAGCAATTTTATTTCTTTTTATTCTCACTGCGTCGCTATTATATCTATCCTTAATAACCTATTATTTGTATTGTTTTTACTTCGATGTAACTGCTACTCTCTTACGCATTCTCAAATGCACAGCTCCCCTCTGTGATTCCTTCGGGCCTTCAGGGTACTATTAAATAAATAAATAATTGAGGAGCCTATTTTCAGCGGGTAAATGGGGCAGCGGAGGTTGCCATAACGTACTTTTTTTTTTGCAGAATGACAGACTGATGGGCAATTGGTGTGGGTTCATAATGACATCTAGTGATTCATGAAACATATGAGAAATGCGCTAATTTGTCTCCCTTGAGGGGACACTGCTCAGCGACTTATGATCGAAAGCCAGTGCTACAACGAATACAAAATGAGTGACATGAAGGCAGGACATGCGCTTTTTTTTTCTTTCCTGCTTCGAAGCCTACATTCTCGAAAGATGCAGGGAGGGGGGGTAACGGATGGAGAGCAGTGCTCGAGTCTCGTACCATGTACTGCTCTTTGTTTTTCCTTTGTTAAGATGTATATTCAGCACTCACTCAAGGGCAAAGGAGTAGCCGGCGCCTGACTTGTGCGCCAACATCTCCTTACATATCATATCAATAAAAAAAAAAATATGAGACCGCTCCTTATCTTCATACCAGCGCATACTCCTCCCCCCCCCCCCCCCCCACTATCTTTGCAATTGAAGTTCTGAAACAAAATTTTGAAGGCTAGATAACATGTGGGAAAGATTTGTGTACACGCACGCGCATCATCTACGAAATATCAACAGATAATATCGCCTAGGACGTATTTAAAATCGATTTTAAAGTTCCTATCACCCTACTGCAGCTGAACGTGCCTTCGTTTATTGTGTAACCAACCAACCACCCACTGCGTCACGAGTTTAAATATAAAGCTCCAACCAAAATCATCAATCGTCGTCACAGCAGCAGATAGAAGAACGGAAGACAATAATTCGTGACCTCTACACCAGCGGCTACACAAAGGCGTTTATTCGCAGAGCCCTCCGTAAGAGAAAAGACGGGGGAAACGTGACACCAACGGCGCCGCAACGACGCCGCGTGTCGATTCCCTACATTGCGGGCGCCAATACTAAAAAGGCAGGGGTCGACGTTGCCCACAAGCCATCCACCACCATCGGCAGTTTCATCCCTCGGCCCAAAGACAGCGCGTCTGCGGAAAAACGCAGGGCGTCGTGTACCGGATCACGTGCGCCGACTGCCCCGCTTCCTACATTGAGGAAACCAAGAACTTCCATGAAAGAATGCGGCAGCACAAGAATGACCTCCGTCACTTGAACAGCGGACGGACCGAAGTGACAGAGCACTGCCAGCGGTTTGACCACCATACTAGTCCCGACGGCGCGGTGATTTTGGAAAAAGAAAGGAACCTTCGCCGGCGGCCCCTCCTCGAATCCTGCTACATTGAGCAGACAGCGGGAAACATCAACCACACCACGGGGGTACTGCCCTCCCTCTACTGCCAGGGCTTGCGACGACTCACAGCAAACAATCACGCCTGGCAAGAAGGCGTTGCACATCTCGGGCCTTCTCACCCCTGAACAAGAAGCCGATCATGCCTCGAAACGTCGCGGTTTCTTAAAATAAATTTTGGCTGGAGTTCTCTTTTCTCCAGTTTTCTGTTATCCCAACCAGACAGACTTCTGCCGAATGTTCACTTTTGAAAGAATAGAGATATTTGTGTTGCAGGCCCCAAGCCTAGAGTGTCGAGCTCGTTGATTCGTTTTGTACTTTCCTTGCATTCCTTAGGGGGTATTAGGAGCTCGAAAGCAAGATACGAGAAACGAGCCTGGGAAACGGCCGTGCCATAAAGCTTTTTGCCGTGTGGCTTGGACGAACACAATGACGGCTGAGGGACCACCGAAAGTGCTTCGGCGCGTCAACGCTGACTATGAATGGAAAGGTGTTTGAATAGGAAAGAAAAGAAAAAATACGAAAAAAAAAACGGGTTTTGCTTGAGTCGGGAAGGACTGAACTGCAGGCGTGCTGGGAAAATATGGCAGCAATATCTCCCAAAGAGAGTCTAGAATTCGAAGAGGTCATTAAAGTTTAAAAGCTCCTTGAATTGCCGAGAGGTAACAGAATTCTTTGACCACATTACAGCCCGAAGAAATTTGTTTTTGCAAGTGATGAAGCGTCGCGTATGGGATGAATGGTGCGTCTCTACCACCTTCCTCCTTGAAATCCGGTCGCTACAACTTTCGAGGTACCACGGGGGCAAGCTTTATCTAGCCACTATAAATAACGAAGCCGCTGTTTAATTGGTAGCGAATGGCATGACGAAAGCCGATGGTCTGTGTCGTCGCTGCATTTTTAACAAAGCTTGAAATTCGGCGAGATGGTGCATAGCTACTGGGAAATTTTTGAGCGCGGTACAATGCATTCACAAGGCATTCAAAAGCGCCCGTCCTGTCCCTCTCGTACTTGTGAATGTCTTGTTTGGCGCTCGAAAATTTCCCAATTGCCACATTTATTCATGAAAAAACCGAAGCGACGTCTAAAGACACAAGCGGTTCAATGCAACAGAGAGCGAAGGGGCGCTCGATGCTCGCGAATCTTGCTGCTTTGCCGTATTTGAATGCACATGGAGGATGAAGCTCGAACGTTGCATTCATTCTCCGTTGATTAAGTACATAATTGTAGATCAAACTCAATGTGGATCACGATGTCGCTTAATAAAAGTGCCTGGAGTTGTACATGTGTCAGAACATGCTGCACAGCCCACTTACATGCCCTCGTATATGAGGGCATGGACAGCTTGATAATTTGAAAAATAATTTCTAGGGCTTTACAAGACGGTACGTCTATACGATTACAAGGCACGCCATAAAAGGAGGCTATAAATATTTGTAACCATAGGTCGGCAAAATAAATGGAGCCCACGCAGACTCACTCAATAAACGTTTTTCGCTTAGCACTCACTAGGACCCAGACTAACCAAAATTCTGCTGAAGCGAACTCACTCGGACTCAGACTCATTAATATTTTCTTCAACCGGACTCACTCGGACTCAGACTCACCAAAATTTTGCTGAAGCGAACTCACTCGGACTCAGACTCATTAATATTTTCTTCAACCGGACTCACTCGGACTCAGACTCACCAAAATTTGGCTGAAGCAGACTCACTCGGACTCAGACTCACGAAATTTCTCTCCAACCAAACTCACTCGGACTCAGACTCACCGGTGTTTTCGTCATCCAGACTCACTCGGACTCAGACTCACTAAACTTTTCCTCAAACGGACTCACTCGGACTCAGACTCATGAATATTTTCGTCAACCTGACTCACTCGGACTCAGACTCACCAAAATTTTCCTCAAGCGGACTCACTCGGACTCAGACTCACCAAAATATAACTCAGCCGGACTCACTCGGACTCAGACTCACCTAATTATAATTCAGCCGGACTCACTCAGACTCAGACTCACGCCTCAATCTGAGTCTGAGTGAGTCTGAGTGAGTCGACTCATGAGTGAGTTTGCCGACCTATGGTTAGCAGTCGGTCTCCTCGTCGCTTCCTGTGTCAGCTGGATCACGAGTCGCCAGCTTTTCTGACGCCTTACGACAGAGGCCATCTCTCTGCTGCGCTGCAAGAAGCTCCCGTTTAGCCACCAAAGTGCCCCAACGTGACTGTATCATATGGTACCAGGTGGTGCCGTAACCACACAGTTTCCGTTGCGACCTCAGTTTCAACAGACAAAGGCGCGCGTGAAAGTGAGTCAGCAACCGTGCTAGTGCTACCCTTCCTGAACTCAATGACATAGCCGTAGCGCTTCAAGGTAAGCGCCCATCAGGTCAGTCGTACAGAGGGATTAGGTAATAGTTTAAGTCAAGACAGCGCTTGATCAGTCTGAATGACAAACTAATAATAATTGTTGGGGTTTAACGTGCCAAAACCACGATATGATCATGACACCGTAGTGGAGGACTCCGGAAATTTCCACCACCTGGAGGTTCTTTAACATGCACCTAAATCTAAGTACACGGGCCTCGAGCATTATCGCCTCCATCGAAAATGCGGCCGCCGCGGCCGGGAGTCGATCCCGCGACCTGCGGGTCAGCAGTCGAGCACCATAACCACTAGATTATCGCGGCGAGTCTGAATGACAAACTGAGTCCCACCCAAAAACATGTCTAACTCCTTTAATGCAAAAATGATGGCCAGGCACTCCTCCTCTGTTACCGAGTAGTTGCGTTCCGCACCGGTCAAAGCGCGGCTTGCGAAAGCAACGGGCCTCAGAGTGCTTGCGCATTCCTGTAAAAGTACTGCGCCAAAGCCATAATCGCTGGCATCGGTCTGTAACGCAAAATGTTTGTTAAGATCTGGCAGCTGAAGGGAGGCGTTGCTGGTAATGGCTTTCAGAAGCGTGTCGAAAGCTGCTTGTTGCTCACTGCTCCAGAACCATTTCGCGCTTTTCTTCAGCTGCTCTGCGAGTGGTCGAGAGATGCCTGCGCACTCTGCAATGAAATCAGGATAAAAAGCAAACATTCCCAGAAACCTTTGAAAACTCTTAGTATTCCGGGGCGGAGGCAAGTCTGAAACTGCATTGAGCTTATCTGGATTTGGTTTTAATACACCATTGTCGACAACAAACCCAAGAAGGTTGATCTTGTTAGTTGCAGGTTGCATCTTTCCGGGATGAACTGCTAGGCCGGCTGCTGCCGTGCGCTGTAGCACCGTATGGAAGTGTTCAAGGCGTTCTTTAAACGCGCGCGAAAACACAGTGGCATCATCAAGATACCAAAGAGCATAATTAAACTTCGCATCACCCAAGACCATATCCATCATGCGCTGATAGGAGCTCGGACTATTCGAAAGACCAAATGGCATGCACACACACTCAAATAAGCATCTATGGCATGCGAAAGCTGTTTTAGTGACATCGTCAGGGTGAACCTCGATTTGGAGAAAACCACAAGAGCAGTCGATAGTGGTGAAAAACTTCGCGTTTTCCAGCGCATAAGTTATGCTCGATATCGCCGGCGAAGAATAGGAATCTCACCGTGACCGCGTTGAGCTTGCGGTAGTCCGCACAAAGACGTGCCATACAGTCTTTTTTTGGTGCCAATACCACCGGGAAGGCCCACGGACTTTCCGAGGCTCGCACGGCTCCGGTGTAAATAATCTCGTGAAGCGCTTTATCGAGAAGCGCTCGCTTGTGCTGGCTCAGCGGTCTCGGGTTACGACGCCAAGGCGTTGCCAGTATTGATGCGATGTACTATATAGGACGTCGGTCTTCCCAGGACGTTCTGTGAAGATTCCCGATAACGGTGTCAGCACGACCTCCAGCTGCTTCCGCTGGTGGTTTGTTGTCTTGAAGTCTCTGAGGGACTGCTGACGGCAGAGTGGTGTGCATGGTTGCCACGCCTTCCGTGTTTCCTGGTACAGGCATACATGGTCGTTGGCAAGATTTTCTCTTGGGGGTGCAAACCAGCGTTTCATGGCGGCTAGGGGAAGGGGGGAGAGCAGTGGTGTAGCTTGGGTAAGGGCAAGTGCGGGTGAGGCTTGAGGGGGGGGCAAGTGCCCCTTTTGCACCCCCCTGCCGACGCCCATGCAGGCATATAGTCTTTTCTCCGCAAAGGGTGTTGTCTTGGACTGTCCATGAAGGCGGCAGCCTCTTCGGAAAGTAGTGTGTGAACCGTCTCATCTGCATGCAAGAAAATCTGGGCCGAGAAGCATTGACACTGATAGACTAGGCAAACAAAGACATCGCTGGCGCTTCGTTTTCCCATTAAAGCTTAACCGTAAGCGAACAGAACCTTCAGCATCTGATACGTGGTTTGATGCCATTCGCACTTGAGGGTTTGCGTTACGAAACTATCTCCAAAAAAGTCATGCTATCACGGCATGCAAGAAAGTTTCATGCACCAGATCACCCGACTAAACAACGCAGGCTACCCTAGTGGCCTCGTAAAAGCAGTGGCCGAAGGTCTACTGAAAAAAGTTCAAGCAAAGAAAAACCCAGGCAAAGAAAGGGCCCAACAGAAGAAGAAAAATGCCGTCGTCATACCATATGTACATGGCGTGACCCACAAACTAAAGAAAATAGCCGGGAAAGAAGGCATCACGGTCGTATGTTCTGCACCGAACAAGGCTTATTCGATGTGTGGGCAAGTCAATGACAGTAGTGAAAGGAACCAATGCCGCAAAGATCACAAAGAAACATACAGCGCATGCCAAACCACGGTCATTTACGACATCCCACTATCATGCGGCCAAAGATACATAGGGCAAACAGGCAGATGCCTCAATGACAGGACAAGAGAGCATGCGGCATCATTAGAACGAACCCCTGCGGGATATCTCGCCTTCCACAATCGACAATGTAAGCGCACGGTCAAACTGCACGATATCCAGATTCTAGCAAGAACGCAAAGACAAGCTAACGCGCGAAATTTTAGAAGCCGTGGCCATCGACGAAAGTGGAGAATCATGCATCAGCACACCTTCCATACTACTAACAGGAAAAAGGAAAAAAAAGATTCATGCGCACAAATAACCAATCTGGGAATCGGTGAGCGTCGCATTCGCAATCAAATGCTACAAAAAAAAATGCAAGGAAAGTTTCAATAAACGTTCAGTTGCTAGTCCAGCGGTGTGTCGTGTCGTCTCCCCTTCTGTCATCGTCCAAATAGTTGGCTGGAACCCCCCCTCGATATC